>JAJPUD010003205.1:0-57339 GCA_023553655.1 Myrmecobius fasciatus
TTTCCCACCAGAATAACAGTAGAAGTTTATCAAGTGCTTAGACTAAGTCTGTTAGCTCTTTCTATAGTATCCCTCTAACCTGTTAGTTCAGTTATATAGCATCCCTCTGATCTATTAGTTTAGTTACCTTATCAAAAAAGGAAGAAGGTTATTATGACATAACCCTAATCTTCAAGAAGCCCTGACAGCACTTTGTGATCACTGCGTCCTTCTCTAGATATCCACTGACCATCTCTTTAATCAAAGTGAAGCTCACAGTTCTGTTTCTTGAAAATTTCCGTAATTTTCCTTCTCCTATCTTGCACGATTCTTTCTCCACCATCTTTCAGTGATCATAGTGCATTGGAAATCACATCTGCCAGTTCATAATGTATTGGAAGATATTGTTCATTTTGGTGATGTGACTCAGATTAATCAGTGTGTTCTAATGAAACACTTTCTTATTGTTTCCCTATGTTTCTTGGATCTAATCCTGTTAGCCATTTTTCTTTTGTCATTTTCACTCTCCTTGGCCAATAGAACAAGGACCAGATTAGAATCCAGCTTTCTGTGTTGGTGATCATTGTCCTGAACAACCCAAATCATTGGTCTGATCCTTTCTTTGATCCTTCTATGGCCCTCTATATTAGAAAGAACCTTAGGGATCATCTTGGCCAGTGCCTTTTGACAGATGAGGAAAATGAGCAACCCTGAGGTCACTTTGCTGGTCAATAAAGGACATATTCTAGAATCGAACCCAGATCTCTGGCCTGAGTTCTACTATTTGAGCTAATGAGCCATGTGCCCTCATTTGGTAGGGGCTGTATTCTCAAAGTGCTCTGGTTCATATGTTTGTGTTAAGCTCCCTTTCCTCTCTGCACAAAATGGTTTATTTTCTGATCAGCAAGCATAGAAGTAAGTCTAATAGAATCAGTCCTTCAGAGAAAGAGACCCCAGAGGACATCTACTCCAACCCCTCCATGAAGAACGAATCCCCCCACCCACAATAATACCTGAAGAGGGATTTGATTCAAGGTGATAAAAAGCCGCAGAGTTAATTAAAAGATTCCCAAGTTTTAAAAAAAAGGAGTTTAAGCAATTAAGTTATTATAAAATACCTTTGAGTTAGCAACTATTTTTAAAATGCCAAAAAGATTTTTTAAAAGGTTGAGGTGAAAATAGAGGAATATATGTTAATCTAGCTTATTCTGTTTCAACTCACTAATAGTGTTTTTAAAACAAGATTTTTGCTTCCCTATCCTCCACACACACACAAAGTCTTAAATTCAAGTTTTGCCTGACTTGGGCAGGCCCTCTCTTCCAGGCTTTCAATAGATATCCTTTCAATAGGCCTGTTTCTCTATGTGGGATGGAGCTTGATTGTAGTGAACACAGACATAAATTCCATTTTATTACATCTTCTTAGATCCTGGAGCCTCTGTGCCTTTAATATGCATACCACTGTCATAATTTCTTTTATATTTCAAGGCTCAGCTCAAACTCTGTCTCTTCAGGAAGTCTTCCAAGAATTCCCAAGGAATTGATGACTTTTCCCTCATGCCCTCACTTAACAAGTACATCCCTTTAGCATTTTCTTTTATTTCAATCTGCACTGAAATTATTCTTCAAATAATATGACGGCCTTATTTAGGTGTTAAGTCCCATCTCGCTATGCTAGATGTTAAGGCTTTCTGTGAGGACGGGGTCTACCTGCTAATTACGTGTGTCTGTTCTCCAGTACCTCGTTTGCTTTCTTGAAATGACTGGTCTTAGTCATAGTTATTGAAAAAATTTATGAGTTAATGAAGTCAAAGATTCTTATAACGAAGAGAAGCCTTTGAGGAGGGTCAGTGTGGTTCATGGGAGGGTGACCAGCTGCATTGGTCTTCTTGGAACTTCTGAGCAGCATTTCCCATCTCATTGACCTTGAATGGGTCTCCAAGAGTGGAGGTTCTTCACCTTGATTGGGCAGATGAACGGGCAGGCTGGCAAATCCCATAGATTCTTCATCAGAATCACGTCTTTAAATGCATAAAATAGACACATAGGATCCCAAAGCAAAGAAATGATAATTGAAATCCCAATTTCAGCATTAGTTTTTAAGTTCATGCACCCCCAAGTTAAGAATCCCCTGTCCCAGAGTTTCTATTTCCTTATCTATAAAATGGGAATAATGACGTCTACCCAGATTAAGGTTGTGAAGACCAGTTGCAAAAGAATGAGTGGAATTGTTTGGGAAGCTATAAAATGATGGCAGCATTAGGGATTCTTAGCTCATTGGTCCTTTCTTTTGACAAATAAGGTGACTTGTTGGGGATAGGCTGAGCTAAGTGGCCTCTGAGAGCCCAAGAGTCTGAAACCAGAGCCTAGAAGGGAAGGGCCTTGCCCGGGTCACGCAGCTGGGCATCAGGTCCAGGACCTGGGCCCAGACCTCTCCAGCCCCGCCTATGCCCATTCCTCCTTTGGCTAAGGGCAGTTCGCTCCGAGCCGACAGCAGGTATTTACATCTGTGATTCATTCCTCCGTGGACACCTTCCACTCTTGCCAGGCCAGCTTCTCACTTAGACTTCAAGTGCTTTGATTTGATAGTAGTGAAGGCTCAGAAGATGTTAGATCTCTTGGGCTGGGAATGATAGGCGAGAAGGTTCATCCTCAGAATTTAATGCCTGAATTGAGGCCCCTGAGGTAGGCCCCACCTTGGTGCCCTCCTGTCTCCTGACATCCAGCCCCAGGCCTCTGCCGGAATCCTTCTCACTGTCCAGAAGACACCTTGCAGCCCCCCATCAGGGCTGTCCAAGACGTGATGGGCTATCTTGGGATGCAGTGACCTCCCCATAAGTCCAGTCCTCTATTGGAGGCACCATGTTTTAGTATATAAAGTAGAGTAAAGTATATAAAGCATTAACTAGGGACCAGGAATACCTATGTGGAGACACTTCTTAGTCCTGTGATCCCGGGCAAGGGGCTCACCCTCATTTGTAACTTTGAGGACCATTTTAATTCCAAATCCAGGATTCTGGTTACCCACTTGTCAGGTGTGTTATAGAGGATACAGGTACAGGATCAAGTGCAAGATGGCTCTCTTTTGGTTCATATTTTTGGTATGACCAGTCCTTAGCAAAAGGTGATATACTCATAAGATATTTGTTGAGGAATTGAGCATGGTGTCTTGTGAAGGTCAAAGGTATTGGAGATGGAACTAAATGATCAGGGGCCTAAGAACATACCGTATTTTGGGGTACCCTAAAAAGCCAACTTTAGCCATTCTAGATAATCAGCTCCTTTTCTTGTGATCTGTCTTCCTCATGAAATGGAAGAACAAATAAAAAGTGGTTTAATTCATCAGATTGTAGTTAAAAGAAAGAGCACAGAAGAACTGAATTTGAATGTTATTTCTTCCATAGCTTGGGGGAGGGGTCACTATAGTTAGTTCAAGTATCACCTTGTACCTGAAGCCTTTCCTTCCTTTTTCCAGATGCTGTTACCTCACTCTCACCTTGAATTTATTTTGCATTTATTTGAGTGTGGGTGCATGTGTATGTTTATGTATGTATGTATATATGTATGTATGTGTGTGTAGACGCATATAACTGAATATTGTCTCCTTCAGTAGGATGTAAGTCACAGGCAGGATAAATACTGTTTAACTTGAATCTTTGCATCTCCAGTGTGTGTCTGGAACATTAAAGGGACTTTTTAATAAAGGCAGGATTCACTGAAATGTATAAGCCACAGTTCCCTTAATGTAAAATGGGAATAATAATTTTCACATTCTTTACCTTATAGGGCTGTGGTTAAAAGCATGAGCTGCTACTCTGACTGTCACAGATCAATAATAAGAGAGACCAAAAGAACCTTAGAAATCAGCAACTATTTCCTGGACCTTTATCCACTGAGATAACAAAGTTAACATCCATTCATCTGTACATCCATCCATCCATTTACCCAAATGTATACATATATGCTGTTATTTTCATGTTGATGAAATAATTACAATATTTCATTCTTATAAAGTAATAATTAATATTCCTATAATGCTGCAAGGTTTTCAGTGAGCTTTTCATACATCATCTTATTTAAACATATGTAGAAATGGAATTGTGGTAGCTAGAGTCAGGATGATTCATGTTCCCTGAGTTCAAATGCTGCTCCAGACACATATTAGATATGTGTGATTCTGGGCAACTCTCTTTACCTTGTTTGCTTCAGTTTCCTCATCTATAAAATGAGCTAGAAAAGGAAATGGCAAATTACTTTTACTATTTTAGCCAAGAAAACTTCCAAAGTTGTTGAGCAATTGAGCATGGTGTCTTGTGAAGGTCAAAGGTATTGGAGATGGAACTAAATGATCAGGGGCCTAAGAACATAACGTATTTTGGGGTACCCTAAAAAGAAAACTTGCAAAATGGTTTGAACACAACTGAAAAAAATGACTAATCTATAGCAGTAAGAAAAGAAATAGAATTAAGGCTCTTATCAATAAATGAACAGCATTAATTAAGCACTTACTGTTTGTTATGATCTACAGACATACAAATAAAAATGATATTTTCATTGGTTATGATTCACACATTTTGCAGATAGAAACTGAATTTAAGTAATAGAGGTTAAGTAACTTGCTTCCAGTCAAGAGCCAATAAAGATAAGAAGCAGGATTTGAACACAGCTCTTCCTGACCCTATTCATTTGCCAGGTTGCTTATTTAATTTTTTTCAGATATATCTACAACACCTTGTCTCCAAAACCTGATTATCTATTCTTTGGTATCCCACTTGGAGACATGGGTGAAAGGAGGATGGAAAGGGGACAATGGGTAGCACAGAATAGGGGAGCGATCCATGCCCCCATTGTGTATGGCAGGATCCATGCGAGCATTAGTCAAAAGAATGAGCTGAGTTTCTACTCAGTTTTTCTTCCTGCCCAAATCCATCCATCCTGCAAAGCTCACCTCAAGGCTTGTGACTTGTATAAGCTCCAGAGCCCCAGAGAGGAGTGGGAAGCTGGTTGTAGGAGCCGAAATTCAAACTGGGATATCAATTCTGGGTGAGACAGCAAGATTGAAGGTGGGTTGGGAGCTCACTGTTTGTCTGACTCAGCCCATCCCCCAGAGCATCTGCCTTCTATGGCAGCTGTGTGCATTCTCTGAACCTTCCCCAGTGCTGATGTGGTGGTGTGATAATTTGTGTTCTCTACCAAGCCACTTCCTGACTCAGTCACCCCAGTGGGGAGGCTCTGGGTTAGATCTTTGAGGGAAGGGATTCCACCTCAGACAAGGAGCCTCCTTTAGCCTCATACCCCTAGCTTACTTTTTCACCATTGTCCAGAGGGTGGCTGATGATTACTTTTACGATTTTAAGGATAATCCAGAAGGATTAAATTTCCAATACCTTTTCTCCTGAGCCCCCACTGGTGTGTGTGTGTGTGTGTGTGTGTGTGTGGTTTTGTATGTGTGTATATAGTGTGTGTACATACACAGAGAGAGAGAGCACCAGATTGACTTAATTGCTTTTAGAAGAGGTATTTCTGAAAAGGGTATAGTAAGAATAGTTAGTACAGAACATTCCCACAAAAACCAGCATTCTCTTTTAAAAATAAATACAGGGAAAGTATGCTCAAACTTAGAATACAGTAGTGGTAAGTCACATGTATAGAGTTAATCAGAGCCCAAACTAGTGCTTATGGCTTGGAAGTCCTTTCTTGAGTCCAAAGCTGGCATTCTTCTCTAGTACAAGGGGTCACATGTCTTTGGGTGACCATTGGTCAGCTCTCCATGTCTCTCCATTCCCAGTTCCAGTGCTGTCATTAGCCACTGACACCAGTAGGTACCCTAGATGACATTGACAAGTAACAAACAACTAGCATGTTTTAATTGTTTATTATGTGACAGGCCCTGTACTAAACCCTGGATAGACAGATAGGAATAAAAGGAAAATCGGTCCTACCATCATGGGGCTTACAGTATAATGAGAGAAGACAGGAAACAAAAGGGAGTCCAGGAGCGTGTGTAATGGAGGCAAGATGAAGTCCAGAAAGACAAAAAAAGTTAGGTTGGCTCCTTCCCCAGATGACGACCCTGGAAAAAACTCTCCAATGGACAAGGGAGCTAGCCTGGAGGAAGGATGCTCTAGGATGAAAAGATGAGGAGACCCCAAACTCTGAGGGAATTTTCAGTGTGAGATTGTGGCTGAACTGTGGAAAGCCAGAAAGTACAACCATGATGAGAATGAACTCTGAATATGATGACATGCACTTCTGATGGAATCTGTCATCTCCCAAACTCACTAGGTTGTCTGGATGTTTCTATTCTGTGATGCTTGTGTGCCTGGGTTCAAGGAAGAGAGAGAAGGAACAGATAGACAGACACAGAGACACAGAGAGACAGAGGCAGACAGACAACAGAGACAGAAGAAAGAAAGGTAGGAAAGAAGGAAGGAAAAAGGAAGAAAGGAAAAAAAGGCAGGAAGGAAAGAAGGAAGGAAGGAGAAAAAGTAAAAGAGAGAAAGAAGGAGGAAGAAGAGAAAATAAGAAAGTGGAAATAGAGTTGAATGTGCCTATAGCCATCATGGCCACCTGGCTCTAGAGAGTATCACTCAAAGTAATCCCTTCTACTTTGGAACCAAGACATCCGGAGAAAAGTATAGGTACCCCCTTTTGTTTGTGTTCCAAGTCCTGGCTAAGCAAACTTTGAATTATCAGTTGTTCTGGCTCCATAGTTATTACAACCCTCCAGTCCCTCAAAACCAAAAGCAAGCTCCCCAAGTTTCCATGTATAAGGAGGTTAGTGTGGGTGGCCCATAGAGTTCACCAAAGGGAGTTATGTGGAAAGGTCCAGGTTATGAAGGACTTTAAATGTCTACTAGCTGGAGTCTAAGGATATCTGTCAGGATATAAAAGGGAGGAGAGGGAGAGGATGGATACAAACAGATGAAGTTAAGGAATCCCTGAACTTCTCTCAGCCTCAGTTTACTTATCTCTAAAATGAATGAATTATGAAAATGGCACCTACTCCTTGGCTATTTTGAGGATCAAATGAGAGTAATACATGTCAAGTGCTATATTAATGAAAGGAGGGAAGGAGGGAGAAGGGAAGGAAAGAAGCATTTATTAAATACCTGCTGTATGCCCTGCCACAAGCTAAGTGCTTTACAAATACTATCTCATTTGATCCTCACAGCAACCCTGGTAAGTAGGTACTATTATTAATCTCATTTTTCAGTTGAAGAAGCTGAGCCAAACAAAATGGCTTCCCTGTGTATGAGGTTAGATTTGCACTCAGCTCATCCTGATCCAGGCCCTGTGCATCACTTAGCTGCCTTGTTGTTAGTTGTTATTATTGTGAATAGATGTTTGCTGACTGACTATCCTACAACTATTTATTTGTTTTTTTTAAATTTAAGGTATAAGATTTTAGACTTATCCCTATTCCATTTCATTTTAATCAATTCACCCATTTTCCCCAGCTTTGTCTTGTTCAGTCCGAGAATATACATTGATTAAATTCTTACCATGTGCCAGGCTCTGTTTGGAAAAATAGAAACAATCTCCATCCACTCAAAGAATTTTGATAGTGAGGGTGGGGAAGACAATGACCTTGTACGTGTATCAGATTATGTACCAGTGAAAGATGACATTTAAGTCTACTTCCAGGTCACCAGTGACCATGTCAATGGCACTGGATGGTCTGAGGAGGTCCAGGGGCTGGCAGTGGTAGGAGGAAGGAGTCCCTAATCCAGTGTTTGGCTGGGGACTGGATGGTGCCCTCTTCTCCCAATCATCAGCATCTTTTCCACTCTGATTATACTTTGGGTCTGTTTGGGCAAATTTCTGTTTTCCTGAGCACAGCTGGCAGCAGGGGGAGGCGGCTCAGGCGGGCTGCCTGAGACTGAGCAGGCAGGGAGCGGATCGTTCCCAGCCACGTGGTTGGGCGTTTGCTGCCCAGGGATCTTGTTGTTGTGCCTGGAGGTGCAGGATTTTAGCCTGAGCCAGAGATTCTAGCATCCACCCGAGGTCCTTGCCGCCCTCTAATGTTTTTGTGCCCAGTAGGTGCCCATCTGGCCTGGCCTCGGGAGCTTGGCAGAGAGAGGAGAAACTCGAGATGCCTATGGAATGAGAAAAGATCAAGATGGGCAGGATGGCCCCATGAGAAGGCTGACTTGGTCTGCTTGCCCTAGTCTTTTGGTCAGCATGCCCTGACTTAGGGAACCCCACTGGTGCCCCAGTTTGAAGTATTCCCTTTGGAGCCTCCTTATGCCCTTGGCCTTTGTCTGGCCCATTTCCTGCTGTTCTAAGCACACTACACTCCGTTTCCCATCTCCAGGCCTTTCCCTCCTCATGCCCAGAAATGCTCCCTTGCAGCTTCAGTCCCACCTTCTCTAGCACTTCTGGGAGGCTTGCACCTTTGCCAGGAGCCCCGCTCCTCTGGCATTTTATGCCTAGACTGTAAGCTCCCTGAGAGCAGGGCCTGCTTCTGCTTTTTTATTTACAGCAGTTAGCACAGCATTTTGTACACAGTAGGTGCTTTATGATTATTAGTTGAATATGTGTGAAACATATCACTTAAAGCAAGAGGGAAAGCAAATTAATGACTAAAGATGCTTTTATCTGGCTCCAAAATCCACACGTGTAGAAGCACATGCTCATTATAACCCCACATGCTCTGCTCTAGACAGAGCCGTGGGAAGGCCTGGCCCAGACCTTGGGCTTATTCTGGAGACTGGGCCAGATTGCGTGCCTTTCCTTCACAGGTCCAGGTATGGAGCTGCTTTGTCTTTGTCCTTTAAAGAAGCAGAGACTTTCTCTCACCTGGGGCTTGAAAGCTCTGGAGCACAGAGAACGTGGGGCTTCAGCACAGGGTGGCCGTTGAGTGCTTTCTCTGGAAGTTCTGGTGATTAGAGCAGACCCCCCAATCAGTGTACCTGGTTTCCAGGTCCCCCTCCCTCCTCTGCCCTCATATGCAAAAAACATTGGGTTTTCCTTCTGGTAAATGGTCTGCCATCAGCTTCCTTAGTGCTGTTGTATGAGGCCGCTGATGGGTTGATGGCTTGTGGCAGCCTTTTCTTGCCATTTCCTCATGAAACGGTGAGTAGTTAGCTTCAGGGAAGCCTAGTAGTCTTCATGGAAAGGGTGGACCAATATGGCCCAGGCATTCCAGCTTGACCACCTAAAAGAAGATTCCCTGGAAATTTAAATATGGGAGGCAGGTCAGGCTACTTCTCATTTCCTTGCTCCCAGAGGAGCTTCTGTATGCTTTCCATCATAGGGGCATCAGAAGGTCCACACCAAATGGCATATGGGTGATTGACCTATGAGAATTTGAAGAAGGAGGTGTATTTTAATTTCCATGGATGTCTGCCTAATTTTAGAAAGGCTCCTGTCTTCCCCAGAAACAGACACCAATTCTCGTTAGGAATTCTCCTACAGAAATTCTCACTGGGGGCTGCGTGTCAGGAGGGAGCAAAGTATCACTTCTTTCAGGTGTTAAAGGTGAGTCAGGAAGAATGTCAAAAAGAGGCAGTGGTGGTGATATGGAAACCTTAGAGCACCGTATAAATATTAGCTATTTCATATGTATATTTGTTTTTAAGTGGCTGAATATTCCTGACTTCCTCCTTTGTGATTTTATGATTCTCCCTCCCTTCCTCCCTCCCTCCCTCCCTCCCTTCCTCCCTCCCTCCTTCCTTCTCTCTCTCTCTCTCTCTCTCTCTCTCTCTCTCTCTCTCTCTCTCTCTCTCTCCCCTTCCTTCTTCCTCTTCCTCTTCTTCCTCCTCCTCCTTCCTCTCCCCACGTCTCTCCCCCCTTTCCCCTCTCTCCCACCCCCTCTTTCCCTCATCTTTGTTCTCTCATTGTGAATTGGGCCAGAAGTGCTGGCTCTAGAACTGGCCACCTTTCTAAGGTTGATACATTGGGTGAATGTGACCTATTGAGAAGCCCATGCTTGAAGGGAGCTCAATGGAAGTAAAGGATAATAACCTGGATGCCATTTAAAATAGCGACACGTTGTGTCTGGAACTGTCTGTAAGCACTTAGTCACTGAAAGGAAGCATGGGTTTAAATAGAAAAGACGATAAAAAGTGTTTTGGTACACGATTCTCTTTTTTTAAATGGCTTCTGTTGTCTTCAAGGTAAAGTTAAATGAGAAAATTGCAGGATATAAGTAGATTTAATTAGATTGATGTAATCTGACTGCATAAAACCCAGACAAAATGAAAAGAAACTGATGTTTTAAAACCAAAGACATCCAAGTCATGCTCTTGTGCTTTTCCAAATGGAGCCAGGGAAGGCATTTGAAATGAGGGAGAACCGTGTAATTGGCAAGGACATAGTAGTGCTCCCTACTCACTGATGATGTAGAGCAGACGTCACATGGTGTGGATGACATCCTTTTCAATGTCCCCTCCAGGTCCCCCTACCCATTTATCTAATGAAAGTTAT
Organism: Myrmecobius fasciatus; assembly: GCA_023553655.1. NCBI lineage: Eukaryota > Metazoa > Chordata > Mammalia > Dasyuromorphia > Myrmecobiidae > Myrmecobius > Myrmecobius fasciatus. The sequence goes on from JAJPUD010003205.1 coordinate 10,411, forward strand.
GCTTGACAGATTGCATTTACCACCATATTCTTCCAAAGTAAGAATTAGGAGGGAGGATGAAGATGAGAGGGGGTGAATTTGATTGGTTGATTGTGTATGTGATACACATGTATCTCTGTATGATATATGTGTGTGGTCTATAAAATATATTCACATACATATATACAGATAGGTGTGTGTACATACGTTTATCTGTATTTCTCCATGATATATGTGTGATCTATAATATATGTGTGTGTGTGTGTATACATACATATACACATAGGCACATGGGTGTGGGTGTAAATGTTGCAGGGAAGTGCTCTCTTACAGAACTTAATGTCTTCTTGAATGTATGGACAGGTATTTTTTTCTCCAGTATTTTTAAAAATTAGATTACATTTTTAAAAATTTCATGATACAAACCCAATTGTTTCGTAGGGTCCCCTCCTACTACCAATATCAACACAGACATTTACCAGCAAAACAGAAGCTGTTGAGCTGATTTTGGCTGCTAAAATGGGCTCTCATCAAGAAGCAGTGGCAGGCTGTTTGGTCTCCCGTCAGCGTCACCGGCGCTCTGAAGGAGGCTTTATATAACCCTTCTTTCCTGGCGTGTGATGTCCTTTCATTTAACTCATGGCGGCCCTGCCTGACGCCCACAGTGCCTGGACACTCAGACTAGCTCCTATAGCTGTCCCAGAGCCATGCTGCTGAAAGGGGGGAATGTCAAAGACTTAAAGTTTCCGAATGGTATTTTTAGCTGATGACACATGGTGGAGAGAGCTGATGGACTATTTATAAGCATTAGCATGGTTGCAAGCACATTCTCGGGCTTGGAGTGGTTGCCTGTTCTGTTGATGGTGGCGGAGATTTTTCTTAATCAGGAACCCTGTTGTCATTGCTTTGTAGACACGTTGCCCCCCATCTCCTTACACAGAAGCTGAACCCCTGATTACAAATGTCTTTCACTTTGCCCTTTGTACTACATTCTCACTAGTTGACTGATGGAAAAACTATTTTCAAGAAGAGGAATTTTCTTTAGGCGGGCTGAGGGTATGTAGCAGCTGCTTCGAATTCTAGCACCATATACTCTATAAGCAGTAAAATGATTGACTCCCTACAGTAAAAAGAGCACGGACTCTAGAATCAGGGGACCTTGCTTCTGATCTCACCACTGACAATTAGAATGCTTTGTAACATTGGGCAAATGGTGTCCCCTCTCTGGGTCCTAGTGAGCTGTAACATGAGGAGGTTGTCTTAGATGGTGACCTTTCCATCCTGTTTTCAGGATTCTGTGTTCACTGGGCTATGAAACCATGCAGCCAGGAAGACCAGCCCATGGGGGTACCTTCCATTCTACATGGGGAAGACAATGGCATCCGGTGTGTAACACACACACTTTTGTATATTGGGGTATTGTTTCTTCAATTAAAGGCATGATGGAGGAAGTGTTTAGAAACCACCATGTTTCGAGTCACATTTAGCTATGATGTGGCTCATAGTCATGGTGTGTTAATGTGCTTCATCTTGCCTTTCTCTCTGAAGATACTAAGTCCTTTTCTGTTTCTTTCTTTTATTCTTTCAACAGGACAGAGTTTAGGGTATGGATTTGTTAACTATATTGATCCAAAGGATGCAGAGAAAGCCATTAACACTTTAAATGGACTCCGGCTCCAGACAAAAACCATCAAGGTAAGAGCATGTCAGAGTTGTCTGTCTGCCTATCTGTCTGCTCACCGTCCAGGCCTAGAGAGAACTAGGGCTGACATCCCCTCCCTGCTACTCATAGATGTGGCTGTGTGGTATCTCTTCTCCAAAATCAAGGCAGGTCCCTTGGCAGCTGGAAGAGCGTTTTCATCATCATCACCTGCACTCCCACTCCCACTCCCCTCGCCCCCAGCCCAAATGCAGCTTTTTCAGATTTTTATTTATAGGCAAAACCATTAGCAAGAATTTTGAGCATTCAATGATAAGTGTGGAAATATGTATACATATATTCAATTTGTCAAGTATTTTAACATAATTAACATGTAGTGGATATCCTGCCATCTAGGGGAGGGGTGGGGAGTAGGGGGGAAAAATTTGTAACAGAAAGCTTTGTAAGGGTTAATGTTGAAGAATTACCCATACATGTTTTACAAATAAAAAAATAAGAATTTTGAGCATTAGCAGGAATGGGGATGGTTAAAAAAAGAAGACAGCCATCAACAGCCAGAGGTAAAGGAAGATTCCCCTGGGTTAAAGCAGTTGCCAATTAGCTGATGGTGGGGTCTTGGCCAGTGGGAAGGTAATAAGTCAAGTCCGTCTTGGGCCGCCCCCTGGGAGATGTTGACCCCTCCCCCACTCCGAGTTTTTCTCTGATTCTACTTTGGGTTAATGTGTCGAGCCTCTGAGTGCAGGAGAAAGGTGTCCTCCTTCCCCAACCTAAATCCCTGGCCTAACATATTAGATCTCATGCTGGCCAGTGCCTAGAATCCATCTGCCAGGCACTGGGATCTGACAAAGCATTGCATGAAAGGAGAAAATCCCTCCCCAGATGGGACCATGAAGGTAAGATGCTCCAGCTCTTGATTTCTGGGAGCATGAAGTGGAAACTTTGACGAGAATAGGCTCAATCATCCCAGCTGACAGAGGAAATTCTCTCTGAAGAAGGATGGCCCAGTGTAGAGGAAGAGAGAGAGGAGGAAGGACATGGGGGGGTAAGGAGAGAGGGAAATGGTGATCTCTCAGCCTTTGGTAGGAACGTGGCCTGTTCAGGAAGGATTCTCCCTGCTCTTTGGGAGCAGTTTTACTTTTCCAACTGAGTTCAGTTCAGACTTATCTTAAAAGACCTGGGTACATAATCATGGGTTCTGGGAGGCCAATCAGATTCTGAATGGCAGGAAGAATGCCAGCTTTAGGCTTTTTAAAAAAATCAAATAACTAAGGAAATGCATGGACAGATTAACAAGACTGCATGATGTATCTGCTCTGGGGAGGGGCTGTGCATATACCCCCCTGTGAGGAGATCATCCCATCTTAACAAGACTGGTTAGTCCAGTTGGTTACCATGCTGTGGTCAGTCTTTGTTCTAGGCCTTTTCATCCTTAGAAAGACTCCTTGACAGGGAGTTGAAAAACTTGCCTCTACCCTTTTCTTTGGTTCATCCATCCCCCACCTCCACCCTCCTGAATCCAGTGGCCCTGGCCTCCAGATTGTTCCATGAACAGGGTACCCCAACTCTCAGCACCAGGCATTTTCCCTGGCCATCCCCCATGCCTGAAATGTTCTCTCTCCTGATCGCTGCCAACTGCCTTCTCTGGCTAAAATTCCACCTACTGGAAACCTTTCTCAGTCTTTCCTCTCTTTAATTATTTCCTATATATCCTGCATATAGCTTATTTGTACCTATTTATTTGCTTGCTGTTTCCTGATTCGGTTGTTAGCTCCTTGAGGGGTGGGGACTACCTTTGGCCTTTCTTTTTATTCCTCAAAAGTCAGTGGGCCTGGTGGCTATGAGTGACAGACAATCTTGATACCTGCCAGAAGACCCTTTGGCTCCAAACACTATTTTACAGATGAAAAAACTGAGACGTGGGAGAAATTGGTGGCGTGCCTGAGGTCACAGCCACTCTGGTACATTAAAATGTTTTTTCTTCCAATTCTCCATATGAAGTTTCCCTCAGATCTTGGCTCATAGGGCATCTGAGCTGGGGGGCAAGGATCATTTTACAAAGTGGAAAATGGAGGCCAAGGGAAATGATTTGTTGTTGCACAAAGGGCGTGTAAATCTCTGTGACAATAGGTTAAATTCCTTGTCTGGGATGATTCACACTGAGTTGCTTGAAGACTGCGTGTGTGTGTGTACACTGCTCATACACCTGCAGTGAGATTAAGGGACTTCTCATTTGGGGACAAATTTTACTCTTGCTGGGTCTCAGTTTCCTCACTGTAAATTGAAAGGGGCAGATTATATGATTTTTGAGGTCCCTTCCTCCTTTAACTCTGTCCCATGACCCCCAAAGCCCTCTGACAGTTTGTGTCACATGCACAGATTGGGATTTGAGTCGGGTCTTTCTGACTAAAAAGTTGGCTGTCCATCCACTAGGCAGCACCATCCCATTGGTTATAGTTGTGTAAATAGGAGGGGTCTTGAAGAGCTTCTAGCCCAACCCCCTCCCAATCCCCATGTTCTGATGCTTCACCTCTAAAAGTCAATTTGTACCACAAAATTATCCTGATGAAGATTTTGAAATTTATATTCACCAAGGTCTTAGTGAATTTGCTTTAAATAATCATTCCTGATTTGGATTTTAAGAACAAATTAGACTATTTTAGAATTCTGTTCCAGAGTGGAGGCTTATTCCTTGAGATAGACAAGCACCGCACCCCCTCACAGAGAAGTCGCATTAATTCCCCACACGCGCACAAGGATTAATAGAGTGTGTGTTCATAGGTGGGTGGCTGTGTGTACACACACACACACACACACACACTCTTACCCACTGTCAAGAAAGGGATCTGCCCTTCTGAGCAGTATTGTTCAGACTGAGGCACTCTAGAGCTCAGATGACCTGTGGAGTAGGATAAGGGGCAGTTTTGTGTACCCCTCAAATCTCCCCTATTTTCCCTAGTGAATGACCTAAATGACTAGTGTGGTTGTATCCCATGATCCCAGGTGTCTGGTCTCTTTTCTCCCTATTCCTTTAACATGGCTAGAGAGTCCAATGGGTAGACACCTGGATCTGGAGCCGGGAAGAGCTCAGTTCACATCCTGTTGCAGACACTTTACTATCTGGACAAGTCATTTCATTTCCATCTCAGTTTGCTCATCCATATATCAGTGGACAGTCATGGCTCCTACCTTCCAGGGAGGTTCAGAGGGGATGTCACATAAAGGACTGGTGAGATGGCCATCACTACCCTACTGTGAGGCTTGTGGTGCTGTCCAGGCTGGAGGGTGCTGACCCAGGCCGCCTCCCTTTTCCTGGCCTCAACCTCGGTGATTCTCTTGCTTTTGCCACCTGGTAGGACTCGTGCAGACTCCTGCTTTCTCGAGGTGGCCGGAGGAATCCGGCTTGTTGCTTTCACCCCTCAGTGTGGTTGTTAATTAAGCCAAAAAGAAAGCAATTCAGTCTTTACCTCCTGAGATGGTTTAGCAGTTATGCTAATTCTTGGTTTCTGTGTTGGGAAAGCTTTGGAAACATGGGCATCACAGCCACTCTGGCTTTTGGGGGGGGCTGGAGTTTTGCTGCATCTTCCATGAGGGGGCAAGGGTGGTGGCAGGGCCTGGGAAGCCTTTCTAAGTGTTTGTGTGTCTGAACTGAAGTCTGAGTTGGGTCAGCGACTAGTGGGAAAAGGATTTCAGAATGTGCACCATCTGGGAGCAGGCAGTTACAGAGGTAGATTCGTTCTTAGACTCCCTAGAACCGACTTCTGAAGCATCTTCCCAGAGAGGGCACTTGGACTAATCGCCTCCCAATCTCTCCTTTGGGTGCTCAAGAGTTTTGTGAAGGGTAAACACTCCATTGGTGTGCAGATGTAAACATGAGGTTGGAGCATTGGGAGAGTAAAGACACTTGAGTTGACTAAAATAAGCTAATATCTAGAGGGAGGGAAGGTGAGATAAGTCAACTAGCATTTATTAATTTGCTTACTGTCTCATGTTTTGTGCTAAGTGCTGAAAATGTAAATACAAATGAAAAGAAAATAAAGCAAAAAAAAAAAACCCGCCCTCCAGGTGCTTCCCTTCTAATTGAGTAGTCAATACAACACAGAAAAGGGAGCTGAAAAGTCATGGGGAGAGGAAGAGTATTGGAGATAATAAACAGCAGATAAACTGGGAAGTCTCTTCTGTACAGCAGGTCACTACTTTTGAGACCCTGACAGGAGACAGCATTCTTGCCTTCGTGGAGAGTTTAGTCAAGTAGGAAAGATAATCCATGCTCTGATGCATAACTGTGATTATGTCTAAGCCTAGCCTCTGCCATATCCTGGCTCTGGGACTGGACAGGCCCGTTGTACCAGGCACCTCTCTGACAGGTCTCTAAGTTGCAGTTATAACCTCATTATCCAGCTTGTTATTAGTAACCTCATCATCTTGGAGATTGCTACGGGTTTGATACTCAGTGCCTGCTCAGTAACTTTATTGTCTCTCGTGATGGGAGGGCTGGAGGACAGAACAGAAACATCCTCTCAAAGCCTTCCTTTATGGAGGTTCTGAAGTTCCAGGCTTGTCTTTGTTTCCTATCAGCTGCTCTGTTTGGTTTTCAAATATACCAGGTAGCCCCTGGAGCTGCCCTAGTCCCAACCTCTTTTCAGCTCCTTTTTGTGAATTATCTTCCCCTATTAGATCATAATAATAATAGATCATTAGATCCTTGAGAGCAGGCACTATTTCTTATTTGTATTCCTAGCACTTAGCCTAGTCCCTGATGTATAATAGGAACTAAATAAATGTTTGTTGATTATTAACTAAAAAGGAATAAGAGGGTGCAAAAGAAAGATTTAAAGCCGTCCCCAGGGAGGCAAGAGTAGATACTGACTATTCCTTTAAAATGGAAGTTCTTTGGAGGCAGCAGATCTCTTTGCCTTTGCTCAGAAAAGTACATGACACTTCTTTTTCCCCTCAAGACTACTCTGTACATCAGCCCATTTTGGTTAACCCATATGTCTTTATTATTCCATCAATGGACTGGACACAAAGTCAGGAGATCTGAGTTCAAAGTCCATGTCCTACACTCACCTGTGCAGTCATGGTGGAGTCATTTAACATCTCTAGCCTAACTTTTCTCTGCTGTAAAATGGGGAGATGGTAATATTTGTAATGCTGCATTGTGAATAAAAGTGCTATGTAAATGTGGGTTATTATTACCATTGTGTGGGCCTGAGGAAAATGGCATTTGAGTTGGGTACCAGAGAGTGAATAGAAATCCAACCAAAAGAGGTAGAGCGGGGGAGGAAGGCATCGTGGCTATGAGGAACAACCTGTTCAAAGGTACACAGGTGGAACAAGAAGGCAATAGGCTAACACAAGAATGAAAACAAATGATGGTTCCATATGGGGGCAGGGGGAGGGGGACCTTGAATGACATACAAAAAATTTAAATTTTGTTTATCGGGGTAGTGTATTAGTTAGAACTGGAGACTTGGAGTCAGGAAGGTATAAATTTGAATCTTGCCTTAGACCCATTTAATCTCTTTCTCAGTCTCAGTTTCTCAATATGTAAAGTGAAGATACTAATACTCTATAGGGTTGAAAAAGAGTAAAAGAATAATATGTAAGCTTTCTATAAATTTTAAAGTGTTAGCTGTTGTTGTTTTGTTATTTAGTAAATAACTCGGGGAAATTGGGTGAGGAGGAGGAGGAAGAACCATATTTGTTTGTCAAGAAGATAAGTGGCAGCCAGTGATGAATGGGTTAGTGATAGGGGAAAGGTAGCAATGAGAAGACCTATTATTAAACTATTGCAGTAGTTTAGGCAGGTAATAGGGAAGTCCTGAACTGAGGTGATAGGAATAGGGAGGAGGGACTGGAAGTGGGAGATGATGCAGATGGAAGTGACAACAGGCCTGGATCATTGAATAGTCAACAGCAGTGAAAGATGGGGCCTGAGGTCATCCTCACACCCTATACATGAGGAGGTTTGGAGGAGGAGCTGTTTGGGGAGGAGACAAGGCAGTTTCATGCTGCCAAGGGGCCCAGAAGCTGCATCCTGAACTCCGATAGATTTGGGATTCATCTCTGTAGCCAGAAGCTACAGCCAAGGGAGAGCCTAGATAGAAGGGAAGAGGGCTGAGGGTGGATCCTCTAGGGATTCCCATGTTAGGGCTCAGGGAGAGGGAGGAAATGGGAGAGGAGCAGTTGTAAAGGTGGGAGAACCAGGAAACAGAAGCTGAAGGAAGAGAAGGGGTAGTCAGCAGTGGCCAGGTCATTGGCTTTGGTCCTCGGCAACCTTCAGGATCACCACCTTGGCAGAGTGGCAGGGGTGGGGGGGGGCGACAAAGAGAGGAAAAACCAGATAGCCAGATGGCAAGGAGTTTAGGAGGGTGTGGGCAGTGTCGTGATGAAGGCATTGGGCATAGACATTTTTTCCCAAGAAATTTAACAGTGAAGGGGAGGAGAGAGGTGGAACCGTATAATTGGATGAAGTAGATATGTCAAGAGAAGGGTTATTTTGGGGATTGGGGAGACCTCAGCATATTTGTAGGCTGTCTCCAGAAGGAGGTGTGTGTGTGTGTGTGTGTGTGTGTGTGTGTGTGTGTGCGCGCGTGCGCATGTGAGAGAGAGAGAGAGAGAGAGAGAGAGAGAGAGAGAGAAGCTTCTGGGTGCAGGCTGAAGGAGGAGAGGCAGGGATCCCCTCCTGCTTAGGCCAGAGTGGGGGAAGAGTAGGTGATAAGCAAATGCTTAAAAGTTTGCAGGAATGGAGCCCAGAGCCAGGAAGCTTGATACATACAGATGGTCTCAGTCTCCTTAGTGAAGCGAGAGGAGACATCGGGTAGAGGATGAGGGTTAGAGGGAGGAGAATTGGCCATAACAGATGCTCTGAGCAGGGAGAAAGGGAGATGATAAGGACAGTGTTTAGGAGCTGAGAATTATTCACCTTGGTGTTCAGAACACCGAACTAGAACAGAGAGATGGGAGTTCAAAGCAAATTTCAGTTTAATTTTAAAGTCAGCTTTGTTAGCAACTTCAGCTAGCCTAAAGGAGTATGATGCTCTGGGAGGTCTTGGGCTCTCTATCACTGGGGGTCTCCAGCCAGAAAGTGGATGGATGCTCGATGTAACCGATGGGACCCTTATCCAGATAAAGGTTGGCTGGGTAACTTCTGAAGGCCTGCCAACTCAGACTTCCTGAAAATAGAGGGAAGAGTGTTCACTGGTTTGGTAGCTGGGCCAAAGACAGTCCGTTTTAGAGATGGGGAAACCTGCACATGGTCCTAAACAAATGAATTGGTTCTGCTGAGGATGCTGGAGAGAGGGTTTGGAGTTGGAGTTGGGTCCTAGAGGAAACCAAAGGGGAGGGATTAAAGTGATGATTAAGGGATAAAGCTTCAGGAATGAATAGAGGCCAGATTGTGGGGAGCAACATAGAGGGTTGGAGTTGGGAAGTTCCTAAAAATCATGGGACTTAAAACTAAAGAAAGTGATCATTTAGTCCCTAAGTTTAGCTCGTATACCATTAGGAAGTAAGGAAACCATCTAGGGTTCTTGACTAGGGGTAATGTGACATTTACAAAAACTTAAACTAGCAGCAGTTTGCAGAGTAGATTGAACAGAAGGAGAGAATGAAGTTAGGGATCCCAGTTAAGAGAAAGTTGGGCATTTCTTTTTATTCCTGGCTTGAGATATGGGAACTGCATTCAGTACATTTTAGTACATTTTAATAACATTTAAAATAGAACTCATGTATTGCCCCTTTCTGTGGCTCACTCTCCACTGTGGCTCCCCAGCTTGGCATTGCAAGCTGTTTCCTGTTTAGGGTACTCTGTGGGTCTGCACTCCTAGAATTGAGTTCATGAGCCCCCATTAGTGTGTTTGCTGTTGATAGTCAGCTAAAGAACACAATTATCTCAGAGAAAAGACATTTATTGAGATAGCAACAGTGGAAAAGGCATGTTTGAACACACACACTACATTAAAACAGAGATGATACTTACACTTGTAGTAGGATCATCATGTCCTTACCTTTCTTGTAGCGTCTTCCAGTGGAGTAACATGTTTTCTGGGATATTTGATCATTTAGGACCCCTGAGCCTATTTCAATTCCTAACGTCCAAAACTGTCTCTTTTATCAACTCATCTTCAAGAAACTAAATATCTTGACATCAGGCCTTTCTGTGCTTGGTGCAGTGTTACCTAGTAGGCAAATTAATGCAAAGAAAGTTACCAAAGCTGATGGAAGGAGAGAGACAGAATCCCCTCCCTCTTCGTCCTCCTCTCTCCTGAGAATTAAGTTACTATTCCCCTCTGAAATCTTTGTTCTTCCATAGCTGACTCTCTTTATCTGTTTCCTGCCTAATTTCCTTCATAGAGGGTTTCTCTCTTTTTAAACGGCTACCCCACCAGGAGCTTGGCCAGTCTTTGGTCAGCCAGTGAATTTCTAATTTTATCATTTTTGATCAGGAACTTTATAACATATAAGGAGTTAACAAAGTATAAACCTTTAGGATTGTAAACCTTGTGTCTCTTAGCTTGTTCTTAACTTTGGAGATTGCATTAATTAAGCCAGGGTAGGGTAGTGGTGATAGTAGTGGTCACCTGATTAAGAGCATCTTCATCAAATTCTCCCAGTTAACAATTCATTTTATAAAAATTAAAATTAAAATCTCCAGAAGTCTGTCATTTACCTGGGTTCTATCAGTCATTCGATAAGCATTTATTAAATGATTTTGTAAAGGTAAAAATTGAAAGTCTCTGTCCTCAAAGAGCTTCCATTTTATTAAGAGAAATCAGATATGCTCAGGTAAGTAGATACAGAATACATGCAGAGACACCTAGGTGTGCTCTCACAGTCACTCTCCAGCTTCCTTAGCAGCAGCCCTTCCTGGCCTGCTCTGAGAGTACTTTCTCCTTCATCTCCACTCCCACTTTGTGGCTCCCCATTATATTTTGTCTTCCCCATAAGAGAGTGAGGGCAGCCAGCTGGCTCCATGGTGCACAGAGCACCAGCCCTCTTCTGAGTTCAAATCTGGCCTCGGACACAGGGGCCCTGGGGGGCTCACAGTGCACTTGGGCAATAAGCCCCGACTGCAGAAATGCTCCCCTGATGAGTGCAGTGATAAAGCGAGACTCCAGGGGCCTGGACAGGAGACACCACGGAGGTGGCAGTGGGTCGAGGGGAAGAGCGAGCCCTGCTCTTGTGGACGTGGCCAGTGGGGGAACTGTGTGTGTGTTGGAAGGGCTTCCTTCCTGCTTTGAAAGATCGTCCAGTTGGGGGGTTCAGTGGCAGGGAAAGGGAGCAAATTCTTGCATGAGTGAATAATTTTTAAAAACTGCTAATCATGATAGACTACAGACAGGACAGAGTTCTCTGAAGTTTGAAGAGCCTTTTGTACAGACAGCTCTGCATTTGGGCCTCAGGGCCCCATCAGGCAGTTGTGGCAGATAAGAAAATGCCCAGTGTATAGATAAGGGAACAGAGGGTCAGAGAGGTTTGACCACTTGCCTGTGGTCACGTAGTGCCCCGGGCCTTTCTCATCGTGAGTCCAGACTCAAGTCATTTCTGTCTCCTATGTAGGGGCAGGAGAAGTAGGGGACACCTGCATGTGTAATCTCTGTTGGAGAAATACAGAAATAGAGATGACAGAATCCCAGCCCTTGGGCTCCCAGTCTAGTAGGGGAAGAAGACATTCACATGCATTTTTCTGGCACTTCAGGGTTCAAGGGTAGGTGTACAGCCTGCACTCAAAACCCACCGCTGCTCCTTGGACAAGTCAGTTCTTAACCTGCTTGAGCCTCAGTTTCCTTTTCGGTAAAATGAGGCTTGTTGAGCTCTCTTCCAGCTCCAAACCTATTTAGATACTGCATTCTTTGGCCGTTGTGATGGAGGTAAAGGCATCTGGGTGTTACAGTGGATAGAACATTAGAATTGGACTCAAAGACCTGTGTTCAGATCCTGCCTCAGATATGTAATAGCCGTGTGACCCGGGCAAGTGACTTAACCTGTCTGTCTCCGTTTCTCCATCTGTCAAATGGGGATAACAGTTGCACGTCCCTCCCTGGGTTGTTGTGAGGACCTAGTGAGGTAATTGTAAAGCACTTAGCATGGAACCTGCCACAGAATCAGCTGAGAGAAATGTTAGCTGTTAGGGCTTTTTGCCGCCCTTAAAAGGCCTTTGTTAGCCCTTGTCACTGATGTCGTTCAGAGTGAGAGACTCATGGATGGATGGATCGCTTCGGACTGGGGAGAAGTATTTGGAGGGAGGGGGATGGCAGTGAGTGGGAGCACTGGACATGGGCCTTAAAGCAGAGAAATTTCAGTAAACAAAGTTAGGATTTGGTCCAAAAAGCCCTTTTAGATTTGGAGGACAGTACATATAAAAGCTTGGAGGCTGGAGAAAACAGGATGAAATTAAGGCTCAGTTGGCACATGGTGCAAAGGGATAAGGGCCTGGAATAAAGTTGGAAAGGGAAGTCTGGGTCAAATTATGGGTTTGGAGAGGCATTTCCATAGAAGTATGAGTCATTTGCGGCATCATGGGTAGAGTCTGGCAGTGGAAATCAAGAAGAGCTGGGTTCAAATCCTGACTCAGATACTCACTGGCAGATCCATGTGCCCTCCGGGAGGTTCCTGTCTCTGGGGCAAGGCAATGATCAGAGCACCTTGTCAAGGTTGTGGTAATGAAGTACTGAGTAGGGGAGAACCGGGCGGTCTGGGGCAGTTGTGCCCGTGGGTGGTTGGCTCAGCCCCAAGGTTGTTGCTGAGAGTCATTGGGCTGTTTTAAAGGTTATTCCCATGTGCCTTCTTGGGAGAGGGAGCTTGTGAAGTCCTAGTGTGGGGAGGCAAGCAAGATTTTCTAATAAGAGTCAGTAAAGCAATTAAGTGCATCAGTGCCAGCCTGTGGGAGGAAGCTACCTGGATGGCAGTGTTTGTGTGTGTGTATGGGGGGGGGGATCTGGATGTCTTCAGTGAGCTCAGAGTCCCTGGGATTCACCACTGGGATCTAGCTACCACAAAAGCCTGGTATAAGAGAAACAAACTGATTCATGCAGCCGTCCATCCGTAGCTCTTGAAGAGGACTAATGGCTTAACCTGGGGCACTTGACTCAAGAGTGAGTTGGGTTTATACAAGGCAGAGCTGTGGGGCTCACACTCTCCTCCAGAGTCATTGGAGTCCAATGGCAAGGCAAGGGTCCGGACGATGGGGGATGGCTCGAGATGCAGTGAGTGACCTTGGTCTTTTTAAAGTAAGGTTTTCCCCAGGTCTCAGTTTGTCTGAGGCAGCGGCCATCCAGTGACTAAAAGGCTAGGGAAGAATCGCAACAGAAATTTGTTTACCTGGTTTACAGTCTCAAAAGTTTCAATCTGGGAGGGGAACACTCCTGCACATTTGATAGCAGTTGGGCAGTAATGAGTTGCTCCTCGGTGAAGGAGTGCAAGGCTGAATGATCCTTGTCCTAGACACTGTTGAGAGGATTCCTGTATAAAATAGAATGGAAAGAACCATGAACTTGGGATCAGAAGGATGGAGGTTCGAGTCTCCAGACACTTGGTGGCCACATTTAGCGGACAAGTCCTTTCTCTCTGGACCTCAGTATTGGTTCTCTGTGAAGCATAGAGAGTTGAATTTCATGATCTCTAAGATTTGTCCCAGTTCTGACGGGGTGAGCTCTCATGTGAATAAAAGCACTGAGAATACAGTAGTGGAACAAGCCCTGGCCCCAAGGAGCTTACGTTCTACTCAGAGAATATAGTCTGGGCATTGATAGGCAAGTAGAAGGATACTGAAGTGAGAGAAGAGCATCGAGGAGGTTGCAGGAAAGACCTCTCCTATGAGGCAGCCCCCAAGCTTACCTGCAGATGGGGCAGAAAGCCATCAGTCCCCGTTGCCAGAAGCTGGTCCCCCAGCATGTTTTCCTCCAAAACTGCATCCCTCTCTACAATTGCAGCCAATGTGTACCAGAGGTGAGACGGCCCCCTGGGCTCTCTTCTGGGGACTTTTGTCTTTCCTTGTCCTGGCTTCTCACAGTTCTTTTAAAGTCATCTCCCTAGGACTGTTCAAAATGGCTTCTTTTGTTCAATTATCACCTCCTTAAAAAATTGAGCTTCATCGTTCTTCTCCTAGGGTTCTTTGTAAGACAAGAAAAGAGAGGTGAATTCAGTTCTGCAAGCCAGAGCTGGCACCTAGGAGATAGCTAAGTAATGTAATGGATATAAGTCAGGATGTGAGAACTTAGAGTCAAAAAGACCTAAATTCAAATTCTGACTTAGACATTTATTAGCAGCATGATTCAAGACAAAGTCACCTAAACCCTCTTAGCCTCAGTTTTCTTATCCATGAAATGGGGATAATAGTATCTCCCTCACAGCATTAAGGTTGTTACTGGTTATATGACCCTGGGCAAATCATCTAACCATGTTTGCCTCGGTTTCTTCATCTGTGGAATGAACTGGAGAAGGAAATGGCAAACCATTTCAGTATCTTTGCCAAGAAAACCTCAAGTGGGATGTCAGTAACAAGATGAACAGCAACTTCACAGGATTGTTGGGGAGCCCAAATGAGTTAATGTATGTAAAGCACTTTATAAACCTGAAAGAGTAATATAAATCCTGGCTATTAGCTTAAAATCTGGTTGGTGACTATGTCAGCAAAGATAAATGAGAGCCCTGGATGTAGAGGCCAAGGCCTTAGGCTTGTTCTGTTTGCTGCTGCTGGGTTCTTTGGCCAACCCCTCTCTTCCTTTGGTGCTTAGCTCCTTTTAAGGGGATTCCTGTGGATGTTCTATCCAAGGGGTTTTCCAGATCCCATCCTCTGGCTGTCCTGCCCAGTGGAAGAAAGCACTTTCTGTGACGGGGACCATCTAGCTCTGCTCACCAGTTTCCATGGATAAGAAGCTCATGGTCTCACAAAGCAGTCCTTTCTGTTATTGAATAGTTCTGCTTGTTGCAAAGCTTTTCCTGTTATTTAGCCCAAAGCAGCTTCCTCCTAACTGCATACCCTGACCCCCATAAATCCAGAGCATGATTATTTGCTTTGGATTAATAAGTGCTCATTAAATAACTGAAGGGTGTGTGATTTTAAGTAAGAAACTCCTCTGTTACAATTAAAATGATTTCATTTTGTCAAACTTCAGTCTATATGTAGATTTGGGTGTTACAATGATCTAAGACTTCTCAGTGGGTATCTTGCCTACGTGTTAAGGACTAAAGAGGGAAGGTCAGCTTGGATGCTTCTGGAAGTTTTTGGAGAGTCCTCGGTACAAAGTGAAGTCTCTCTCTCCCCTTCCCCTGCCTCAGGTCTGGTGATGATCACAGGAAATGGATCTGGAAAGGACCTTAAAGATGATTTAAATATACCCTTGGTACCTCTTCTAGGACCGTGTTCCCAGTGACTGATGGGCCTTAGCAGCAGAGGGATTATACACACACATAATAATGAAAGCTTAGATTTAGACCAAAACAGGTAGCCAGCCAGCCATGTTCTCACAGAGATAAAAAAATAACACCTCCACTTCTCCAAGGCTTTTAAAGTTTGTGCTGTACTAGTTGAGTGTACACAGCCTTGGACCTGGAGTCAGGAAGACAACACTTAGTAGCTGTGTGATCCTGGGTGTCACATAGCCTTTTTGTCTCTCTTCCTTATACAGAAAATGGGGATAATAATAGCATCTATGTCTCAGGGCTGTTGTGAGGATCAAATGGGATTTGTAAAGCTTTTTGCAAACCTTAAACTGCTATTTAATTTCTATTGTTATTATTATTGGATATTTACTAAGTAATAATAATAATAATAGCAGCTAACATTTATATGGTACTTACATATGCCAGGCACTATACTAAGCAAGCACTTTACAATTATTAGCTTATTTCACTCCGACAATTACTCTGGGAGGTAGATAGTAATATTATATCCATTTTTCAGTTGAGAAAACTGAGGTGTAATAGGGATTTTCCTAGAGTCACGCAGCTAGAAAATGAATGAAGCCAGATTTTAATTCAGGTTGTCTTCGCCAGATCTGGCAGCCTATAGTTGTCACCCAGAGTAGTACCCACCATGTGCAAGGAACTGAGAATCCAAAGACAAAAAATGAGGGCATGCATTGTCTCAGTGGACACAGTTTGTAAACAGTAGATATAGAATACATGCATCAAGTTGAGTTCTGACCTTTATACCTTGGCACAAACTGCCAGCTAGTTGGCAGGATTGGAAGAATAGTCTCTCTTCCTCTAAAGTAAGAAGGATCCATCCACCTCAAGGCAGGAAGTTTTTAAGTGGAGACTGGATGTTCACTGGCATCTCTTTTCATTTCAGGACACTGAGGGTGGACAGAGTCCTGTGGAATAAGTTCAGGGGAGCCCCCCAAGTTACAAGTATCATGAATATCCATTTGTTGTCTCCCAGGCTCTGGGTATTCAGAGAAATGTGTTTCTCATTGTGGTTGTCTCAGGCCATGGACAAAGGCACCAGACTCCCAAAAGATGGCCTGTGCCAGGCTGTCCACCTTTCCTGTGCTCGCAGCTAGATGGTAGGACTGCAGGCCAAGCTGAGGGTGGTGGCAGGAGACCCCCTGCCCTTTCCCCTTCAGTTAGAACATCCCATACAGGAAGGAGCTGCCCTGAAAGATGAGATCCCCATCACGTAGGCAGGTGCTGGATGCCACAAGGATGAGGTACATGGGCTTTACTGCTTCCTTTTGTTTTTGTTTCCAGCATCTGGCGCCCTGTGAGGTAGTATTTGTGAGGCCTGTAGCACCTAGATAAGGGCTTGATAACCAGTTTTTATCCCTTTTCCCTTCCCTCTCTAGCACAGTGCTCAATGCATAGTAGGTACTAAATAATAAATACTTGTTCTCTTCTTATTCCTCATGTAGCATAGTAACCAGCATGTACTAGAGCATCAATAGCTATTTTTTCCCTTCCCCATCCCCTCCTAGCACAGTTCCTGGCACCAGCTCAGGTGTTTAGGAAATGTTTGTTGATTGACTAGATTCTGGGATTCTAATAATGTAGCAAGAGGAAGCATCTCTTTGCTCCAAGCTCTGCTGAGCTGTCCTTCTCTTGGTCCATTCACATGTCCCTCAACAATAACTTCTGAGTTAGCCCCAGCATCTAATTGGATCTTGGGTTGTTCCTCTGGGGTAATTGTGCCTGCTTAGAAGGGCCAAGACAAGGACTACAGATGGACTTCTTAATTTACTTTATGCTGA
The DNA here is from genome assembly GCA_023553655.1 of Myrmecobius fasciatus. Lineage (NCBI taxonomy): Eukaryota > Metazoa > Chordata > Mammalia > Dasyuromorphia > Myrmecobiidae > Myrmecobius > Myrmecobius fasciatus. The sequence goes on from JAJPUD010003205.1 coordinate 27,241, forward strand.
GCCTCTTTGATTGACTGGGACCCAGTTCAAGAGGGCTAGTTTCTAATGGCCAACAGCCCAGGCTGGCCCAGGGCAGAAGCCTTCTTGCCCACGTGGCTTCTTGCTGCCTACCCCCTGTTGCCCCCCCCCCAGCCTGAAGCCTCAGTGTCAAATGCTGCAGACCACCGCCTCTGACTCCATCAGCAGGAGCTAACATTAGTCACACTCACCCCATCTCTCTGTTGAGTCAACGCCTATTTTTAGAGATCAGAGAAAGAGAGCCATCATTTGTGTAATGGGGAGGGACTTGGGGCCCAATGGAGGGTACCGAGGAGTGAGAGGGCCCTCCCTAATCCATATCCACCAACCCCAGATGTGCCAGCCCCCATGAAGTGAAAACATGGCTTCTGTTATCAGTCCTGCATGAACTACCTCACTGTGTTTACACACATGTGTACCCATGAGTGCACATGTCATGCATGCCCCTGTCAGGTGCTTGTAGTCTAGCTTAAATAAGATTGCTTGCTCCTGTGCTCCTTGTGGCCAGGCCGCTGTCCAGCAGCAGTAGCAGCAGTAGCAGCAGGCAGGCTGGAGAGCTGGCCAGCTCTATTTTGAGCCATGCCCGCCCTAGAAATAGCTAGAGCGACAGAGACTGGCTGCAAAGCATCCTCGCCAAGACTGGGTGTTGTTTGTCTTTTGAATTTAAAAAAATAAAAAATAAAAATATATTTTTTTAAAAATCTAAAATTAATGACTACTGAAATGTGCTTTGCTTATGTGTATGCTGCAGATTTGGCTCCTTGCAGATGGAATTTCAGATCTGTTTACATGTCTCTCTTAGCATTTTGGAAGAAAACAGTTCACAGAGATCCAGGGAGATAATTTTTCTAAAATCGCACCTCCTCTTTGGTGTACCAATGGGCTCTCACTTTCCTCACTGCCCTGGTTGGCCTCCTTGGGGAATGCTCTGGAAGCAGCTGGGTTGACTGCCCTGGTACAGATGTGCTCAGAGGGAGGGAGGGTTGGGTGGCCCTCCCTCCAGCCAGAGTTGGGGAGAAAAAGGGATGGAGTTAGCCATAAATTTGTAAGGGAGGGGGGCAGGCAGGCTTTGAGGAGTCAGAGTCTGTGCCCAAGATAAGGGATATGGAATTGGTGGTTCCTCTACCTGCTGATTCACATGCCACAGAACCCTGGCCATGGGCTTGCTTCATTTAAGCTTGATGAGAGAGACTCTAAGAGGGGAGTTATTTAAGGTGGCACTCAGGGACAGATCGTTGGAGGCCAGGTTAGAGTTTTGGGTGACCGGAAAGGACAAGAATGGTTGGGTGGTGGGCACTATAGCCTGAAGATGGACTCACTTTCTCCTCTTTTCCCTTCTTCCCCCTCCTATTTTCTTCCTCCTCCTCCTCCTCTTCCTTTCTCCTTCTCTGAATCTTTATTTCTTCTCTTCTTCCTTTTCTTCTCCCTTCTCCTTTTCCTCCCCCTCCTCTTTTCTTCCTCTTCTTTCTCTTTTCCTCTTTCTCCTGCTCATCCCTCCTCCCCTTCCTTTTCCTGCTCCTCCTTTCTCTTTCTCTCCCTCCTTCCTCTTTCTTCTCTTCCTTCTTCTGCTTTTCTTTCTCCCCTCCTCCTCCTCCTTCTCCCATTCTCTTCTCTGTTTCTCTTTCCAGGTCTCCTATGCCCGTCCAAGCTCAGCATCCATTCGGGATGCAAACTTGTATGTCAGCGGTCTCCCAAAAACCATGACCCAGAAAGAACTGGAGCAGCTCTTCTCGCAGTACGGCCGTATCATCACCTCTCGCATCCTCGTGGATCAAGTCACAGGTTCACTGGGGGGCTTTTTTCCTTCATCTTACTTGCCCAGCTTCTGTCCATGGTGCTGAAGCACACAGGCCCTGTTTTCAGCTCTTTGCTTCCAGCCCAGTTTAGCAGGGTTTAAGGGATGGATCAGGCGGACTAGTTTAATCCTTATGCGACCAGGTCCCCTTTATTTTAGCTCTCCCATACTTTGTGCCGTAAACACACACTGCACATGTACACACACATGCAGACTTATTTCTGGATTCATGACTTCACGAGGGTGGTCATCCCATTCACCAGCACAGGTGGCAGTCATCTCAGCATTTTCATAAGCTTTTGATTTAGGCTGTATATCTGGTAGATAATAGGTATTTGATAAATGCTTGTTTGTGCAATGGAAGCTCTCATATCTTCAAGGCGATATGATACAGAGTTTTAGAGCCGGAGGACCTGGATTCAAATCTTAGACATTTAATTTCTTGTGTGACTTCTCCAGACCTCAGTTTCCTCCTTTATAAAAATCTAATAAAGAAGGCATTTTAAAGTATAAATGCTAAGCAATAAGGACACCCCCCCAAAAAAAAGCCCAAATAAATCTCTATTCTTAAGGAGCTCATCTTTTAACCAGAAAGATGATTGTAAATACTAAGTAGGGAGAAGATAGACAAAGAATAGCAGAGGACAGGAAATGAGTGGGACCACACGAGGCCTTAAAGGCAGCCAGACATTCCAGGACAGGGCAGGAGAGAAAGAGGAAGCCCATGTTCAGTGACCTCCAGCTTCCTTCTAGCTTGAACTCTGATCCCCAAAGCCTATGAAAACCTTGCTCAGATATAGTGGCTAAGGTTCTAAGCTCCATACCACCAAGCCAGGAATTACCTCAGGCAGTCAATCAGTTGTCAACAAGCATGTGCTCTTGTCTTCCTGAAAGAATAATCAAATGAATTCTCGGTCCCTGCATTTAGGGAGCTTATGTTCTATTAAAGGCCTCAAGTCACATTCAAGGAAGGTGTGTGTTATACACATAGATATGTATAAATAACATATCTACAAAGGCTTCTCCATCTAGGTCCACATCTTTATTAATTGAAGAAGGATGTGGGTATAGAAGTACACAGACACACATATCTTCCTTGATGTCTAGTTTGCTCAGCAACAAATGGATGAGGGTGACTGATTGAATTAGAGTATTTTTAAGCTCATTTTAACACCTCTTTTAACAGATGAGGAAATTTGGTTGGAGATCCCACAGTGACTCTTATTATCGAAGCTGGAATTTAAAACCAGGTCTTATAACTGAAAAAATTAAGGCTAATCACCCCCCTTCAAATAAGCTCTCACCTTTTCCTGTGCCCCTTCCAGGGGTGTCCAGCTCTTTTCCTACGTTAGATAATGGGCTCATCAGCAGCAGGGTGTGTAAGGATACAGGCAATGAGGACCAGCTTTGTGGCAGATGCCACATCCCACCCCCTTTGACATGAGTGTCCCAGCAGCCCTGGAGGCTGCTTACCAACCAGCCTCTTTGCATTGGAGTCTTTTTGGCAGATGCCTTAGTAGTGGATCAAAAGGAACAACTTCCATGGCTCCAGAGAGTGGGAGGAGGACCTCAAGGTCTCCCTGCCAGAAGAGATCATAGGAACCTTTGGTCAAATGGTAGCCATTCAGTTCCCTTTCCTCCCCAGGCATTTTGTTCTCCTTTGGGAAGGTTCTATGTGCTAAGAAACTTTCCTGATATGAAACCTCAGTTTACCTTTTGGAGGCTTCCTTGTTGAGTCCTGCTTTTTGGGTCCAGGCACACCAGTTTCATCCCTCCCTCAGATGTCAGCCTTGAATCCATATCTGGTGTCCTCCAAGTTGCAGTTCCATTAGTTGACCCCCCAAGGTCTTTGTGCTCTGGATGTTCTCCAGGACTAAATGCCAGGATATTTAGGGTCCTACTCCCTAGGTAGGCCCAAGTCTGTGTCCTGCCCCTATACTTATTGGGTGAATTACCCAACCTCTCTGAGAGTCACTTTGCTCCTACTGTAGAAAAGAGCCCACATTTGGACCCAGAATATCTGAACCTGACTGGGACCCATGGACAAGCCATCTCCTTTCTCTGCCCTGCCTCAGGTGTGGCTAGCATTATCTCAAGATGTTCCTCTTCATAGACAAAATGCATTTAGTTTTGATAAAGCATTTATGAACTACCTACTGCATGCTGAACCCTGTGCCGCTTGCCAGAAGAGACACTCATTCCATCAGCAAACATTGACTGAGTCCTTACTTAGGCTGGGCCAAGAGTGAAACCTCAAGAAGCTTGTGTTCTTTTGGAGAGTAGCAGTATAGATGAGATGGGGCCTGTTTTTTTTTTCCCTTTGGACCTGGATTATTCTGGGTTTTTGCTTCTTTTTTTAACCTGGTCTCCTTCCTGCCCAGGTGTCTCTCGAGGTGTGGGATTCATCCGCTTCGACAAGAGAATAGAGGCAGAAGAAGCCATCAAAGGCTTGAATGGCCAGAAGCCCAGCGGTGCTACGGAACCCATAACTGTGAAGTTCGCCAACAACCCCAGCCAGAAAACGAGCCAGGCCCTGCTCTCCCAGCTCTACCAGTCGCCCAACAGACGCTACCCAGGGCCTCTGCACCACCAGGCCCAGAGATTCAGGTATGGGCCAGCGAGGCCTCCAAGGGCCAGGCTGCCAAAGCCTGGACTAAGGCCATGCAGGCCAGTAATCATTGCCCCTCTGGGGTCATCGGATCAATGAATCCCATCAGTAAATGGGGTTGCCCTCAGCTCTCATACTTTTTGACTGTGGAGAGAGACAAATAGGTGGGGTTGGGAGAGGGGAAGACAGAAAGAGAGAATTTTAAAAAATAATTCTATTTTATTCTGACATTCATTTTTAAAAATTTTGAGTTCTCTCCCTCCCTCCAGCCCCTTCTCCATCCATTGAGAAGGTAAGAAATACGATAGAAGAATTAAAAAAGCAAAAACAAACCAAGAAAAATACCAATGAGATTAATTACTAAAATAAAGTCATCTGTTCACTTCGACTTTAGGCCAGTCACTTCCTTCTGTGAGGGGGAGTGGACTGGGTGACCCTTTGACCCCTAAGGCTTCTTCTTCCTCTGTGACTTTTTACCTGGTATCCCAGGCAACAAGAGCAGAGTCTGGTTCTGTTCCTCAGCAAGTAGTTCCCATTGGGGCACATAGTCTTGCTGTGTATCTACCCTAAGATCCCGGTGGCCTCCAACACAATTTGGGAAGCTTTATTCCAGGCCTAATTAGCTTCCTGGGGTCATTACCACCGGATGCCTGCTTTTGATGGACAGAAACCCTGTGTAGCTTCTCCCCCTTTTTTTGGTGGGTGGAAGGGGGAATCTTCCTGTGACTTACTTAGTTGAAGGCCTGGTCTGTGACTAATGGGAGGGGGGGGAGCTATTTTCTTAATGGCTCCTAATACATTTCCTGTAGCACTCTCACCCCCTCCCCCTTTCACTCTCCTCCCTTAATTAAAGGGTGATTTTCATTATCCAGGATCTCCTAGGAATGTAGCAGGAAGGACTGGCCTGGGGTGGGGGTCAAGAGAGACAATTAGCTTTTTTGGAGTCCTTTCCATTGCCAGGAATAATAATGGGAGCTGAAATTGCTAATGATTTCTTCCTCACCAAGCATCCAAGTCACCTAATTTTTACTTTGTGTGAGTGCACATACAGTATTTATGTAAAAAACCCTCTCCTGGAGGTTTCTAATAATGGAAACCATGGCTACTGCTGCCCCCGGGGTGGGAGCAGCTTTTCCCGGGAGGGCGGGCTGGGAGGTGGCTTAGAGCCTGCTGGCCATTCACCCAGGAACGGTGGTTTGGGGCGAGCAGCATTTAGCTCCTGCTTGGGTTTTTTTGTTCTTCTCTCCTCCTTTCTGCCCTCCACCACTCCAAAAAGGGATGACGTTCAGAGGGTCCGGAAGGGTGTGCCACTGGTTCATTTCAAACAGAAATCTTTTATCTACAAGTTTCATCACAGGGAAACAGCATGAAAAATTATTTTGTACCCAACATAAAATTCAGAAATTACGGGGGAAAGGCCCAGAGGGAGGAGTGGGATAAGGAGTGATTTTTAGTTGCCAATTCAGATCTGGAGAGAGAGGGGGCAAGACAGAGACTGAGCAGGCTCTCCTCCCGAGTGGCTCTCCACTGGGCATCCCACCATGTTGAGGGCCTGAGAGGGGCAGCTGCCACTCTCAGAGCTTAGGAGGCCTTTTGGGGGAAGTGCTTGAGCTTGAGCGTCTCTTCTCTGACAAGGGGGCCATCAGAATGAATCGTTCCATTGCTCAATCTTGCCATCTGTGAGAAATTAACCCCGAGACCCTCCTTCTCTTTTCAGGCTGGACAATTTGCTTAATATGGCCTATGGCGTAAAGAGGTAATTAAGACTCCACAGATCGCCAGATGTCCGTGTTGGCACAGATGGGTGCTATAATTTATTATTTTTTTTAATTCACTAACTTTCGAAATTCTTTAATTACTTTTTTCTTCCACCAGCATGTCAAATCCTTAATTTTTAGTTCGGACTTCAGTTGGTTTTTGTTTATTTGGTTTTTGTTAAGGGCACGCAGAGAATGCGTCTCACTTTTTTTTTTTCTTTGATTTACAGGTGGGCCTCTAACTTGGTTCAGGTGTCACAGCTATAGTACCTTGGCTTAAGAATATCCTGGCTCTCTAATAATGGCTTTTAGGAGAAAAGCATCTGTTTTTTCTCCAGCTAATTTTGCAAACTTGAACAATATGGGGATAATGGCAAGAGCTCTGGGCTTTGGAGTTGGCCCCAAATCCTGGCTCTGCCACTGACTACCTAGATGGCCTTGAGCAAATAATTCCAACTTCAGAGGCCTCTGAGGTCCTTTGAACACTAGTTCAAACAGTGCCAAGATTCTGTTAGAAGGCACAGACTCCTACAAATGACATTATTGATGGGACAATAATCTGGCGTGATTAAATCAGATTTAAACAATTTCACTTTTTGTAGCTGACAATTCCACAATGGCCATGGAAAGACTCAGGTTAGAGGTGGCTGCAGGGGTCGCCTCTGTCCCCTGCCTCCTAGCTTCACCTTTAATTGAGTGTAACTGTGTACACCTTAACTGGTCTTGGGCATCTTCTGTTCACAGGTTTAACCTATACCAACTTTCTTTTGGTTCTTTGCGTTCTTTTGTTGTTTCATTTCAAGAAGTTTGGGGGCTTGGGTCAGAGTCAGGGTCAGGGGGTCAAGTTGGACTCCAGGTCGAGGCTTGATCTCAGAACTCCTTGTCCTGCATCCATGGGAGTTTCCTTGATGGGTGGGCGGAGCAGGGCAGGTGTGGGTGTCCTGTCAATGTGACCTGTCCTTTGACTCGTGTTTGTGCTTTACAATCTTCCCTTCTCCTTCAGTTAGTGCCTGATTCCACTCCCACACCCCTCCCTCGTCTGGGCGAACACTTACACTTTTTAACCAGACGGTATTTTAACCACCCCCCCCACCCTGCACGGGAAGTGACTCCCTGGATCCAAACTCTCGGCCTCCACCACAGACTTGCGGCACAAGCCTGAGGAGAAGGAAGAATGCCTCTTGTTCTTGTCCCCCAGCATTCCCCCCTCCCCCTCAAGTCACCTCTTCAGCCCCCGTCCTGAAGGCCAAACATGGCCAAACGAGCTGTAGCCCATAGAAAGGGAGGTTGAGGGCATGTGCTAGAAGTGGGTTAGGGGCACCTTCCTAGTACCTCTCTAGTTTCATCCCTAGCCTGGAACCTTGCACATGTCAAGTGATTGGTAATAAACTTTTAAAAAATCCAAGATCAAAATGACAATTACATATAGCCAACTTTCCAGATCTGAATTTTTTAATTTTTAAAAATTTTAAATTATTTTTTTAAATTTAAAATTAATTTTAAAACACTTCTAAAATAATTTTATTTTAATTTTTATCCATTTATATAATTTATATAATAAGAAATTTGATTTTAAAATAAAAAATAGTATTTCTGCAGCACTTGCTACATGTAATGTACTAGTCCTAATGATGTCAAGTTCTCTGAGTGCACAGAATCCCTACGATGAGATGACTTAAGGATTTTGTAGTGAATATACTTGTAACTTCAGTTCTCCATGTGAGGTGGGAAGGAACAGCCCACTTTAGTAGGGAGAGGCCTTTGTTCACATCTCAGCCCCTTCTCCTCGCTAAACCTCAGCTCCCTCATCTGTGAAATGAGGTTCATTGGCCTCCACCACAGCCATAGTGAGGAAGATGTTCTTCTAAGCCAAAAGGCACTCAAGGGAGGTGGTAGTTACTATTCTGTCCTGCAGAGAGAGGGTCTGCATTCAGAAAAGTTTCTTGAGGATTCCATGGCCTCAGGTGCACAGCCTTTCCAGCTTTTTGACCCCTTAAAATAGTCCCCAGACTTTTCTCTTAAACTGCTGGTGGACAAAGTTTGGGCCTACCCAGGAGGTTTCCTAATTAATAAGGGTCACCACCCCCAAAAATTGAATAAACTCTGGAATAGAATTTTGGTTTTCTAAGAACCCGGTTAGAGCCACACACATTCACCCATCCATCCAATGGTCTTCCTTTCAACACTCCCCTAATAGAGAGGCCTGAAGGGCTGAGGCTTCCAGACTGGAAAGGGGGTAGGAAGGGCCAGTATTTCTGGGGCCTTCCTGTAGTGACAGCATGATGAGCAGAACCAACGGCTCAAAGTTGAGCAAAGCTGTAAAATGATTAGTCTTTGGGGTAACCACCAGAGCAACTTTTTTTTTCCAAGGCCAGTCTTTTTTAAATTATTACTAATTTTTTTTCAATTAATAAGAAATTTATTCTCTTCCATTTTTTCTATTAAACAAACAAAACTTGTAACAACACAGAAACTCTCCATTCTTCTAAATGCAAATGGAATGTAAAACATATTTTTATTGAAGCTTTTTATTTTCAAAACATATGCAAAAATAATTTTTCACCATTGACCCTTGCAAAACTAATTCCAATTCCCCTCCTTATCCCCACCCTCTCTCCTAGATGGCAAGCAATCCAATATATATTACACATGGTAAAATATATATGTAAATCCAATATAGGCCTACGTATTTATACAATTGCTACACAAGAAGAATCAGATAAAAAAGGAAAAAAAAATGAGAAAAAATAAAATTCAAGCAAGCAACAAGAGAAGTGAAAATGCTATGCTGTGATCCACTCTCAGTTCCCACAGTCCTCTTTCAGACAGATCTTGAAAATTTGTCTGGGCTAGTCAGGGAATACCCCCAGACCCTCTCCCATATCAAAAGAAAATGCTACACGTTTCTGATTGGGGTGTGAGTGTGTGTGTGTGTGTGTATGTGATTTGTAATCCTCAACACCAGGGGCAGACCTTAAACCCTGTATGTTCTGTGTGTGTCTCTGTGTGCATTGGGGTTCAGGGTAGAGGGGGGTGACCCCCGGCTCAGAGCGACATCTCGAAGCCTCCCCCCTCCTCTCTTTGCTCACTAGGTTCTCACCCATCACAATTGACGGGATGACAAGCCTGGTGGGAATGAACATCCCAGGCCACACCGGGACGGGCTGGTGCATCTTTGTCTACAACCTGTCCCCCGACTCCGACGAAAGCGTGCTCTGGCAGCTGTTTGGCCCCTTCGGGGCTGTTAACAACGTCAAAGTCATTCGCGACTTCAACACCAACAAGTGCAAGGGGTTCGGTTTTGTCACCATGACCAATTACGATGAGGCCGCCATGGCGATTGCCAGCCTTAACGGATACCGCCTGGGAGACCGAGTGTTGCAAGTTTCCTTCAAAACCAACAAGACCCACAAATCCTGAATTTCATATCCTTACTTATTAAAATATATATATAAATATATACGAACAAAACACACACAAAAAAAAAGAGAGAGAGAGAAAGAGAGAGAGAGAGAGAAAAGGAGAGAGAGAAACAAACTTTTGGAGGCTTATGTTCAACCATGGACTTTATAAGCCAGTGTTGCCTAAGTATTAAAACATTGGATATCCTGAGATGTACCAGGAAAGGGTTTTATATAATGCTTAGAAAATAACAAAAACAAATCTTTGATGCATTGAATGTTCTTTCATAGCTGTTATTGTTGAATATGACCTACATAGATGACGATGTACAGGGATTTTTACCCAGCCGGCTAACTTTACCGCCTTCTTTGAAGGGGAATCTTTTTAAGGTGACCATTCGCTTATTTGAAGAAAAAAAAACACACAGAAAAAAAACATAAAAAAAACACAAAACACAATTTTTACAAAGCAATGGAATTAAAAAGAAAGAACAAGATTTCTCTTTTTTTTTTCCTTTTCAAAAACATTTTACTCCATTCAGATTGGTAAACCCCTCCAATTTCAAATTAAAGAGTAATTATAAAAATTGCAAAACAGGAGAGAAAAAATACCTTTTGCAATTTTTTTTTAATTTTTCTTTTTCCTTTTCTTTTATATCATGTGAACTCAGCAGCCTTCTGTTAGGGGGATGGGGCCGAGGAGGACACCTGATGACATTAACAATTTAATATCATTAATGTTGCCAAAGAGGTGGTCTCTTTGCTGAAAATGGGTTTCAAGAAAAATCTATTTTTATAAAATATAAAGAATTTTTACAAGAGAATCTGGATTTGAGAAAAAAAAATATTTTGACTGGCTAATTTAGGGGAAATTGACAGCTTTGTCATGTTCATACTGCACTGGTAACTTTTTAGAGATCAAAGATGTGTGTTTTAATCCGGATTCGTAGATTGTTTTTTGAAGGATGGGCTATAAACAGATGATCTTCATATCTTTTCATAGCATGTAATAATTAAAAAAAAATATTAACTACTACAGGAAGGGAGAGCAGAGAGGGGTCTACCCAGGGTACCACAGTTCCCCACAGTCAAAACCCAAAAGCAAGGAGAGGAGATGTGAGACGGTTTTTCTTTAAGTCATCAGTATGGGATCTCAACAGAACAAAAGTTTAAATGATTAATTTTTTTCTTCTAATCGGAAGCTTCCTTAGTTTAAGCAGTAGGTGCTACGAAATTATTTACATATCTTAGTGTCATAGTTCAATGTAATGTGTTTAGGAAAGAGAAGAAACAAACAAACAAACAAACTACATTTGCTTTAAAAATTTGTTAAGGAATTTCGAGATTGACTTTGTCGCCCATGCTGATAGAACTGGGCTATGTCGGTACATTGGAAACACCATTTTTGGTTTTTGCTTGAATCACTTATTTATTACTTGCCGATGTGAATGACGCATATGGGCCAAAATCAAATCTAGCTAGTTTTACTTCTTTGTTCATTTAAACTATGGGAAGAAGCATATTATTGTGTCATTTCGTTGTGTGTGTATGTGTATATATAATATAAATATATATATATATATAAAGTTATTTTTTCCTTTGGGTTAATTTATTCTAAGTTGTAACACTTTGCTAGTTTTGTTGGTATATGTCCTTAAAAAAATGTTTTCTTATACTTAAGTGACAGAGGTATCAAGTAACTTGTGTAGAAATATCGTTTGCTCTATTGTCATGTTTATTGTGAATATTTTTTCTTACTGCGCAGTAGAACACCACCACCATCACTGGGTCTTTCTTTTTGTGTAAATTCAGATTGGGGAGAAACAAACACACACATGCAAATTCAGAGCGAAGGGAACAAAAACTTCTGGGGGGTGGGGTGGGGAGGGCTCTCCCGGTCCCCATGCACTGACCAACCACACAAGTACATTCGTGCTTTGTATGGTTCTAGATTGAAAATGGAAGACGGGAAAAACAACCAAACACCAAATCACAAAAGGGTCCATGCTCTTCCCTGGGTAATAGAAGCAGTTACTCGCTATGCATAATCTAGTTGATAGTTAAATTGGTTATTGCTTTTCTTGTCTTGTTACATAAAAATCTTTTCAATACAAGTTTAGTCTTAAAGGTAATAAAACGTTATGGTTATTTATAACTTGGGCTAATTTTGTGCGTTTTTTTTTCCCATGCTGACCCCCCCCCCCGAGTGCATGTCACCAAAACTCCAGTTTCCACACCCAAAGAGGCCAATTTTTTGTAGGCGTAGAGAAACACTGGAAAACCCCAGCTTGCATCCTTGATGGCATCTCCCTTTGGTTTTCAGCCTCCACAACGTGACATTCAGGTTCTCTTCTCTAAATTTCCAGCTTTTCAGTTGCCAGGACGCTCATTGCACATTTCATCACCTGCTGTGAAGAAGCTCAGTTTGCTGGCCATGTTCTGACACATTGGCCGGGGACTAGTGGGGAGGGCATGCCAAAATCTTTTCTCTACAATGTGTTTACTATTGGGGGGAAAAGGGGGTGGGAAAAAGAAGCTTTCTTAGGACCAGGCAGTTGTATACTTTAGTTACAATGAATGACTTCATGTTAACCTTGCTAGTTTAGATCATTTCAGAGGGAAAAAGTATTGTAAATGTTTCTTTTCTTAATCTTGTTGTGTTTGAATTATTTGTACTTTAACTGTCCAGACAATAAATGAAAGTGTGTAGAATGGCTGTGGACTTTGCAGATTTTTACATTTATTTATTCAGATTTTTTTTGACATCAACAGTTGCGTGATAATCCTGATTCCTCTAAGACCTTTTACCAAACTCTTGTGTTGGCTAATCATTAAAAATGGCTCTCTAAAAGGAAGAGGATCGTGTCATTCCTCTGCTCATGAAACTTCAGTGACTCCCTAGGACCTCTAGGATAAACTACAACCTCCTATTTGGTATGAAGCCCTTCACATTCAGGATCCGGCCTACTTTTCCAGACCAATGACACATTACTCCCTTTCGTACATTTAATGATTCAGTAAAACTGACCCACATACCCTGAGTACACGTTCCGGAGTGTCTTTGCAAAGGCTGCCCCTCAGGTCTGACAAGCTCCCCCTCGTCTCGGCTCCTAATTGAGCTGGAGGCTATCTCAGGTGGCTAGTCCACTGCTACCTTTGTGTGCCATCCAATGGAAACTTTATCCACAAAAGATTCTTCATCCTCAAAATATCCTTTATCCTCAAAGGATAATTTTGTTTGTACACGTGTTTCCATGCCGTTCCCCTTCAGTGGTGCATGAACTGGAGAGCAAGACTTCTTTTTGGCTTCATCTTCGTATTTTCCAAGCCCCTGATGTCCTGCATGCAGCAGGCACTTAACAAACACTAGTGTGCTCAAATTGGATGCGGGGCATTTAAAAATAACAGCCATTAATGGGCCATTTTCTGATTTTAAGTAGGATTTGAAGGAAGGATGCAGCTGATGTTTGAATAAATATGGCATTTTAAAATTCATATATATGCATACATGTAAACATATATAGAAAGTGTTTGACAGGTTAGAAGCTGCTTTATGTCCCTCATCTTACCAAAGTCCCCCAAATTGCCCACTGTTTACCTGATGAGGCTTAAATTGATGAACTGACTAATGATGGCAGGGCTGCGACATGGACCTAGATCTTAGGACTCTGGCACTCATTCTCCCATATTACAATGATATTTTTGATCAGAGGTACTCTTCCAAATAAAAATTAGGTAACCAAAACCAACTATTTCAAGCCAAGCCATCATTTAATGGGTGGTGATTAATGCTGAACTCAGAAAATGATGTAAGAGCTGATGTAAATTCTTCTTGGCCAGCTCAGAAAGCCCAAACATTTCCATTCCCATGAAAGCTTCCCCGGACTTCACGATCTATGGGTATGAGTGCATCCTAGGCACAGCAAAGCCAAGAATGGCTTCTCAGCCACAAAGTTCACCTTTAGTACGAACCCAGGGAAGGCTGTATGTATTTTAATTTCTAGAATTTTAGTAGAAGCCTTAAAACAAACTCCTCAATCAGTCCTTGCCTGGAGAAACGGGGACTCTTCCCGTTTAAATGTTCACCTGAACAGCTGATTTTAGACATCGCCTCTACACTTTGGTGATCACCTTTACTGCTTTGAGCTCATAAATCCTCTTTCTCTTTTCCCTACACACCTCAATAAACAGAACATTGGGAAGTGTTTGGGGTTAGACTCCTAAGGAAAGCAATTTTAATACAAGCCCTTTTCTGCTGCCTCTGTGTGAGGAAGATCACTGGGTTCTCAAAGGACCCGTGAGTATGGCTCTAGGAGTGGCTCCCATGCATTCAATCTGAGATAGGACGGACTCAAAGCCAGGGAGCTTTTGCCAGAAGATCAGTCATTCTAGGGCAATTAGAAGAGCATTGGCCTTTGCATCAGGAGGGCCTGAATTCAAACACTTAACACTTACTAGCAGTGTGATTCTGGGCAAGTCACTTAACCCCAATTGCCTTGCAAAAAACAAAAGAACAGAAGATCAGTCATTCTGGTTTTATGTATTTTTACATACATGAGTTACATACATGAGCTACAGACAGTGACTCACTAAACCACTGTCCAAGCATGGAAGGACCGACTGGTCTGCATTATCACTGAGAGAGTTGCCCACACTAAGATTGTGAGTCCTTGCAGCAAGAGGCTCCCTTGATGACCCTGATTGAATCAAAGTCCTCGGGTTTTCAAGACAGCTGCCATTTTGTTTCATCTGAAGAGAAAGCCATTTTTCTCCTGAAAAAAAAAGCACAAATAAGCTCATTTGGCCCCTGTGAATGAAGCAGCTTTGTGATCATAAGAGCTATGTTTACATTACATTATGGGTCTACAGAAATGCTTTTTGTCACGTCTGTGCCTCGAGCTTGGTGCAGCTGCTTCTCTCCCATACAGATAGATGGATGGAGCATTTGTCTCAGAGCCCTGGAAGGGTCTGGGCTCCAAACAGCTTTATCCTAAGAAGCGTCCTTTCCCGGACCCCTGCCCTGATCTTTCAAATATCCAGAGGAAGGATGGTGCAAAATGGCCACAGCCTCCATCTCCGTAGGTTCTTTATGCATGAACCTGTGGTTGTCCTTTCCTTTGGCCCCCAAGGCTGACAAGATAGGCCCTTGGCAGGGTCCGGCCAACTACAGGCCAGCTGGGCTGATCATACTCCCTCAGGGCCCGGCGATGGTCCAGGGGCATGGTTCAGTTGGGTACGTTTTAGAAACCCCGTGGCATTTACTTAGCGTCATTTCAGCTCCCCAGGGTTCTAAGGGAGGTGTCTCGTCACCTACATCATCCTGCCCTTCCCCAAAGCCTTCTATAAACAGCTCCGCCAGCTAAAGCTTCCGCGGCCATCTCCAATGGGGATGGGCTCATCCATCGGGGTCACACTCCTGCATCTCTGCCCACAATTAGTCATGTGGGAGCAGGACGGTTTGTCCTCATTACAGCACTCGCAAATAAAAAGGGATCCGCGCTTGCACAAAGCTGGCATTCGGAATGGGCACGCCGATTTAGGTGACACTTTGGTATTAGGTGCTTGTGGATTGACCAACTAAAGCTGTTCTCCAAGGAGCCCACCCTCATGGGTCTTTTCAGAGTTTTTCCTCCTGCAGCCACTGCGTCCTTAGCAGTGTCTTCCTCTTGTAAAAATCCACTAGTTTTGCTTTGAATGCTCAGTGCCAGGCATACAGTAAGCACCTAATAAGTGCTTTTTTGACTTGGCATACTAGGAATTGCCCAAGTAAATACAGGACAGTTATAGACATTTAACCGTAGCCAAGAGAAATCCTGGCAGAGAGCAAAAGGGCAATTTTGTAAACAACTGGAGAATTTGATTTAAAACCCCGAAACTGGAGCCTAAAGCTGTCACTGTGACCTCACGGGTACTTCACCAGAGAACTGCATGCTGTGTTTTGCCTCTTCCCCTTCCTCTGTTCTACCGAGAGAAGAGGATATTAAAGGAAATTGCATTTGATTTCTAGAAGCTAAAATCGAGTTTCCATTTTGTCCGAAAAGTGACTCACACTGTTCCTTTATCTCGTTAGCTCTTTTGGTGTAATAGGTAATAAGATAATTTCTTGTGGATCTCTGTGCAAGAATCAGGTTTCCGCTCTCTGTGCAGCGTGCTTACAGAAGTGTCTTCACAGGAGAGAAAGAGGCGTAATCTGCACTTAAGATTTAAATAGACATGAGAATAGGGAAGTGTTCGGAGGAAATATTTCTCTGGCCTCCTTTCTCCCCTTTCTCCCAGCAGAATATCCTCCAGCTCCTCGTCAAAGGGGAGCGTTTCTGGGTGGCCACTTCTGATCCCGATACAGCTGGCTATTGACAAACCAGGCAATTAAAAGTTTTCAGAAGTCAGGACAGTGGCCAAAAAGGAAAAGAACCAAAAGGTGAACTAGGCTCCCAGAACTGGGCTCCCGAACCGAACGTTACCCCAGGAATTATGGCATTGTTTGCTCCTTCCATCCTAGGTGAATCTGTTCCATTGTATAAGGAGTAAGGAAAGTCATGGCATCCTGGGGCGGCTGCCCGTCCCTAAATGGCTCCAAACTGTTCCTTCCTCCACACACAAATTCATAAAGAGAAACAGAGTGTGACCGCAAGGGAATGAGACTTGGAAATAGAGTTAGGATGGTGACTGAATTTGACAAGACTCTCCCCGGAGGAGGGGAGCAGGGGATGGCAAAGTCGCATTTCCCCAGAGGATTGCCCATTTGGACAAGGGCCGCGTCATCTCCCGCCTAGTTTTACTTGTCCGCTTGGGGTGCTGAAGCTCATCGAGGCTTTGCTAAGAGAAACGCGGGGTCCGCAATGGTTGTTTAACCCTGGCAGCCTCCCCAAAAGTGTACAGAAGAATGGTGATCATCGTCCTGGGGCTGGCTAGGCCACAGGTGGAGTAGGGGTTCAGCTCCAGGCACGCTGTTTGAGGAAGGGGATTGACCAGGTGGAGGGTGTGGAAGATGATGACCGGGCTAGGAAGGAGCCTAGGAGCTCGCCCTTGGGAGACTGGTTAAGGGATGGGGCTGCTGGGCTGGGACAGAGAGGGAGAGGGAATGGAGAGCTGCCTCCAAGGGTGCAAGCCCGCGGGCCACAGAAGCCTTAGTTGCGTCCTCCGGTCTCTGAGGGGCAGAAGGAGGCAGGGAAGATAAAGTAGGTTGAAGCTCCAGTTAGAGCTCTGCAGTGGGGGAGTGCGTGGTCTCTGGGAGTGTTCCGTTCCCCAGATCTAGAGCTCTTTGTTCAGAGAGCAGGTACCCACTTGTCCGTATGTTGTAGGGGGGCACTTGTTCGTTTACTATTTAGGCTAGATGCCACCTGAGCTCCCCATCCATGATGCACTTGGGTACTTTCTATCTCCGACATTCGCTGTTCTAAGCCCCTTCCCAGCCTGATGTTCCCAGTTCTAAGCCCCTTCCCAGCCTGATGTTCCCTGTTCTAAGCCCCTTGCCAGCCCTGATATTCCCAGTTCTAAGGCCCCTTTCATCTCTAATAGTTTTTGAGAGAGAGCAGGACGCTCTCTGTAGAAGGCAGAGGGGTTCTGCAGCATATATAAGAGTTGCCAGGAGGGTGATTCTCTATCTGTGGGAGGGAGGATTCTTGCCTTGAGGAGCCAGGAATGAGAGTGACAGGGAGGAAGGGTAGCCCATCCATGGTCCACAGGGGCTGGAGGCTGCCGAGGGTAAGAACAAAACAATCTCTCCTCTTCCTCCACCGTGCTCCTCTGTACCGAGTGCTCCCCGGAGCCAGCAGCTGCCTGTAGCGGACAGTGTTGGGCCTTGATCTGGATCTTGGTCATTTCCAGCAGGGTCTAACTCTCCATGACCCCATTGGGAGTTCCCTTGGCAAAGATACAGGAGTGGTCGACCATTTCCTTCTCTAGGACATTTACGGATGAGGAAACTAAGGCACACAGGGTTACACAGCTAGTCAGTGTTGGAGGCTGGATTTGAATTCAGATCTTCTTGATTCCAGGTTGGCCAAGCTAACCTTGTTGCTTTTACTAGCTGTGTAACCCTGTTCGACACCTCATGTATAATATATTATATATTATGTAATATATAACATTATATATTACATAATGTTACAAAAATAGTTATAAATATGTTATATAAATATAATACATAAATGGTTATAAATATGTTATACAATCTAATATATAAATATATAATATGATACATAGTTATAATGTGTTATAAAAATATAATAACTTTATGTGATAATACTATGACAATAGACATTAATATAATAATAATAGTGCCTTCCTCCCAGATTGTTGTAAGGAGCAAATGAGGTTTTTATAAAGTATCTGGCACTTAGTAGATACTTAATAAATATTTATTTTTTTTCCTCACAAAAGTCCTCTTAGGTGGGACTTGCAAAGCGTGGTAAGCCAATTTTATAGATGAGGAAACTGAGACCAGTGATGTCGAGTAGTTTATTCCCGGTCACACAGCTTGGCAACCTCAGAGAGACTTCTCAGATCTGCTAAATGCAGTTTTCTTTCTACCAGAGCAGGCTATGTCTAGAAAGGGCTTATAGTGAACATCACTCTAAATATATATTGGTCTGAGTATGGGCCATTCCATCAATTCAGATTTATAGGAAAAATAAATAAAATATATTTTGTTATATCTTTTTTAGTATATACCTGTATGTACCAATAGAGAGAGGAATATCTGGAAAAATTACAGATTATAGGCTGCACTCGAGTTTTATATTGGGTTTTATATAAGGTATTTTATACGAGATGAGACTTACTAAGCTTCCTGCCCTTATCTGAAGCTCACTTTCCTTCTCTAAAAGTGTTTTCATTAATGATTCTTTCCACAATCAATCCTGCTCCAAGATCCCTGTTCTAAGAACCTTCCCAGCTCGGACATCCCCTGTCCTAAGTTCCCACCCATCTCCCACATTTGATGTGCTTAGGTCTTTCCCAGTGATGAGGTCCCAGTGAGTGGCTAAGTAGGGTTGGCAGAGGAAGATTGAAATACTGATAAAATTCCTCCCTGAGGGAAGCAGGAAAGGGCACCCATGGGGATCAGTTTAACCTTATGGTCCCAGCCTCTGGAGGTCACGGGTAGCCCCATCTTACTATGTCCAGTCAGAAACCCAATCCTGAGCTTGAATCTCTCCATCTTTCCGGCCCTCGCCATCTTTGCTGAGCCCCTTTGGGGTAAGCCCGTCATGGCAATCTGCCTTGTGGTGTTTCCCCACCTTCCCCTTGCCCAGTGATGTCTCACCTCTCATTCCCCCATCAGGCCACATGGCACTTTTCCCTTCTACCTAACCAATGTTCTCAAGGTCCTCTGTGTGTTTAGCCCACCAGTTAAGGGCACACCCCATCTTCATTTCCCCTGCTTATTTGCGAGTTCCACTAGGGAACTTGTCTTTTCCATTGGTTTATACTCTCTCACCATTTCTGGCGGCTATTGCGTCTCTTTGGTTTGTCTGTAACCCCTCCTAAATAAACCTGCCTTTTGCCAAAGAGAATGGCCTTCACATGACCGAACCCCAACATTTAGTGCCAAAATTGCTCTCCCAAATGGTACTAAAAACTACTTGCAGGTCACTGTTCTAGGTATGAATTAAACAGTCTTTGTACTTCCTTGTTCTACTTGACTCTCGAGGGCAGAACTAGGAGCAAGAGATGCAAGCTGTAGAACGAGTCAGTGTGAGGAAAACTGCCCAACGCCTAGAACCACAAAGGTGGAAAGGGCTGCTCCGGGAAGGAGAGGCTTCTCTCCACCTGAAGATTCTGGAGATCATCAGTTCCTCTTCAGGAAATATTTTTTGAAAACCTGGAGTCAGGAGTGCATCCATCCATCCATCACCACATCCTGATGATAGAATCTGAGTTTGAAGGAACCCCAGTGGTATTGGTTCTTTGGTTTTTGAATGATTGATTCTCATCTTTAAGCACAGGACCTAGAACCGAACACAATCCTACATATGTATTGTATCTATCCTCATTCGGGCAATAAAGATGGATGAAATATAGTCCTCCTAAAACTTTAGTTTTATTTATTTTTTTTTATTTAAAGCTTTTTATTTTCAAAACATCTGCATGGATAATTTTTCAACATTGACTCTTACAAAACCTTGTGTTCTGGATTTTCCCCTCCTTCCTCCCACCCCCTCCCCTAGATGGTAAGTGATCCAATATATGTTAAACATGTTAAAATATGTGTTAAAGCCAATATATGTATACATATTTATACAATTATCCTGCTGCACAAGAAAAATCAGATCAAAAAGGAAAAAAAATGAGAAAAAACAAAAAAACAAGCAAAAAAAAGTGAAAATGCTGTGTTGTGATCCACATTCAGTACCCATAATCCTCTTTCTGGATGCAGATGGCTCTCTTCATCACAAGAATATTTGTATTGGCCTGAATCATCTCATTGTTGAAAAGAGCCACGCCCATCAGAATTGATCATCCTATAATCTTGTCATTACCTTGTACAGCGATCTCCTAGTAGAACTTAAATTTTAGAAAAGGAGATGACACGAACATTTGCAAAATGTAACTCACATCCTTAGAGGAAATTCCTAGAATCTTTTTTTTATCCTAGGATTCCTTAATATCCATGTAGTCACTCTCTCAAACTCCCAAATCTTCCATTTTGTCAACTCTAAATCTCAAACCTTGAGTCCATCTCAACCACCCTCCATGATCACACATTAAATCGGGCTGTTCCTTAGAAGGACTCCACTTCCTTAATTGGAAGTTCTGAAGTTCCTCAGCTGACCACAACCCCCTCCCACTCTACTTCTTTCTCTGCTTGTTCTTCATCATCTTCACCATCATTAAGACCTCCCTTCACCCCACAATCTTTTCTCTGGGTAAAACTCTTCGACTCACTTCCCTTCCTCTCCAACTTCATCCGAAGAACTAGCCATTTCGACTCTACCTTGTCCTCTCTTTGTGAATCCCTCGTCTCCCGATCCTAATTCTGCTTTTCTCTCACCAAACTCCAAGCATTCACCTCCTCTGTCTCTACTCCAAGCACTGAATGAAGTGAGCCCCCCATCTGCAGACTGGGTATGTCACTAGGTCTTGTCATCCAGCCTCACTGAAGGTCTTTGTATCCCCCCCAATTGATCCCCTACCTTACTGCCCACAGACCTACTCTGCCCTCCATTCGTCCCCCTTCTCCCTCTCTCTTAATGGAGGCTCTTATCTCTTTACTGAAGTAAATGAGGCCCTGTTTTCTTCATCTCACATCCCACCAGCTCCTCTTTCCCCTCAGTCTCTGACAGAGGTGGCCCTTCTCCTTGACAAAGCCAGTGTACCTGCTCTTGTTCCCTCCCATATTCTCCAGTACATTGGATCCTCAAATCTCCCCAGCCCTGCCTCTCGATATTTTATCTTTCATCTTCAGCCTCTCCCTTTCCACTAATTCCTTCTCTGCTGCCTTTCAATGGATCCAAGCCTCCTCCACCTTTAAAAAACCCAAACCTCCTTTAGACCCACCATCCCCTCAAGTCTCTTGCCATGGCTCTCCTTCCTTTTTCGGCCAGATTCGGTGGAAAAGTTGTCCCACTTGCTCTCTTCTCACTCTTCGAGCCTTGGTGATCTTACTTTCCACCTCATCACTTAGCTGAAACAGTTTCTCCAATGTGGGATCTGATGGCCTTCTCTCAGTCCTAATCCCTCTCCAGCTCTCTGTTGCATTTGGCCTCTTCTCCTGGATGCTTCTGTCTCTGTCCTCCAGCCCTGGAGGCTCCTGATTGGCTTTTACCTGTCTGCCCACTCCTCTCAGCTCCTTTGCTGGCCTGTCATCCAGGTCATGTCCCTTAGCTGTGTTCTCCAAGACCATGTCCTAGGCTGTGTACTCTCTCTCTCTCTCCCTCTCCCTTTCTAACACTCAATGATCCAGCCAAACTGGCCTTTTCTCCATCTTTGTACAATACTCCATAGGTCCCCTCTTCATGCCTTTGAAATGTCAGTCACCCATTCCTGGGATGTGATCCCTCTTTATTTCTATCTTCATTTAAAATAACCTAACGCACCATCTTCTTCATGAAGACTTCCCAGTACTTAGCACAGTGCCTGGCACATAGTAGGTGCTCAATAAATGTTTATCGATTGATCCCCTAATTGACTGATCCCACTGCTACTTCCCTCCCTCCTAATCTTCCTTGTATCTAATGACTGGGTATACATTGGTATTAATTCACTTCATATTGATGAAGAATAGTTTAAAATGGATTTCATGATAGTAGCTAGCAGTTCTGTAGAACTTAAAGGTTTGCGAAGCACTGTACATGTTATCTTATTTGATCCTCACATAATTCTGGAGGTAGATGTAATTCTTATCTTTATTTTTATTTTTATTTATTTATTTTATTTTGCTGAGGCAATTGGGGTTAAGTGACTTGCCCAGGGTCACACAGCTAGGAAGTATCCGAGACCAGATTTGAACTCGGGCCCTCTTGACTTCAGGGCTGGTGCCTTATCTTTATTTTTAACATTGAATTTTCAGTCATGTCTGACTCTGGGTGACCCCATCTGAGATTTTCCTTAGCAGAGATACTGGAGTAGTTCACCATTTCCTTTTCCAGCTCATTTTACAGATGAGTAAACTGAGACAAATAGGGTTAGGTGTCTTGTCCAAGGTCACACAGCTAATAAATGTCTGAGATCAGATTTTAACACAGGATGATGATTCTTCTTGACTTTGGATCTGGCACTCAACTCACTATGCTCCCTAACTGCCCCAGATACAGGATACACAAAATAATCCTAATTAGTTTTTTTTCCCCAAAATTGATTTAAATTCTTTTCAAAATTCAATAAACATTCATTAAGCTCTCACTAGGTGAAAAGCTTTGTGCTTAGAGCTGGGGAGACACAGATTAAAAATAAAGCCTACAGTGTTGGGAGGGAAATAAAACTACTTGAGTGGTAAACTTTTGTAATCGCTCATTATCTGTGACTATAAGAACATACTTAGTTTTAAATTACAGTTTCCTAGTTCATCGGAGGCAGCCAGTATCCAAATGACAGCGATAGAGAGCGTTGAAAGGGGAATGGATGATCTTTCCATCCTAAATGGATGGCGGGCCCCAGCCTTTGGTCTCTTTAGATGGATGTAAAGTGTTCCTTCCACCCCCAGGCTCTTCTGGAAATAGGAAAGCAAAGTGCTTCTCTGCATCCTGTCAAGCATAAAAGTGATCCTATAGACTCTATTGGACCCCAAGGGGATGGAGGCTGACTGGGATGCGGAGAAGAGACTGGAAACCACAGCATCTCAAAGCTGGAAGGGAGCTCAGAAGGTGTTATAATTATCCAGGTGAGAGGTGATGAGTGTAGGGCTGGGGTCCAGGCAGGTAAGTGATAAAATAGAGTTCTAGATCTGGAATTGGGAAGATCTGAGACATTTATTGGCTGTGTGATCCTGGGTAAGTCATTTTTATCTCTAAACCTCAGTTTCTTCATTTGTCAAATGGGGATAATTATAGCACCTACCTTGCCGGGTTGCCTTGGGGGCTAAATGAGATTTTGTATAAAATCCTTTGCCAATTTTAAAGCACGATGTAAAAATATTTTTTCAGAAGCTGAGGGAGGAGCGAGTATATGGAAGGAGAAGGTAGTTGACCTTGGCAAAGGGTTGTGTAATGTATAATGAAGACTGAGAAAAAAAATGAGCACTGGGTTTGGCAGTCGAGGCCATTGATGACCTTGGAGAAAGCTTCCTAATGTTTCAGTCAAGCAGTGAATCTGAAGGCAGACTACAAGGAATTGAGAACAGAGAGAGAAGTAAAGAAATGGACGCACCAAGCACCTTTTTTTAGAAATCTGATTATAAAGAGAGCCATATCCATCCAGAGAGAGGACTGTGGGAACTGAGTGTAGACCCCAACACAGCATTCTCACCCTCTCTGTTGTTGTTTGCTTGCATTTTGTTTCTTTCTTTTTTCCTTCTTGATCTGATTTTTCTTGTGCAGAAAGATAACTGTATAAATACATATACATATATTGGATTTAACATATATTTTAACATATTTAACATGTATCTGACTACCTGCCATTTGGGGGAGGGGGTGGGGAGGGGAAAATTAGGAACAGAAGGGTTTGCAAAAGTCAATGTTGAAAAATTACCCATGCATATGTTTTGTAAATAAAAAGCTTTAATAAAAAAAAAAGAAATCTGATTACGAAAGGGAAGGGAGATACAAAAAGATGGGCGAGTCCAAAGGCTTTATCAGAAGGGACAAGACTTGGACATGTCTGTGGACAGGAGAGTGAGAAGCAGTGGAAAGGAAAGATTGAAGAATAGAGAAAGAGCGGGAATGATTGGGGGACAAGAACCTGGAAGAGATGAGAGGGGACAAGAACCTGGAAGAGATGAGAGGGGACAATCAGGAATATAAGAGGGAGATAACCTGGCCATAGAGACGGGTCATCTCTTCATCAGAGATGAGAAAAAATGAAGAATGATGCAGCACTTTTATGTGAGAGATGAAGGAGGACAAGAGAGAGCTCATGATGAATGGTTTCTATTTTCTAGGTAAAGCAGAAGTTGAGGTTCTCTACTAAAGAGGGAACAGGTGTATGCTATAGGCAGGAGTGTGCTGGAGTCAGCCCAAAGCAGCTCAGGAGAACAGATTGTTAAATTTTGAGCTTGGCAAAGGCTCTAAATCAAGACTTGATTTATTGTTTTCTTGATTAGCTAGACTTAAGAAAGTGATAGGGATAATGTTAATAATACCAATTAAATGCTAAAATGTGTTGTGCATACTTTTATTTTAATTTTCCCCCAAAAACTGTTTGTTAAACATTTATTTACTAGCCCATCCTGGCTATAGAGAGCAGTAGAGAAAAGCTGACTTGGAATTGGAATAACTATTAAGGAAGGTAGGATAGGAACACCATTTTTCATTGTCTTTCTAAGCCATTAGCTCCTAGAGCAAAGGAGGAGAGAATGAGGGAAATAAGAATAAGAGTTTTCAGCTCAATAAAAGAAGAAACTTCTGAATGAGCAGAACTACCCAAAAAAGGAATGGCCTAAAAATACATTAAATACAAAACAAAAACAAACAAACAAACAAAAGGAATGACCTCCATCATCACAAATATCTGAGCAGAATGTGACTGCTTCCCAGAGATGTTGGATGGGGGGCAATTCATGCTTCAAGCAAAGGTTAAACTTCACAATCTCTCAAGTATTAGAGGTTCATAGGATCTGAACCTGAAAGAGATCTAAGAGGTCACATAGGCCAAAGTTTCTTTAAAAAAAATTAAAGGCTTTATTTAATTAAGATTTTTATTTTTCCCCATTTACATTCTCCAAATATATTTAAAACAATTTTTTTACATTTGCTTTTAAAATATTCAGTTGCAAATTCTCTCCCTTCTCTGCCCCCCTCCCCCAATCTCTCATTAAGAAAGCACATGTGAAGTTGTGGGAAACATTTACATAAAAGTTGTTGTGAAAGAAAACATAGATCTCTTCTACCCCCTTAAAAAAAAAACCTCAAGAAAAATGAAGAAAGAGAAGACAGAGACAAAGGGACAAAGAGAGAGACACAGAGACAGACAGAGAGACAGAGACAGAGAGAGAGAGAGAGAGAGAGAGGGAGAGAAGAAGAAGAAGAAGGAGGAGGAGGAGGAAGAGGAGGAGGAGGAAGAGGAGGGAGGGAGGGAGAGAGAATGCTTCAATCTGTATTCAGACACAATCAGTTCTTTCTCTGGGTATAGATAGGATTTTTCATCCTAAATCTAGTTCTGAGTAGTCATGGATCATGGTATTGCTGAGAATAGCAAAGTCATTCACAAATGATCATCCCACAACATTGCTATTACTTTGTGTATAGTATGTTTCACTTTGCTTGAGTTTGTGGAGGATTGTGCAGGTTTTTCTGAGAGCAAACTGCCCATCATATTCCATAGGACAATAATATTCCATCATAATCCCCACCACAATTTATTCAGTCGTTTCCCCATTGACGACATCCCCTGAGTTTTTAAGTTTTTGCCCTGAGAAGAGAGCTGCTATAAATATTTTTGTACATATAGGTGCTTTTGCTTTTTCTAAAATCTCTTTGGGGATTCATGCCTAGTAGTGATATCATTACTTTAAAGAACATGCATGATTTTATAGTCCTTTTGATCACTTATCAATTGGGGCATAGCTCTTATTTTTTATAAATTTGACTCAGTTCCCTCTATGTTTGAGAAATAATAGAACAAAGTTTCTGAAGTTGTGGGTTGTGACCCTATATAGGGTTATGTAACTGAATGTGGGGGTCATGAAATTATGATTTCTTATCAGTAAGTGTTTGATCTGAATACTTATTTTATGTACTTGTCTACCCAAGGTCACATAAAAATTTCTTGGGTGAAAAGGAGTTGTGAGTGGAAAAAGTTTAAGAAGCCCTGATATAGGCTTCCCTTTAACCAGTAAGGAATACAGAAGGCAGATAACAGGCAACAGGCAATAAGCATTTATTGAGCGCTTACTATGTACCATGCCCTGATATAAGTCCAAATAAAAAAAAAAATGATAGCCCTTGCTCTCGAGAAATTTACTTTCTTTCTACTGAGGGAAGGCAACATATATTGGGAGTGAGGGGAAAGAAGGGAAAACACAGCCAGAAGGGGAATGAAGTGTGGCAGTCTAGGGCCATCCCAAAATAGAGTCCTTGGAAGTAACCCAGCAATGGGAGGAGGGAGCTGCTACGGCAGGAGGATATTCCAAGCTGAGAAGGTCCCAGGTGTCCAGGGAAAGCACAGGGTGAGAAGGCAGCTGACATGTGATAGAAAAATCAATCACACAGAAAGAAGTGATTTGTTTCAGGAAGCAGATAAGAATTCTTTCCTACTCTGAAGTTTTGATGCTGCTAGTACGGAAATCTAAGAAGCCCATTGGAGTGGAACGAGTGTTGGTTCTGAGCCTTAGCTGATTCTTTTGTATAATGAGGTGGTCAGAGTAGATCAGGGTGGAGAACATCCCAGCCAGCGGGCCGTAGAAGGCCATGAACTCTTTGGTCTGGCCCTGCTGAGGCAACTGTAGGAAACAACAACTTCCCCATGCTCAACTTTTGTATGGCCTGTGAAGTATGTTATAAATATCCAAATGACCCTTGGCAGAAAAAAGCTTCCCCACCTTTAGTCTCTTGAGTCTTTTCTATCTCCAAACATTCTTATTGATTTTTTTTCTCCTGGCTTTAAATAGTTGGATATTTATTCATTGATAAATAGGCTTTAAATATTTATTTATTTGGATATTTATTCATTGAGAAATAGACTTCAAACATTTATTTATTTGAATATTTATTCATTGAGAAATAGATTGTAAGTTTTTGGAGGGTTGGAATGAGTTTATCTCTTTATCCCTAGTACCTAGCACAGGCTTGCACATGCACTAGGCACGTCATAAATGTTTGTTTTCATTGTGGTTGTTACCTCTCCTCTAGTCTCTGACATTCACTTGACTGGGTTCAAATGGGAATATTTTTCAAGTGCTTAACACAGTATCTGGCACATGGGAGGTACTTTGTGTTGTATTTATTCAGTTGTGTCCAATTCTTTGTGACCCCATTTGGGGTTTTCTTCGCAAAGATACAGGAGGGGTTTGCTATTTCCTTTTCCAGCTCATTTCACAGATAAGGAAACTGAGGCAAACAGGCTTAAGTGACTTGCCCAAACTCAACAGCTAGAAAGTATCTGAAGTTGGATTTGAACTCAAGACGAGTTCCTGACTCCAGACCCTGTACTCTACTCATTGGGCTCCCTGGGGCTCATATTAGCCAGCTGCTTACTAACTGCTACTCCCCTTTATCCCTTAAGCAGACCCCCCTGTGACACCCCTCCCCAGCCTTGGTAGGGACTGATATGGAAGAACAAATTCCCTCTTGGGATGATGCTTGGACGCTGTGTCCTAATTTAGTATGAGAAAAAATCTTAAGCAGAGAGGAGATGCAGAGTGAGGGCTTCAGGGGCAAGAGTGGTAGGGGGAGGGCCTGGAGAGCTGATGCACCGGATCCTTCTGGGATTTCACCCGACGCTCTGGGTCCGTCTCAGGCCAGGCGGCCCCTCGGATTCAGGATTAGAAGGAAACGGGACCCTTGCAGTTACCAGTCATTTAGTAAGAGGAGTTTACTTGCAGGTAACGTGGAGCGGGTGTTCATCGAGAACACTGCATTGGTTCAGGGGGATGCAGCCCCGCTCTTCACAGGACCATGGGGCCGGTCAGAAGGGGCTGACCCTCCCGTCCATCAGCCGGGCCCTGACTCCTCATGCGTTGCTCGACCAGGCGGCCGAGCCAATGACTGGTACCTGGCACCTCCAGATCAGTTACGTCTCAGGAGCAGTTTCATTAAAACTGGCCTGGTCTGTTAAGCCTTGGTAAGGTGTTATAAAGCTAATGTCACCTTTGTGACTGAGGCTAGGAGGCGACTAAATGACCCGGAAGATGGACAGCTGGGTCTGGATTCAGGAAGAGAGGAGTTCGCATGTAGCCTCTCTGACCCTGGCCCAGTCACCTACTTAATCAGTGGAGAAGGAAAGGGCGAAGGCCGCCAGTACCTTTGGCCCAAAAAGCTCATGGACCACGCGGCCCCCGGCGTCCTGAACAATCAGACTGGACTGAACAAGAAACACAAAGGGAGAGAACCTTTTGTTGAATCCGACAAGGGATAAATGCCTAGTCACACTCAGGATGGAGAAATCAGGCCTAGACAGAAGTGGCTCCCAAAGGGCTTTGGGGATTTTAATGTGAGTCAATGGCGGCTGGAAACCTGCTGGTGAGGATGCCCGCCGTGATCAGAAATGTCAAGGTTTACGAAGTCCTTGGCAGACTTTCCTAGAAACTCTGGGAGCTTAGGTGATACTACTGCGCCCATTTTACAGAGGTGGAAGCCGGATGAGTGAGATTGAGTGATTTTCCCAGGACCAAATAAAACAGAATTCACACTCAGGTCTTCCTGACTCCAAGTCCAAAATCCTATCCATGGCATTGGAAGCTGCCTCCAAGCAGCGTTCAGAGTACAAACGTGGAGGCTTGGGGAACCGCTGGCGTCACGGGATTGCCCCCTGGCCACACGGAGAGGGTTCTGTGAGGTTCCCGATGCCCCAGTTTGGGGATCCAGGTTTGTTGCACGAGTCAGTGACCTCCATCCTTGGAGTTTCGGGGAAGTGGGGGAGGGCAGCATTCCCAAGCCAGCAGCAGGGAGCAGAGCCGGCTTCCAGCTTCGCTCCTGTTTTAGAGCTGAAAGGGAGCTCAGGGTTCGATCTGCTGCAACCCCCTCATTTTCCAAGATAGGAAACTGAGCCTGGGGTCTTCCTGGGCTTCTCCGTGGCCAGGGAGCGGGAGGCGGGGGGGGGCACTGGCTCCATTCCCCTGCACTTTGGAAGTCAGCACATGGGCCCTGTAATTGATTTTGTCGGCTCCCGAATCCATCGCCAACCCCCAGCGCCGCCCACTCAGCACCATCTGTCACCGGGAATTAAATGTGTGGCTCATGAGTGAGAGCCTGCCACGCTGGTGCAGAAAGGGCTTCGCCTGAATTTAAACAAGGCTGCGGAGCGCCACAAACACTCCGGGAGGGAGCACGCAAACACTGGTCAGTGGGGCCATCTGGGCAGCAGGAAGCTCGCGGGGACCCCTGCCCCCCCCCAGGGAGAGGGGGCAGCCATGATGTCCCCCCCAAGGCTACCCCAGGAGGTTCCGACTTAGGCACTGCCAGCCCTGGTTCGGGTCCCTCTTTGTCAGGCGACTTACTCAAGCTGTCCCAGGAAACCAAGGCTTTTGTCTGTAACCCCCGATCCTAATGCATTGGATAACGGGAAACCTGACTGACAAACCTGACGACTGACCGGTCCAAGGCAAGGATGGAGCATCCCGACGGGGAATGGCGTCTTGGGCTGCATCCCAAAGGGCGCTGCTTCCGGAAGCAGGTCGGGGACGGTCGTCAGGCCCTTCAGGACCTCATCTGGGGAGCTCTGTTCGGTGTTAGGAACCATATATTCGGGGCTAGGAGCTATATGTTTGTTTGGTGGTAGAGACTGTCCAGAGAAAGGCAAACAGGCTGACGAAGGTCTGGAGTCCATGGCGTACAGCTTGGCCAAAGGAACTAGGGATGTTCATCCTAGAAAGGGGCCGACTGGGAGGGGACACGATAAACTACCCTCACCAGTCAGCTGCCCTCCCACAGCTCCCCTTCCCTTCTCTGATTTGCCTCCACCCGGTATTTCTACTTCTCGGCCTCCTCCTTGGTCAGCCCCCAGCAATGTGACTTCTTCCATCACCATTCTCTGAGAGAAGCTTTCTCAGGGGCCACCAGCAGCTGCCCAGGTGCCATATGCAGCCATGTTTTCCAGTCCTTGACCCCCCACTCAGCCTCTGCAGTGGTTGACTGGAGACCATCTCCCTTAGCTTAAAGATAAATGATGCTATCCTTTGTCTCCTTTGTCTCCTTCTCTGAACATTTCTTCTCTCTTTCCTTTCCCCAGGCCTTCCTCCTTTGTCTTCTCCTTCTCTGAACATTT
>JAJPUD010003205.1:57349-69828 GCA_023553655.1 Myrmecobius fasciatus
ACATTTCTTCTCTCTTCCCTTCCCCAAGCCTTCCTCCTTTGTCTCCTTCTCTGAACATTTCTTCTCTTTTCCCTTTCCCCAGGCCTTTGCAGTAGATTTCCCCCAAATATCTGCGTCTGCTCTCTTTTTCTCTTCACTTTCTTATGACAGTTGTTCCCCCGGCCACCATTTTGTTGTTCACTTGTTGCCGTCCTATCCAATTGTTCATGACCCTGGCCGGGGCTTCCTTGGCAAAGTGCTTTGGCCTTTCCTTCTGCGATTCATTTTACAGATGAGGAAACCGAGGTAAATGGGGTCAGCGATTTGTCCAGGATCACAGAGCTGGGAGGTAGGTATCTGAGGCCAGATTTGCACTCAGGAGGGTAAGTCTTCCTGACTTCAGGCTGCTCACTCTATCCGCTGCTTCTAGCTACCGTTCAGAGATCCACATTTCCACTTGTCCTTAAGATGTCCCTCTCGGGGTCTCCCATCTGCCTCCCCCACCCAGTGTATCCCATATCAAACTTGTCCTTTTACCCTTAAACCTGATGCTCTTTTCGACTTCCTGGTTGGGGATGTGACCATATGCTCTCCCCTATTTATCACCCTAGGGCTACCTTTGACCTTTCCTCCCCATGCCCTCTCATATCCACTCAGCTGCAGAAGCACCTGCTGGTTCCATTCCCGAAGCATCTCTGGGGTTCATAGCCTCTTGTCCGTTCACACCCCAGTGACCCTGGGACTAGAAGGCTTTGTCACTTCTTCCCTGAATGAGTCGAGTAGTTTCCCCTATAGGTCTTTTCATCAACATCCCTGTCCCTTCCGATCCATCCTTCCCAGCCTTGCCCAGAGAGTCTTACCCAAGCATGCAGTCCCTCTGACCCGAGTCTCTGGATTTTCTGCTGCGTGAAGTTGGCTCCTGAGCTTAGAACTCCAGGCCCCGCAGCCCGATTCCCCCCGGCTTGTCCAGGCGCACGGGGCTCCCGCCAAATCAGACAGCTGCGAGCCCTCCTGGTCTGTGCCTTTGCTCATGATATTCTCGATCCTCCA
Organism: Myrmecobius fasciatus; assembly: GCA_023553655.1. Classification (NCBI taxonomy): domain Eukaryota; kingdom Metazoa; phylum Chordata; class Mammalia; order Dasyuromorphia; family Myrmecobiidae; genus Myrmecobius; species Myrmecobius fasciatus. The sequence continues at coordinate 58,379 of JAJPUD010003205.1, forward strand.
TCTTTCTCTTCTCCTGTTCTAGTCTCAGCCACCTTTTGAGCTGAAGTGTAACTCAAATGTCCCCTCCTCCGGGATCCCTTCTCTCATCCTCCCTGATTCTTCATCCCATACACCTTTTGTGGCTCCTTTTTTCCTCTCTAATGAACAAAGTAGGTTTTCTTGTGTCTAGAGCACTCGAGCCGGGGACCTTTCTCCTGCTCTCTCGGGGGGCTCATATCTGGTCTCTCTCCCATGTCCAGCTCAGGACATGGCTCTCAGGTAGATCCTTAATTCAATCCCACAAACATTAAGTGTCTCCCGCTAAGCATCAGAAATGCAAAGACAAAAATGAAATAATCCCTACCCTCAGGGAGCTTATATTTTTCAGGTGGAGCGGGGATGGGAGTGAGGGTGGGGTATGTCTGACGGGATGGGGAGAGGCCACGTGTTTGCTTTAATGCAACTTCATCATGGGCAGTCTATTCCTCAGTGCAGATTGCCACTCTTCATGTCTGCCCAGATCATCATCACTTATCTGCTTTCCCACTCTGCCTTCAAGGCTCTCCGTCCCATGTGCTGTTCTTCCTAGTCCATTGAAATGACAGGGATCCCAGCACAGTCCCGAGCTTGTCCAACGGTTATCGCTCACGTTGCTGTGTGATGCAGGTGGCAGATTGGAGCGAGCTCTGGGCTTGTGGGCAGGAGCACCTGGTTCTAATCCTGCCTCCTACACTCCCGTGGGAAAGTCTCTGACATGCTGTCAGCCTCAGTTTCCCTATCTGGAAAAGGTTTGGGTTGGGTGAAATCTGCCATCCCTCACCAGACCGTCTTTTTATTTTTCTGGCCATCCATTTCTCTGATGGCCTCCATTACTGGGCTGTCCCTGTGATGTACTGCAGCCCACTCACACCCACCAGATGTCTCTCCATTGCCCTTTGGGTCATTTTTCACTTCAGTTCTTTGGTCTGTGCTTACTGAAAAGTCACACGACATCAGCACAAAAATATTAATGTTTGAAAGCTGCAGCTTTGTTCAAGGAGAAGAGAAGAAGAAGTATTTAACAGTCTGTGTGCCAGGCACTATGCTAAGCCCTTTACAAATATTATCTCATTTGATCCCCACGACAACCCTGTGGTATGGATTATTAGGATGCCCATTTCACAGCTGAACATAATGAGGCAGACTGAAGTTACACAGATCAAACACTTAGAAGTATCTGAGGCTGGGTTTGAATCTAGGTCTTCCTGACTAAAGAACAAAGTATGTTTTCTTGTGTCCAACACTCTATCAGCTGGGTCACCTGGCTGCCTCTAGGGAGGGGGAAGCGCGGGGCCAGTAAGAGAGACGGGCAGGTTTTTGAAGGCAATCTTCTCCCCTCATTCAGCCAAACCTGGGGTATGTATATAGGATCCATGAGAGAGAGTCAGAGACACAGAGAGGAACAAAGGAGACAAAAGAGACAGGGAGAGAGAGAAAGGGAGAGAGAGAGACAGAGATACACAGAGAAACAGAGACAGAGACATAGAGAGGAAAAAAAGAGACAAAAGACAGGCAGAGAGGGAGAGAGAAAAGGAGAGATGCGGAGAGACAGAAAAGGTGAGAGAGAAAAGGAGAGAGACAGAACTAGAGCTAGTGAAATAGATAATAAATTGATAAAGATAGAGATGATAGAGCTAGCTAGGTGATAGATAATAGATAGATAGTTAAGTAGGTAAGTAGGCATATGTCCATTACAAATTTTTCATCTTCATTTTTCATCCACTTGGTTTTTCCTGCACAGATAGTTCATCAATCTCTTTGAGTGACTTTGTGGGTTTTTTAATGAACTTCTGCAACAATATGCAGCTTGATATAATCAGTACAATGGCTTATGCAAACATGAGTATCTTACCACCTTTACATGTTGGAAGATCAATAATGTCATGGATGGCAATAATATAGAGAAAAGATCCTCAGCAGCCTTTTGCACTACTCATTCTCATTCTGCAATTTCTAGGGAAAACAAGGCCAGCAGCTGAGAAGAGCCCTCCACCACAGCTCCCACAGCTCCTCTGCAGCTGGATAAATTGAGCACTGGGAAATGATTGACCAGACAAAGAGTCTAACAGGAATTGAAAAGTTTTAAACATAACTCTCATAAGAATTAAGCTGAGAAGGACAGAAAAGAAAAGCAGATGAGAAGGTTCAGCTTAAAAGAAAGACTTCAGATCTTCAGGACTTTCCCTGGCCAGCTGGCTTTGTGTCACTGATCCCCAAAAGACAAGACGTGTGCTATGGGCTCTTCAGAACTGGGACCACAGGAGCTACAGTCTAACCAAGACATCACATAAAACCAGTGAATTTTTCTAAAGCGCATTAAAATCTGCAAAGCTCTTTCCATATATTCTGTCATTTGACCCTTCAAATAACTCTTTGAGCTGTGTAAAATTCCCCATTTAAAAATTATTTATTTCATTTTTAATTTATGGAATAAAACAAGCATTTCTATAACATAGTATAATAAAAAAAAAAGGTGATTGCATGGGAAACTGCAAATCTATTAGATACAGCTTGCTATTCATTCTAAATATGTAATAAGGTCATCATGTAAATTTTTTCTTCTTTTTTTTCTTCCCTTCCCTCACCCGAGATGATTATGTGTATGAAACCTTCTCTACCTCTTTCTATTTATCACTGGATGCAGATAGTGTCTTTCTTCATGTGTCCTTTGTAGTTAGTTAATTTGGATTTTTACAATAGTAAAAATGAGTTATTCACTCAAAGTTATTCTTTTCTTTTTTTTTTTTTTTTTGCTGAGGCAATTGGGGTTAAGTGACTTGCCCAGGGTCACACAGCTAGGGAATGTTAAGTGTCTGAGACCAGATTTGAACTCAGGTCCTCCTGACTTCAGGGCTGGTGCTCTATCCACTGCACCACCTAGCTGCCCTTCAAAGTTATTCTTAAAACAATATTGCTCTTCCTGTATACAATGTTCTCTTGGTTCTGCTCATTTCACTCTTCATTATTTGGTGCAAGTCTATCCAAGTTTTTCTAAGATCATTGAATTCATCATTTCTTTCACAATCATTGTTCAACCATTCTCCAGCTGACGGCACATTTACAATTCTTTACCACCGCAAAGCGTCTGCCATAAATATTTCAGAACATACAGGTTCTTTTCCTTTTTCTCTGTTCCTCTTTGGGAAAAGACCTAATAATACAGATAAGGAAACTGATGCTGAGAAAGATGAAATGACTTGGCAATGTTCTCATAGCAACAGTATTATGAATGATGTTATGGACTCAAAGTCCAGTGCCTTAGCCACCATGCTACTGAGATGCCTGTAAATATCATCTAGTCTTAATGACATTTTACAGATGAGGAAACTGAAGTCAAATAAATCAAGAAACTTGTTCAGATTAATATAGCTACTAAATGTCAAGAATGAGATTTGAACTCTGATCTCCAAATTCTGTCCTGCAAAAGGCAACTAGCAGAGTGAAGAGAGCACCCCTCCTGAAATCAAGAAGAGTTGATTTAAATCTGGCCTTAGACACTGGATGTGCAACTCTGGGTAAGTAGTTTACCCCCATCTGCTTCAGTTTCCTCATATGTAAAATGAGTTGGAGGGGCAACTAGATGGCAGAGTGGATAGAGCAGCAGATTTGGAGTCAGAAAGACCTGACATTTACTGGCTCTATGACCCTAGACAAATCACTAAAGTCTGATTGCCTCCATTTCCCCATCTATAAAATGATCTGGAGAAGGAAATAGAAAATTTCTCCCATCTTTTTGCCAAGAAAACCCAACTGGGGCCAGCAAGAGCCAGAAGTAACTGAACAATTTCAAATTCTTTTTTTAATTAAAGCTTTTTATTTTCAAAATATACGCATGGACAATTTTTCAACATTAACTCTTGCAAAACCTTGTGTTCTAATTCCCCCCCTTTCCTCCAGCCCCTCCCCTAGATGGCAAGCAATCCGATATATGTTAAATATGGTAGAAATATATGTTAAATCCAATATATGCATACACATTTATATAATTATTTTGCTGCACAAGAAAAATCAGATCAAAAAAGGAAAAAAATGAGAAAGAAAAAAAAAGAAATAAACAAGAAGAGTGAAAATAGTATGTTGTGGTCTACACTCAGTTCCCACAGTCTCTTTCTGGGGTAGATGGCTCTCTTCATCGCAAGATCATTGGAACCCGTCTGAAAAAACAACCTAAGAAGAAAAACAAAATGCAGGGAAATATTCACAGAAAGCGTTAAAATGCTGTGTTGTGGTTCGCACTCAGTTCCCACAGGCCTCTCTCTGGATGTATATGACTATCTTCATTGCTGAACAATAGGAACTGGTTTGAATCACATCATTGTTGATTAGAGCCATGTCCATCAGAATTGATCATCATAGAGTCTTGTTGTTGCCATGTATAATGATCTGGTTCTGCTCACTTCACTCAGCATCAGCTCATGCAAGTCTCTCCAGGCCTCTCTGAGATCGTCCTGCTGGTCGTTTCTCACAGAACAATAATATTCATATAGAAATCTTCATTTACCCTAAATTATTCAGCCATTCTCCAGCTGATGGACATACACTCAGTTTCCAATTTCTTGCCACTACAAAAAGGGCTGCCACCTGTATCCCAGGGAGACCTTAAAGGAGGGAAAGGGCCCCACATGTGCAAAAATGTTTGTGGCAGCCCTTTTTGTAGTGGCTAGAAACTGGAAACTGATTGCCTATCAATTGGAGAATGGCTGAACAAATTATGGTATATGAATGCTATGGAATATTATTGTTCTATAAGAAACGACCAGCAGGATGATTTCAGAGAGGCCTGGAGAGACTTGCATGGACTGATGCTCAGTGAAACGAGCAGAACCAGGAGATCATTATACACGGCAACAACAGTATTACATGATGATCAATTCTGATGGACATGGCTCTCTTCAACAATGAGATGTTTCAAACAGCGATGAAGATAGTCATATACATCCAGAGAGAGGCCTGAGGGAACTGAGTGTGGCCCACAACACAGCATTTTAACGCCTTCTGTGAATATTTCCATGCATTTTGTTTTCCTTCTTAGGTTGTTTTTTTTTTCTCTTTCTAGATCTAATGTTTCTTGTGCAGTAAGATAACTGTATAGATATGTATACATATATTGGATTTGTCATATAATTTATCCTATTTAGCATGTATTAGATTACCTGTCATCTGGGGTGGGGGTGGGGGGAAGGAGGGGAAAAATTTGGAACAAAAAAAGTTTTGCAAAGGTCAATGTAGAAAAATCACTCATATGTTCTGTAAATAAAAAGCTTTAATTAATTAAAAATAAAATTAATTCTCCATGTCAAAAAAAGAGCTGCCACAAACATTTTTGCACATGTGGATCCTTTTCCCTCCTTTAAGATCTCTTTGGGATATAGGCCCAGTAGAAACACTACTGGGTCAAAGGGTATGTGCAGTTTGATAACTCTTTGAGCATAGTCCCAAATTGCTCTCCAGAATGACAACTCCAAATTCTTAGTGAAGAACTAGTTCCTCTCTACCCCACTGTTTCTCACATCTCAGCAAAAATCAGCTTTTGGTAGCAGAAAATGGCTTGGACCACCTGAAAGTATGTGGAGATACCAGCAAAAAATATCTGAGAATCAGTGGAAAAAGCAGCTTTCTGGTTACATCACCAGGTGAACAGTCTGCAGCATCAGTAGTATATAGTGTCCTACTCATGAATGTGCTCTGATTCTACACGTTCCCTGTGTGTTCCCTCTCTACCTGTGCCTTGGACAACTGTTCCCTATATATATATATATTTGCTTCCACATATGTTACTTACACATGTTCTCGGTCATGATTGTATTAGAGTCAAATGTATGTCATTTTTTCCATCGGCAATTCGGAAACCTGTTAGCATAGGATCTTTTTCATCACTTGTCCAACTACTGAGTTCAATTAAATGTATTTTGATTTGAACTAACATACCCTCTGGTAGACTGGGGAAAGTAACACATCGATTGGGGCTCGTGGAGAATGGTTTTGAATGGTGCTGATGTACATCTAGAATACCCCTCAGATTTGGGGGAGCTTTCAAGGGTGCTTTGTGACAGAGGCGAGGAAAGTTTGGATGGTACATTGTGAATCCATCTTCCATTTTGAATTCTGCACTGGACATTCTCCATGACAGAGATGAATACATTTGCCAGGCAATTGTCTCCATGATTTATAATTTACTTGATGTTAAAAATCAAAGAGTCCTTGAATAGAGTTATCTTTGTTGTTACATCTTTCAAGGAATCTCATATGATTTTGACAAATGCACCAGAGACAACTTGTCAGAGGAGAACCTGCTCCATTCAATCAAACACTTAAAAAACATAGTAGAATTCTGTATTTTCTACACCACTAAATTGTATCTAAGGATCCCTGTGGGTTCATGCTGATTAGAAAGCTATATATTAGCATTACTTATGTTTTATTGTATTTTTATTGATTTTGTTAAATTTAGTTAAATATTTGCAAAATATTTTTAAAATATATTAAATATTTAAAATTACATTTTATTTTGGTTTGAGCGACACTTGTGCATGCGTGTGTGTTTCGTGAGCGTATATTGAGTTTATATTTGAGCCTCTGCTTTCCTCCTTTCATTCAATTATACGATTGTAAAGATGTATTCCGTCTCCTTCTCATACTTTCATCATGGAAGTCTTTAACACATGTGTAGATTGCACTTATAAAATGTTTGTCTAAATGGGAAAATAGCTATGTGGGGCAGTAGTTACTGCTATTTTTTTCAGATGACATTTTTCTTTGTTTTTGTTTTTTATTCTTTTTTTAATTAATTAATTAATTTTTATTTTTTATTTTTTAGACAATCACCACTCCGACACACTTTCCTCAATATCATGAAAATTGGGTCTCGGGCTCATGTAGATGTTTGCCCCTTCTTTTTTGCTAATATTTTTGCCTTTTTATCTAGCGTATTGATTGAGGTGATATTAAAGTATAAATGTGTATATGTATAGACATTTGTGTGTAAAGTATAAAAAAGTATAAATGTCCTTGATGGTGAAGAGTCCATTATAAAAATATTTAACAGATCTTTTCCATTTTTCGTTTCCTTTTGGTTGTCCTTCCAAGATCATCCTTGAATACTTTCAGAACAACTTGGTTTAATTAGATTCTCTAACCAAACTTTATTCCAGCTTATTTTTGTTTCTCCCACTACTTCGCAGTTGTAGAAAGCCGTCTAGCTTATATTTTCTATGTAATGTATGTTCCGTGAGCTACTCTTGCAATTGCTACTTGCATTGGAAGCTGAGCCCCCCAGAGCTTGACCACTTCTTCTCCCAGCTAAGGAGGGGAGGGCCAGATGGGCGGTTTTATGATTCTATGACTCACTAGCCCCCACCAGTGTGTCCCTCCAAATGCGTATCAGTTCATGTCAACAAATCAGACTTATTCAGCTTTTAGATCAATATATTAAGGGAGTGTTGTAGTAAGACCAGCTTATTCGGTCAAAGCAGCCCACAAATCAGGGGCACACTACACTCTCTTGCAAAGTACCTACAGAGATCATAGAAACGTGACTTCAAGCACAGAAGGTACATGTTGTAAAGGGGTTTCCTTTCCTTTAGATTGAAGCCCTTCTTTGCCTTCCTACAACTCTCAGGAAGTTCCTTTTGGGAATGGGCAGCCCTCTGATGGGCTCCTTGGCGAGTCCTGAAGTTGCCTTTCTTCAGCATGACTAGTCCGTCCTTTGTTCATGATACAGACGCCATCACCAGTTACTATTACTCCAGGGAATGTTCATGAGAAATCCTCCCAGAGGTCACAAGATTCTCCTCTGGTCAAGGGCTGGGGAAAGGGGCCAACGTGCTTTCTCTCCCCCCCTCCCACCCCCACGGGGTTCTTTTCTGCTTGGCTGAGATGGCTTCTTTCTCTACGGCCGGCTGTTCAGATCCTGATTCCATGGGAGCTTACTTTGTCCCATAGATGTCTCAGAGGTCATGATCAAATCTCCTCAATCAATTCAAACAGACTTCCCCTGCAATGTCACATCCGATGGCTTTCAAGGACTTATGGCAGCTAAACTAAAGCTTTTTTTGATTGATTAAATAGAGGTGTTCTTGACTGATTAATATAGCAAGGTATAGTATCTTAGTTCCTTTTGTGTGGGGAGGGGTAATTGGGTAATTGATTAATCCACCTCTATCCTTATATCAGTAAGATTTTATAAATGAGTTTTTATTCTAAATTAGTATTTCCTTAGCACCCACTTCTCTCCACCCCCCTCTCTCTCACACACACACACACTCATCTCTTTATTTCTCTGTTTCTGTTTCTTGGCTTTCTCTGTGTCTGTGTCTGTGTCTGTCTCTGTCTGTCTCTGTATCTCTGTCTGTCTGTCTCTCTCTCACACACACATACTCATCTCTTTGTCTCTCTCTGTATCTGTGTCTCTGTCTCTCTGTCTGTCTCTGTCTCTCATACACAAACACTTATTTCTTTATCTCTCTGTCTCTGTCTCTGTCTCTGTCTCTGTCTCTGTCTCTGTCTCTCTCTCTCTCTCTCTCTCTCTCTCACACACACACACACACACACACACACACACTTATTTCTTTATCTCTTTCTCTCTGTTTCTTTACTCTGTTTCTTCTCTGTGTCTCTGTCTCTCTCTCTCCCTGTCTCTCTCTGTCTCTCTGTCTGTCTGTCTGTCTCTGTCTCTCTCTCATACACACACACACTTACTTCTTTATCTTTCTGTCTCTATGTCTGTCTGTCTCTCTCATATACACACACATACACACTTAGTTCTTTATCTCTTTGTATCTGTTTCTTTACTCTCTCTGTTTCTTCTCTGTGTCTCTGTCTCTCTCTCTCCCTGTCTCTGTCTCTCTGTCTGTCTGTCTTTCTCTGTCTCTCTCTCATACACACACTTCTTTATCTCTCTGTCTCTCTGTCTGTCTGTCTGTCTCTCTCATATACACACACACATACACACTTATTTCTTTATCTCTCTGTGTCTCTGTCTCTCCTCTGTCTCTCTCTCTTTTTCTGCCTCTCTCTGTCTCTCTCTCTCCTTGCAAGGTCAAATGCTTGCTGGATGAGGCAATTTCTTTGCTCTTTTGGTCTCTTTGTTAGGATCATTGATTAATCTACATTGAACTTCTTTAGGAAATGGCTATTATCAGTATTGATGTCCATTCCTCTGATCATTTCCCGTTTTTCTACATCGATAACTTATTTAAATGGTGAGGTTGAGGTTGTTATAATTGCACTTTATATCTTTTCTTTATCTTTACTCTTTGTTGCAGTTTTGAATTCATTTTAACTCTTGCTCTAACAAGTGAGTGCTGTTCAGAGACAGCTGATTCAGCAATGGCTCCCACAACTGTAATAAGTCATTTCTTTATCTTTTAAAACATAATGCGGGGGGGGAGGTTTGGAGGGGGAAGGCACCGTGCCCAGTGCCTCCTAATTATTTTCTCAGAAAAAGTATTCCTGATCTTTAGGTAAAACCCTTCTTTGAAATCTTAAAGCCTTTGACTTTATAATTTGCACTCCTGAACCCCATTTCCCAATGTCATTTTCACTGTCCAACTTTTCATTGAAATCTCTCAATCACAAAGCAGCTGTTGATGTAATTTGCCTCTTGTGTGGAAAGAGGGAGGGATAAGCAATGGTGGCCCAGGATCTGCACGGGCAACCACAAAATGGGAGAAGATGTAGAGAAAGGTAGGCTTTCAGTTCCTTTGGATGTGGTGGATTTAGGGGGAAGACGGAGGAGATTCCTTCCCAAAACCTTCCTCTGATGTTTCATCAAGGCCTGGAAGGGACCCTAGATGCTTCAAGGCTCCGCTAGCAGAGGGCAAGCTCTGGGGTTCTTCCCCCTGTAAAATCCTTGGTTAGAGTCCCAGCAGCAATCTGTATCCTGGCTCACCTCATTTTCTACTTGCACTCTTCCTCATGGATCTAAATAAAAACAAGGTGAAATGTGACTGAAGCAGCTGGGTGCCACAATGGATAGAGATCCAGCCCTGGAGTCTGGAAGGTACGAGTTCAAATGCAACCGCAAGCACTTATTATGTGATCTCAGACAAATCACTTAACTTCAGTATCTCTCAGTTGTCTTAATTTTAAAATAATAGCACCTATGTCCTGGGATTGTTGTGAGGATCAACTGAAAATATTTGTAATATTACTTAGCAAAGTGGCTGGCATATAGTAGGTGCTATATAAATGCTTATTTCCTGCGCTTCCCCTATCTCTCTACTGGAAAAGGAAAAAGAAAATCCAGCATAACAAATCAGCATAGTTGAGCAAAGCAAATTGCCATATTGGCCAACAAAATACGTGTTCCATTTTATTTATTTAGCCTTTCCCATAAGGAGATGGGTAGCAAGCTTCATCATTGGTTCTTTGTCCTTAGAAATCACCTTGTCCAAACTCCTTATTTTATAAAGGAAGAAGTGAAGACCCAGAGAAGGGAAGGGGTATGTTAACAAAGGGAGGTTTCTTGCCTCTGGATCAAGACTGCTCCGCCCATGAGCATGAATGTGATAAAGATTGGACATATTCATCACCTACTTTCTCAAAGATCCTCCTTGATTTGCATTTTAAAATGTTTGATTTGGTGGGTGGGGATCTTAAACTCCATTGGCTCCCTATTACCTCTGAGGTATAATAAACACCTTTACTTGACATTAAAGATGTCTACAATGTGTGTTTTTGTATCCCTAGACTGAGCATATAATAGGTGGTTAATAAATTCTTATTGATTCATCAGGTCCTAATGTTGTATTGAGGATTGTTTTTTCAAATATGGGTGGAACCAGGTACCATTGTGTTAAATTAGGCAGCCAGAGAACTAGTTAAATGCATAGACAGACATATATACATATATACAGACAGACAGACAGACAGATAGATAGATAGAAACAGAGATAGAAAGAGATAATAGATGATAGATGACATACATAGATAGATGATGGATAGATAGAAAGAAAACAGATAGAAAAAAATAAAAAAGAGATAAAAAGAGAATAGATGATGGATGATAGATAAGTGATAGGTGATAGATGGGTAGATAGAAAGATGGACACATAGATAGAAAACAGAGATAGAAAGAGATAATAGATAAACAGATGATAGATGACAGAAAGATGATGGATAGAAAAAACAGATAGAAAGATAATAGATGATAAATGACAGATAAGTGATAGATAGATGATAGATGGGTAGATGGATAGATAGAAAGAAAGAAAATAGAGATAGAAAGAGGTAATAGATAGATGATAGGTGACACAAATAGAAAGATAAATAGATGATGGGTAGATAGAAAGAAAACAAATAGAAAGAAAGAAAATAGAGATAAAAAGAGATAATAGATGATAGATAAGTGATAGGTGATAGATGGGTAGATGGATAGATGGACACATAGATAGATAGATAGATAGATAGATAGATAGATAGATAGATAGATA
>JAJPUD010003205.1:85647-135155 GCA_023553655.1 Myrmecobius fasciatus
GAGACAAAGAGAGACAGAGACAGAAAGACAGAGAGACAGAGACAGAGGGAAAGAGAGACAGACAGACAGACAGAGACAGAGAGAGAGTCAGAAAGACAGAGAGAGAAAGAGAGAGAAAGAGAGAGGGGGGAGAGAGAGAGAAGGAGAGGAAGAGAGAAAGAGAGACAGAGAGAGAAAGAGAGACAGAGACAGAAAGACAGACAGAGATGGAGACAAAGAGAGACAGAGACAGACAGAGAGAGAGAGAGAGAGAGAGAGAGAGAGAGAGAGGGAAAGGGAGACAGAAACAGAGACAGAGACTGAGACTGAGACAGAAAGACAGAGAGACAGAGAGAGAGAAAGACAGAGACAGAGAGACACAGAAAGAGCGATGGAGACAAAGACAGAGAGATTCAGAGACAGAGAGAGAGGGAGAGAGACAGGGAGACAGAAAGACAGAGACAGAGAAAGAGAAAGAGAGAGACAGAGAGAGACTGATTAAAGGCTTGGGATGAACCCTGCAGTTTGCCCACACATGGGAGATAATACGTGAATGATGATCCAGAAGGCCTGGTGAGATAAATAGGAGGACAACAAGAGAGAATGGTGTTATGAAGCTCCAGAGAAAAGAAAATAGCCAATATCAGAAGGTGATCAATAGTGTCAAGTGTTGCACAGAGGTGAGCAGTGATAGCAATAAAAATAACTCATTTGTATCACACGTTAGAGCTTGCCAGGTGTTTTATAGACATTACCTCCTGGGGCAAAGGATGGGTCCTGAGGGATAACCTCTGGAATTGGTCATTTAGAAATTGCTGGTAACCTTGGACAGAGCATTTTGGTTGGAGCAGCGAGGTCAGGAGCCAACAGGGTGAAAAGCTATTGTGGCCAAGATTAAAAAGGAGTGTCAGATGAAGCAAAGATTCAATTACAGCCCAAAGAAGCAGCCAATGAGCTCCCTCATTGGCTCAGGACTGAAGAAGGTGACAGCTGGAAGCCTAAGGGCATCTTGGTTGGAGAGGAATTGGAGGGGGGGGGGGCTTTCTGAAGGCCATTATGTTCTCTAGTAAGTGGAGCCAAAGTCACTAGGAGCTCCACTCCCAGCCCTGACAGCTGTCCCTGTAGAAAAAGTTAACTCCCAAAGGTGACTGGAGCTAGGGTACGTGACGGCCTGGTCAGCCCCAGCCTCGGACACCTAGTGCTGGGCTCGGGAGTCAGGCTAGGGCCACTGGGGGAGTTGCGTCTCACAGTAACTATCCTTCCTAACTTTGTGTGCTCGAAAATAATCCATTTCTTTGGCGAGCCTTCCTCTAGACCACCCTGTGGCTGGGCCCACAAGAAATACTCAGTCCATCACAGGGTCACCTCTGTTTAGAAAAGAGCATTTGTTACCTCACTACTGTATGAGGAGCTTTGAGAGGGGCAGAATTTAGATAAGGCAAGTTCAATGCAGATTTCTATGGTAGCTAAGAATCAGGAACCCATGCTGGACCTGCTTAGACCACCAATTGCTCTGGGACTGGAAGCAAATCATTTCCCTTCTTTTTGGTTTCCCCAATGGTAAAATAAGGGGTTTGGACCCAGTGAGAGTTTGTGTTTTCTCCAGGTTTATTTATATATTTGATCCTCACAACAAACCTGGGAGGCTGGTGCTGCTGTTATTCATCCCCATTTTAAAGATTAGGAAAGCAAGACAGAGGAATCCCTTGCCCAGAGATCCCCCAGCTAGAAAATGTCTGAGGCTAGATTGCTGCCTTGTTTAAGCTCCATCCAAGGTCTCTTTCATTTCTGACCTTCCCTATACTCAGCCCTCTCCCAGCTCTGACATTTTTCCCCCTAAATACTCTCCCACCTCTCTTCAAGGTGCAACATTCCCTGTTCTAGGTTCCCTCCTAGCTCTGATGTTCCATGTTCTAGAGTTCTCTTCCACCCCCTAAAGACCTCACTAGGATTGGGCATAGATACATCCTTTTGTCCTTCCCTTCCTTTCCTGAGACTGTACAAGGGTCAGAGTCCAGCGTGGCTGTTTTCATTTGTCTTGTTAATGGTGACTCTTGGGGCCTTCCTTGATCTATCAGGAGCTTCCTGTCCCCAAGCATCTCTGATAATGGTCCTCAGGCTCCATCCAAGTGAGCGACGCTGCTACTGCTCAGCTCTGGCTGTCCCCATTAGCTCCCAAGGAGGATCTTGGGGATCCCTGTCCCAAGATCTGGCTGGCTGGACCCAGGGTCACACAGATACTAAGTGTCTGAGGCTGGATTTGAACTCAAGTCCTCCTGTCTCCAGGCTCATTGCTCTAGCCACTGTGCCATCTTGCTGCCAAATAGATTATACACATTTAGTTCTTTAGAAAGCACTCTGTTCCATGTCTTCACTGCTGGTAGGATATTCTAGTCATACGGTGACACTGATAGTGAATATTCTGAAATGATGGGTCTTTATTTCCAAGAGAAGTTTGGGATCATTAAGAGAGCTTTGAAATTTTCCAAAGGCCATCCAACCTGAGTTCCTTATGTTTAATTATGGTTCCAACTTGGTCTTTTGAATTGTCTGCCTAATATTCATATTGCCTAATAAGTGCATATCATAACATGGAAAGTAGACATTTGTGATCCACTTGGTTTTTCCTGTGTGGATGATTAAGATGAAATCTTGTGATTGATTAATCATGCTGTCATCTGGGGCTGATTCATGTCTTTCACAAACATGAATACCTGCAAAATCTTACAATCCACAGGGAATCCTTCTTTGATTTGACTCTGTGCTAGGTTACTTCTATGATTGTTTGGTGAGCCACTATCTCTCTATTCTGTGCCTTGCCTAAAGGTTATGACTGGGAATGAGATTATCCCTTTTAATAGATTTTCCAAACTTCCACTCCATCTGGCTAGCTGGGTCCTCAGGGGGAAGCTGATTATTAAGGCATCCACTGGCTTGGGGAGGATTTTGTCAAGTTTTTCTCAGCCTTCCATCCTCTTCACAGATGGACAATGCCCACTATTTTCTTTGGGGACTTTTTTGCTCCTGCTCACTGTGTTTTGCTGTCTTTAGAAACACAATGAAACCATTTTCCTTCTTGTCTTCTCAAAGCAGGACTGTGAGCCATCCTACCATTAGGATGAATTTCTTTAGCTACTCTTTTCCTTCATGGCAAGAAGGTCGATGCTGGCGAGGCTCACTTCCTTCAGTTAAAATAATTATACAATTTATATATAAATTATATATAATAAATATATGTATATATTATATATAAATTATATCTATAAATAAATATATATAAAAATATAATTAATTAAATGTATAATATATAATATAATAATAAATATTATTATATACTTATAATACAGTATAATATCATTGGTCATTTGGACAAAGAACTTGTGTTTTGGGTGTCAATAGCCAAGATAATGTCTACCCCCTCTGCCCCCTTCACTGCATACTAGGAGACTTGCATGAACTGATGCTGAGTGAAATGAGTAGAACCAGGAGATCATTATACACAGCAACAACAAGACTATACGATGATCCGTTCTGATGGACATAGTTCTCTTCAACAATGAAATGCTTCAAACCAGTTCCAATTGTTCAGTGAAGAAGGCCATGTACACCCAGAGAGAGGGATGTGAAATGTGGACCACAACCTAACATTTTCATGCTCTCTCTATTGATGTTTGCTTGCATTGTTTCCCTTCTCAGATTTTTTTTCTTGTAGATATGATTTTTCTTGCACAACAATAAGTGTGGAAATATGTATACATATATTTGATTTGTCAAGTATTTTATCATAATTAACATGTAGTGGACTTCCTGCCATCTAGGGGAGGGGTGGGGAGCAGGGGGGAAAAATTTGTAACAGAAAGCTTTGTAACGGTTAATGTTGAAGAATTACTCATACATATGTTTTGCAAATAAAAAGATTTAATAAAAAAAAAAAAGAAAGGTTTTCCTTATGATCACTTTCCTGGGCATGTGTGGGAGCATGGCTCTGTGTCTGCCTGTGTACTTACCTGTGTACTTACCTGTCAGTCATAATTATGGGCATATCCTTTGTGAGTGTATATGTGTGTGTTTACACACACACACACACACACACACACACACATATCCACACCCATATATATATATATATATGTCACTTAGCTCAATGGGCACACTACTTGTGAATGTGTGTGTGAGTGGATAAATGTGTGTTGGGCAGTATTTGGAAAAGAAGGCCCAGTCTTAAGAAGCACCTGGTGAATAGAATGCTAGATTTAGTTCAAGAAAGCCTGAGTTCACGGCCATCTCACGCTGTCTGTGTGACCCTGGACAACTCACTTAACCCATCTCTGCCTCATTTTCTCCATCTCGGGTAACAACAGCACCTCCCTTTCTCCCCAGGGCTGTGGGAGGATTAAATGAGACGACCTCCACACAGCCTCTTGCAAACCTTAAATGTTCACTATTATTAGTATTATTATCAGCCTGGAAGACTTGAAAGAGAATACAGCAGGGGCTCCCTCTGGGCCCCTATTAGGGGTGTAACCTTCTCCCCTCTGGATGGTACCGAAGTGCTGACACGGTGATCTTTGTCACCTAACACTTCCATTGAATCAACCATCTGCTCTCCTAGGAAGGGTCGGGCCGCTCTCGACTCCAGGAGGGGCCTGGGAAATGCCTTAATTCTCTGTGACCCTTAGATTGATGAGACGGCATTAGTGTAACTGGAGTATCCGGCCGGAGGCAGGGCTAACACATGCCAGTGATTAAGTGTGGCTGGGGGAGGGCTAGCCCCCTGTTGACCCGAGGACTCTGGTTCTGAGTGAGGCGAAAATGAGAGCAGAACTCAAAGTACCAGGGTGCCTGAGGTGCTTATCCCAGAGCTGAAATGAGTGGAAGCCAGCATTGATTAGCCCCCTACTGTGTACAACATTGTGCTGAGCATTGGAAATTCCCGTGGCTGGGCAGAGATGGCTCAGTAACCCCAAGGAAGTCAGACCATAGGAAGCTCCAGGGAGCTGTCCATCGGCCTGATAAAACTTGTTTCAGCCCAATTCAAGGCAACTAAATGCTTCCTCCGAGTGATAGGATGGAGTGGAGATAGGAGGACCGACTTTGGTGCCGGGAAAACCTGGGCCTGAGCCTTGTTTCTGGTAAATACCAGCTGTGTGATCAGAGGCACATCATGGCATCTCTTGGTCTCCAGCCAACTCTCTGAGCCAATTAGTTCCGATGGCTGATCTGCATTAATAGACAATATCCCGTCTCACTGATGATACCACAGGCCAGTACCAGCCCCCTCCAAATGCACTATTATCAGTGTTGGGGGTCAAAGAAGAAAAACAATGCATCCCTTCCCTCAAGGAACCTGCAAACTGTTAGGGGACATGGGATGTGTTCTGTTTGGCTTTTAAGCACAGGAACAATGGGCTAAAGTTAAAAAGAGGCAGATCTGGGCTCGACATCAGGAAGCACTTCCCAATAATTAGGGTTGTCCCAAAATGAAATGGGCTACCAGGTCAGGCCATGGGTCCCACCTTCTTGGAGGTGTTCAGATGAATGCTACATGTGACCATTGTCTGGTATGTTGTAGTCACTGAAGTCCTTTCTAAGTCTCAAATTCTATGATTTGGCCATGTATGCACGGTTAGGTATAAAAGGATGGAATAGGAGGAAAGGAGACATCCAGACAAGTACTGTAAAAAATTAAGAAGTATTACATACTTCTTGAAAAACATAGAATGGAACAATCAAAACTTAGTGACTCCATGATACAACAAGAAATATTAGAACAGAAGGAGGATTCTGGGAAGATGGCAGAGTAGATTGGTAAATTTTCCCTACCTGAAAGCTCTGGCAAAAAAAAAGAACCTTGACATAATAATGCAAGAAATAATCCCCCAAAAAATTGTCCTGAAGTGATAGAATATGAGGGGAAAGTGGAAATGGAAAAAATCTACCAATCACCACTTTAAAGAGATCCTTTGTGAAAAACATATAGAAATATTATTGCCAAATTTTGAAACCCCCAGATCAAAGAGAAAATTTTGCAAGAAACAAAAAATACCCAATTCAAATACATTGGAGCTACAATTAGAATTGTACAGGACTTATCAGCAGCCACAATAAAAGACCACAGGTCCTGAAATCATATTTACAGGCAATCAAAATAACTAGGCCTGTGACCAAAAAAATCATATCCAGCAAAACTATCTATAATATTGAATGAGAAAAAAGTGGATATTAAACAAACTTACAGATTTTCAGGACTTTTTATTATTAAAACTTTTTATTTGCAAAACGTATGTATGGGTAATTCTTCAACATTACAAAGCTTTCTGTTACAAATTTTTCCCCCTACTCCCCACCTCTCTCCTAGATGGCAGGATATCCACTACATGTTAATTATGAGATTTTCAGGACTTTTGATCAACCTAAACTCAATAGAAAATTTAACACATAAGAAACAATATAAAAGATCAGCATCAAGGAACTTAACATGGACAAAATGTTTATGTTTTTTACATGGAAATGTGTACCATATGTTTAAGATTGACATCAGGAAAAGATAGACTGGGGTAGAGCTAAGATAAAAATAGTAATTTTGTTATACAAATAAGGGGCAGAAGAAGAATAGACATAGAGACATTAGAGGGGGGAAAGGGTTTATAATTCTGAAAACCTATTCACATCAGGAATGGGTTAAATAGGCAACATTACATATTTACCATAGCACTCTCCAAAATCTATAAAGAAATAAGAGGGTAGGGATGAGCAAAAGGAGAAACAAAGGATGGGGGAAGAAGAAAAGAGAGGGATTCATGGGTGGGGGGAGGTTAAGTAATAGCAAAGAAAGTTAAGGAGCAGAATCAAACAGAGTTAGCAGGGATTGGAAAATTATGTGACTGGGGGTGGAGGGGCAGATATGTATATATATATATATATATATATATATACCTATATACATATATATACCTATACATACATAAATATATCCTTACTTAACTATAACTTACTTCAGGGAGATGGAGGGGAAGAAAGGGAAAAAAAGAATAAAGTAAAAAAAAAGTACACAGAAGAGAACAAAAAAAAACAACCTACAAGGAAGTAAAGAAAAGAAGGACGCTCATGAATATAATTTCTTCTACTATTATATATCTTTTTTTGTTGTTGTTGAGGCAGTTGAGGTTAAGTGACTTGCCCAAAGTCACACAGCTAAGAAGTATTAAGTGTCTGAGGTCAGATTTGAACCCAGGTCTTCTTGAAGTACGCCATCTAGCGGCCCCTATTATATATTTTGAATCCTCCCTGATATTCTGCTAGGCACATGACAATGCTCTGTTCTGTTCTATTTTGTTTTGCTTTCCTTTTCTGTTTTTATTTTTTCTTATTCTGCTTTTTAATAATATAAATTAAAATAGAAATATTAGAATGAAATTAAAAGATTGAGAAAAATAGAACATAAAAGACAAATGACAGTAAAATCAATTGATTTGATAAACCAATCAAAGAGAGTTAACTTATGAAACACCAAGTTTCCTGAAAACGTGACCAGACAAAAAACCTGGGTGTCATATTTCAAGAAATCACTAAACAAAACTGCTCAGATCTATTAGAATTATTGGACAAATTGAAAATAGAGGGGATAAAAAGAATACCAAACACCTTTCAAAAGAAACTCCAAACTGAAAACTGCCAGGAACATTATAGACAAAATCTGGGGCTTTTAAACCAAAGGGGAAAAAATCCTGCAAGCATCAAACAGCTACAGTCAAGATCACATGACCAATTACTTTAAAGGTAGGGGGGAAAACTTACTATATAATATCCTAAAAGGTAAAATGATAAAAGTTTAAACTAAGATTAACTTTGCAAAACTGGGTATAATGTTATAAAGAAAATGGGTCTTCAATAGAATAGAGAACTGCCAAGCGGTCATGATGAAAAACGAAACAAAACAAAACACCAAAAACCCCAGAGCTGAGTAGGAACTTAGAAATGTAAATGTAGGAGACAAGAAGGATTGCAAATCCTGGGTAAGACAGGAAAACCTTATTTCCAAAAAACAACTCCCAACCACACACACAAACTCACCATATGAATGCAGAATCTCACTTTAAATCCTCTAGAAATATATAAAATAATAGTGGAAGAAAGGGGCAAGGGAAAATAATAGACAGGGGAAGAAGTGAGGAAGAATGAGAAATAACTTGCTTCTAGGCACAATGACATATGATATAGATGACAAAAGAATATATAAAGATAATGGAAGGAATAGAAAAAGCAGGAATTTTCTGAATTTCATATCTGAAGGGAAGGTTGAATACATATATGCAAAATCTGTTTGTATTTTACAAAATAAAACAACTCTTTATGTAAAGACAAAAAAATTTAAAGTCTAGCAATAAATGCATTTCCTTAATTTGGTAACTATTATCCATCTGAAACCAAGAGGAAATATTATCTGTAATGGAGAAACGCTAGAGGCCTCTCCAATGAGATCAGGAGTAAATCAAGGATATCTATTGTTACCACCATTATTTCATATATTTCTAAAAATGTTAGCTATAGCAATACAAGACAAAAAATTTGAGAGAATAAGCACAGGCAAGAGGAAATTCAATTATGACTTTTTCCAAATGATATGATAGTTTATTTAGAGAACCCCAAAGATTTACATAAAATGATTGTAATAATAACTTCAACGAAAGTAGTAAAATATTAAATATAAAATAAAATCATTAGACTTTTTGTATGTTACCAACAAAAACCAGGAAGAAGAAAGAAAAATTATGTCAAAATAACTATATAAATCATAGTTAAAATAACGATACAAATATGTAAGTATGTCTACCAAAATTTACATAAGAAATTTGTGAATACAACTACAAAGCACTTTTTCCAAAAAAAAGTCAAAAATTGGAAAAACAGACATTGTTCATAGTTGGGACATGCCAATATGAAAAAAATCCCAATGTTATCTAAATTACCAAACTTCCAAGACATTTCATAGAACTAGAATAAAAATTAACAAATTTCATCCAGAGAAACAAAAGATCAAGAATATTAATGGGTGGGGCAGCTAGATGGTGCAATGCATATAGAGCACGGGCCCTGAGTCAGGAGGACCTGAGTTCAAATCCGACCTCACACACTTAACATTCCCTAGCTGTGTGACCCTGGACAAGTCACTTAACCCCAATTGCCTCAGCAAAAAAACAAAACAAAAACAAAAAGGATATTGCTGGTTATATTTAAATGACAATTTTTAAGTGGATAGAAAAGAGGCCTAGAAGTTTCCAAAACTTGACAACAAACTACTAGTCGTCAAAATCATTTGATTTTGATTAAGAAAATAAAAAAGAAAAGCTGATCAGTGAAACAGAGTATGTTTATAAGAACCAAAGACAATCCAAAACAATTATATATTTTTTAATTACAACTTTTTATTTGCAAAACATATGTATGGGTAATTCTTTAACATTAACCCTTACAAAGCTTTCTGTTACAAATTTTCCCCCCCTAATCCCCATCCCTCCCCTAGATGGCAGGATATCCACTCCATATTAGTTATGTTAAAATACTTGACAAATCAAATATATGTATACATGTTTCCACACTTACCTTGTTGTGCAAGAAAAATCGTATCTACAAGAAAAAAAATCTGAGAAAGGAAACACAATGCAAGCAAACATCAATAGAGAGCATGAAAATGTTATGTTGTGGTCCACATTTCACATCCCTCTCTCTGGGTGTATATGGCTTTCTTCACTGAACAATTGGAATTGGTTTGAAGCATTTCATTGTTGAAGAGAGTCATGTCCATTAGAACTGATCCTCATATAGTACTGTTGTTGCCGTGTACAACGATCTCCTGTTTCTGCTCATCTCACTCAGCGTCAGTTCATGCAAGTCTCTCCAGGCCTCTCTGAAATCATCCTGCTGGTCGTTTCTCACAGAGCAATAATATTCCATAACATTCATATACCATAATTTATTCAGCCACTCTCCAATTGATGGGCATCCCTTCAGCCTCCAGTTTCTAGCCACCACAAAAAGGGCTGCCACAAACATTCTTGCACATGTGGGTCCCTTTCCTTCCTTTAAGATCTCTTTGGGATATAGGCCCAGTAGAAACACTGCTGAGTCAAAGGGTATGCACAGTTTGATCACTTTTTGAACATAGTTCCAAATTGCTCTCCAGAATGGCAGGATCCATTCACACAAACACAATTATTATCATAGAGTTCTTTAAAAACAAGTTCCAAATACTGTAAATATTCACAATGAAATTTTTGGGAAAACTGATTCAAAGGAAATACAATTTTGATTTTTTCCAAATGATTAGACCAACATATTATCTCATACACATCTAATACCTACAAGGCATATATAAAAAATTATAAATTTGAGGAACAGAAAAAGAAAAAACCTTTATAATACTTGACAGGGGAGGAGTTCTTGACTAAACAAGGAATAGAGAATAGCACAGATCAACTAGAAAAATCCAATTATATAAATTGAAAACTTTTTGGACAAATAAAACCAATGCAATGAGAATTAGAAGGAAAACAACTGACTAGGGGGAAAATCTCTGCAGTAAATTTCTCTGACAAAGGTCTGATAGCCGAGATAGAGAGGGAGCTAACTGATGAAAATATATAATAAGAATGATTTTCCAACAGATATGTAAACAGGCAGGTTTCAAAGAAAAAAAGCTCATCTATCAGCACCTATGTAAAAATTCTCCAAATTACCAATAAAAAAAGAAATACAAATTAAAGCAACTTTGAGACCATCTCATATTTAACAAATTGGAGAAGATGAAGAAAATAAAAAAGACAATCACAACTGCTGGCAGAAAGACTGGCACACTAATAGTCTTGTAGTGGAGCCATGAATTCACTTTCATCCAACCATTCTGGAGGGCAATTGGGAATGTCCAAAGAATCATTTGACTATCCACTCCCTATGACCCAGACAAACCACTACTAGACATTCACCACCAGTGAGAAAGAAGAAAAGGACATATATACACAAATATATTAATAGTATCTCTTTTGCTATATTAAAGAATCCCAAATAAAGTGAATTTCCATCCACCGAGGAATAGTTGGAAAATATTATGATATATGATTGCAATGGACTGTATTGTGCTACATGAAACAATGAAAAGGATGGAGCCACGCTTTCTATACCACAATCCCCCTCTCATTTCCCACAGTCATGCAACTAGTAAAATGGCAGAGGGGAGACTGGACCCCAAGCTTTTTTGATTTAAGTTCTTTCTTGAAACCATGTTGTATTAAATATGAGCTATTATTAGTTGTAGATTAAAAGATAATTCCAGATTGGGTCATCTTATTCATAATATGAAGGAGTTGAATTAAATGACTTTTGAAGTCCTCTTCAGCTTCAATCTATGACACTAGCTAACTATATGATCCTGAAATCTGATGACCTAAGCTAAGGGTCAAATGAGGGCTATAGATGGAAGGTGCTGCAGGAGGTCAGAGAAAGGAGGACCAGTGCAGTTTAGGAAGACTTCCTGGAGGCAGTGATCCTGGAACTAGAACTTTTGACAATCTGATTTATCCCCAGATGGAATATATTGCCTTGAGATGGTGAGCTTTCCAGGATGCCCACTATCACCATTACTATTCAATATTGTATTAGAAATGTTAGCTTTGGAAATAAAAGAAGAAAAGTAGATAAAAGGAATCAGAGTAGGTCATGAGGAAACCAAATTTTCACTCTTTGCAAATGATATGATGGTATACTTAGAGAACCCTAGAGAATCAACTAAAAAACTACGAGAAACAATTCACAACTTTAGCACAATTGCAGGATACAAAATAAATCCACATAAATCATCAGGATTTTTATATATTACCAACAAAGTTCAGGAGATGGTAAGCTTTCCATCACTGTAGGTCTGTTACAGCTTGATAGGCTTAAGTTTAGACCAGACTAAGTGACCTCTGAAAGAGTGATAGAACCCCAGACCTGGAGACAAGAAGAGGTGACTTTGAGTCCTGCCTCAGCCACTAGCTGTGTGATCCTGGGCAAGTCACTTAATTCCTTTTTGTGCCTCAACCTCCTTATTTGTAAAATGAAGGGTTTAAATTATATGGACTCTAAGGTCCCTCTGAACTTAACCTCTATGATCTCTGTTATTTTATGACCCAGTCCTGAGATTCTATTCTTCATAATTGGATCAGTAAGGTTTGGGAAGGATAAGGGTGGAGGTGGAGGGGAGGGGGACATCACAGAGGAGAACAGTGGTCTGAACAAACAAACATGTGACATGGGGAAAATACAAGACACATTGTGGGGCTTCACAGAGCTGTGTGGACCATTTACTGAAGGGCTGGGTGTGCCTACCCCCCTTCCTGGTCATTTCCAAAACTTCAGTGACCCCTTCCTGAAGCCTTCAAGACTGGATGATGTATTTCATATCCATAGTTCCTAATCACACCTTATTAAAATTAAGCTACTGCTACATGGTATTTATTACTGAGGATCATGCCATATTTTAATTTTGTTTCTATTGAAAAGATGCAGATGAAATATCATCTAATTAGATAGAAATTCCCTCCCTAAAGACATCTATCAACTCTTTCTATTAATATGGGCAATTAAAAGTAGGCAAAAAGCATCGTAAAGTAAAATTTTAGTTAATTACATAAATACAAGGTTGGAAATGTCTCC
Source organism: Myrmecobius fasciatus (assembly GCA_023553655.1). Taxonomy (NCBI): domain Eukaryota; kingdom Metazoa; phylum Chordata; class Mammalia; order Dasyuromorphia; family Myrmecobiidae; genus Myrmecobius; species Myrmecobius fasciatus. The sequence continues at coordinate 98,317 of JAJPUD010003205.1, forward strand.
TCTTTTCCCTCACTTCCCAATACATGCGCCCCTATCTGATGACCAATCCTATTGGGAAGATGGCTCAAACCACTTGTGGAAACCATTGTTGATACTTCTTTGTGGGCTTGGGGAGGACTCGAACTAGATTTATTGGAACTCTTGGGACCAAATAGATCATCTGTCTCAGGGACATTTGGAATATAGAAAAGCAATGGGCCTGCAACTCTGGTAGGCATTTATTACATATAGTTCTTTTGTTATTCTGTTCTGTTCATTTGCTTATCAATGGTCTGCCCAATAAAAATGCTGCAAATAGCATCTAAGTAGGGTTGTCTTTGGTGAAGAGTCATTTGTCATGTGACTGAGGCCTAATAAAATATGGTAAATTTAAGAAGGCAGTGGGCTTGGGGCAATAGTTGGTAGCTCAGAGCTGGTTTTTATTGGGTAAATCCATAAATTCACATGTCTTTACCGTCAATGAGGTCTTAGGGAGAGAGGTAGAGCTGAAGCCCAGTTGGAGGGAAAGAAAGCACCATGTTGGGCACAGAACCCCTGAGGGTCTCCAGGTCCTTTCTGTTGAATAGACTATCTAGTGAACAGACCATACTTATGTGTGTTACACATATATATTTACATATTCTATTATATATATTTTTATATATGGCCAACTCCTCCAGTATCTGCCAAAAGAACCCCAAATGAGATCCAAAAAAGTTAAATATGATTGAATTGATGGAATTACAAAATTATCTTCCACATTTTCTTATCTTTGCACCTCTTGTATCCCTCCCATAGTATATAAGTTCCTTGATGGTAAGAAATTTCATTTTTGCCAGATTGTCAAGGGTCTCTAATGATAAGCTAAGGAGTTTAATGATGAGTTAAGGATAAATAAGGAGTTTATTCTATAGGCCCTGGAGAGCCACCAAAGGTTTGTCAGCAGGGGAATAGCATAGACAGATGACTTTTCAATAATGGGAAACATGAAAGGGAGAGGGGAGGGAAGCAGGGAGGCAGTTTGAAGGCAAGAGCAATAGTCTGGCTAAGAGTAAATGAGAGTCTGTCCTGCAGTGGTAGCCCAGGGAGTAGAGAGGTGGGGATGGGGGAAAGATTTTGTTCAAGTAGAATCAATTAGACTTGCCCGCAGATTGGATTGAGGAATGAAGGAGAGGGAAGAGGCTAAGATGAACCAGGGATGGTCACACAGCTAGAGCTGGAAGAAACCTTTGAGATCAATATCTAGTTTGGCTCCTTCCATTTAGAGAAGTGGTTGAAGCCCAATCTTTGATTCCCTGATGGGGATCTCCGAAAGCTCCTTTCCTTGGCTTTGTTTCCCTGGGAAGGTATCCCTATATTCCAAGTGATGACTGCTTATCTGGAAGCAGGGCAGAGGTAAGGGAGCTAATGTGATGAAAGATGACTTGGAGGGGAGGGGGGAAGGACTAATAATGAAGAATTATAGCTGCTGCTAAGAGATAAAAAGCAGCAGGGCTCCAGAGGGAGGGAGAGGGGAGCCTCAAAATGCAACCTTAAACCTAAATACTGGCTGATGTGCTAAGAGAAGGTTGCCCCTGCATTGCAGATGGGGTTTGAAGGGAACTTTGGGGTGAGGGTAGAAGACGACTGGAAAGTGGAAAGGAGAGAGGGAGTAGGAAAAGGAAAAAGCATTTCTACAGTTTCCGCTACGCTAAATACTTTGACAAATACCTTGTTTCATCCTCACAACCATGAGATAATTGCTATTCTATTACAGGTGAGGAAACTGAGATAACCAGAAAGCGACTTTCCCAGAGTCATATTGCTAATTGTCGGAAGTTGTATTTGAACTCAGGTTCTCCTGACTCCAGGTCCAGCATTCTCTGCATGATATTTCTTTTCCCAGGGAAGGAGGGATTGGAAAGAAATCACGGAGTGATAGAATAGCAGAGACCATCAGGTCTGACTCTTACTTGAACAGGAATCCTATCTACATTGTACCTGATGAGGGAGTCATCCAACTTCTTCTTGGGGGTTTTTAATTTTTCAGGGGCAAAAGACAAATTTTGAGGAGTTGTGGTAAAGAGATCCCTAGGATCTGGATTCTGAGTCACCAGATATGCTCAAGTGCTCACCACAAGCCTGGGAGTGATACGGCTTCAAGGCATGGACTTCCAGAACTCAAGACTCTTAACTGGCACCCAGAGCCCTTCCTACATCATGCTGACTTCCCCCCTCTCATTTCTCAAAGTCTTTTTAAAATGTTTCTGGGGTTCTTTTGGGTGGAAGACTTCAACTCTGAGTTCCATTCTGCTCCGTGTTTTTTTCTGACTGGGTGACATTCAGCAAATAAACTCCCCTCCTTTCTGCCTCAGTTTCTTCCTCTTCAAAGCAGGGACAAGCTTTCTAACACCATCTTCTTCATGAAGAGGAAGCTGCCCTGTCAACTGGGACAATGAAGCTGTCCACTTTCTCATCATCGCCATCACCAAAAGGATCTCCCTGGTAGCCCTAGGAGAGACTCATCAACAAATATGTATTAACCACCTACTAAGTGCTGGGAACTGTACTAGATGCCAAAAGTGAGACAGTCTTTGCTCCTTAAAAGTTAACATTGCAAGTAAATTAGAGGAACATAGGATAATTTACCCCTCATACCTGTGGAGATGGAATAAATTTATGTCCAAAGAAGAAATGAAACTCTTAATTGAACTCCAGATAGATAACTTTGACTATATTAAGTTAAAAAGTTTTTGTACAAACAAAACTAATGCAGACAAGATTAGGAGGGAAGCAATAAATTGGGAAATCATCTTTGAATTTAAGGGTTCTGATAAAGGTCTCATCTCTAAAATATATAGAGAACTGTCTCATATTTATAAGAATTCAAGCCATTCTCCAATCGATAAATGGTCAAAAGATATGAACAGACAATTTTCAGATGATGAAATTGAAACCATTTCTAGTCACATGAAAAGTTGCTCCAAATCACTGTTGATCAGAGAAATGCAAATTAAGACAACTCTGAGGTACCACTACACACCTGTCAGATTGGCTAAAATGACAGGAAAAGATAACGATGAATTTTGGAGGGGATGTGGGAAAACTGGGACACTGATACATTGTTGGTGGAATTGTGAACGGATCCAACCATTCTGGAGAGCAATTTGGAACTATGCGCAAAAAGTGATCAAACTGTGCATACCTTTGACCCAGCAGTGTTTCTATTGGGCTTATATCCCAAAGAGATCTTAAAGGAGGGAAAGGGCCCCACCTGTGCAAGAATGTTTGTGGCAGCCCTTTTTGTAGTGGCTAGAAACTGGAAACTGAAAGGATCAATTGGAGAGTGGCTGAATAAATTATGGTATATGAATGTTATGGAATATTATTGTTCTGTGAGAAACGACCAGCAGGACGATTTCAGAGAGGCCTGGAGAGACTTGCATGAGCTGATGCTGAGTGAAATCAGCAGAACCAGGAGATCATCATACACAGCAACAACAATACTGTATGACGATCAATTCTGATGGACATGGCTCTCTTCAACAATGAAATGTTTCAAACCACTTCCAATTGTTCAGTGAAGAAAGCCATATACACCCAGAGAGAGGGATGTGAAATGTGGACCACAACATAACATTCTCATACTCCTTGATTGATGTTTGCTTGCGTTGTGTTTCCTTTCTTGGATTTTTTTTCTTGTAGATACGATTTTTCTTGCACAACAAGATAAGTGTGGAAATATGTATACATATATTCGATTTGTCAAGTATTTTAACATAATTAACATGCAGTGGATTTCCTGTCATCTAGGGGAGGGGTGGGGAGTAGGGGGGAAAATTTTGTAACAGAAAGCTTTGTAAGCGTCAGTGTTGAAGAATTACCCATACATATGTTTTGCAAATAAAAAGCTTTAATTAAAAAAAAAAGTTAACATTGTACTGGGAGGAGTGGGGGTGGGGGTGGAGGTGATACATCCTGGACCACCCCTACCACCACTCAAGATAAGTAAGGGAAGAAGCTAAGGTAAGAATACCTGGTTAACTTCTTCCCCCACCCTTTCCCTCCTTTATATTCCAGAGAGCATCATGGGAACAATTTGCTGCAGATGCATAAGATTCCAGTTGCTGGGTTCACATCAAACTACAGATCTAAAAATTCTGTTAATTTATGTGTCTCTTAATGAGCCTCATTTCAATGCTGCCTGCTTTTCTCCTGTTTAATATTCACCATTGACAGTCATTAAGGCACCTCATCTCCTGCTTCCCACCCCCATCAGCTGGTGCACTTTTTTCTTTTATACTGAGAGGATCAAAACCAATTTGTGGGTGAGGGTATCCACATCTGCTCTCCCCTTGACCCCTCACTTCTCCCTAACTGAAATTCACCTCAATCATAGACTATTCAAAGCTGCCATGGCCCCTGGAGATCACCTTGTCTCATTTCTCCCTTTTTTATCAAGAGATGCAGCAACCCTCTCTGGATCACACAACTAGAACTTCAGAGCTAGAAGAGACCTTTGAGATGATCTAATCTGACTCCTAAAATTTGACAAAGGGACTTAGGCCCAAAGAGGGGAAGTGAGATACCCGAGATCATATAACAAGTGATAGAGTGGAAACACCTAGAGAACAAGGATTGATGTAGCCTGAGGTCTTCTGGGAGACCAGAGTGCAAATTCAGTCCTGAGTATCATAGTCATATAATAATAATAATAAAGGCTAACATTCACAAAGCACTTTGCAAATATTACCTCATTTCATCCTCACAACAACTCAGAAAGTGATTAGGGGGTCAGTAGGGGTTGGTGCAGTTATTATCCCTATTTTAGAGATGAGGAAACTCAGGTGTATAGAGTTTAGGTGACTCACCTATGGGCTTACAGGCAAGAGTCTGAGATGGGATTTGAACTCAGGGCCTTCCAGGTCCATTATTGTGTCTACTATACTACCCCATTTCCTTCTAACCAAAGAACATTTTTCATTATTTTTTTTATTTTTTATTTTTCACTATTTCATTATATGGAGTATAGTTTCTATACGACTCCTGTCCTTCTAACTGATCCTCCCAGACCAGCCAGCCCAGCATCATAGTCTAGATGAAGTAACAGGCCCAGAGAGAGGAAGCACTTTTCCAATATCACTGAGCTGGTAGTGTATCCTCCAGAGAGTTGGAGATACGAAGGCAGAACAGGGGAGAGAAGTCTGGTCTAGAGTCATCTGCAGAGAGGCTATATTGAGGCCATTGGATTCATTGAGATTGCCAAGAGAGAGATTAGAAACAAGAGAAGAAGGCGAAGGAGAGACCTGGGGAATGCCCACCTTAGTTAGATTGAGGTACTTTCAATCACTGATTTCTTTTTTTTTAAGGTTTTTTTTTATTAAAGCTTTTTATTTGCAAAACATGTGTATGGGTAATTCTTCAACATTGACCCTTACAAAGCTTTCTGTTACAAATTTTCCCCCCAGTCCCCTCCCCTCCCCTAGATGGCAGAAAATCCACTGCATGTTAATTATGTTAAAATACTTGACAAATCGAATATATGTATACATGTTTCCACACTTATCATTGTTGTGCAAGAAAAATTGTGTCTACAGGAAAAAAAATCAGAGAAAGGAAACCCAATGCAAGCAACCATCAATAGAGAGCATGAAAATGTTATGTTGTGGTCCACATTTCACATCCCTCTCCCTGGGTGTATATGGCTTTCCTCACTGAACAATTGGAACTGGTTTGAAACATTTCATTGTTGAAGAGAGTCATGTCCATCAGAATTGATTATCCTATAGTCTTGTTTCAACAGACATTAGTTAAGTACTTATTATGTTCTGGAGAATGGAAATATAAACAAAATAAAACAGATCCTGCTCTCAAGGAGCTTATAGTCTACTCATCAGTAGAACCAAGAAGCTGACCTCTAAGGTCCCTCCTAGTTCTGCATCTATGATCCTAGGTATATTGCAGGAGGGGGTGATTTTCATATTTAAATAAATGCAAAAGAAAAAATAAATACATAAAAATAATTTGGGGGAGAGGCTATAGCAATAAGTTGGCTCAGGCAGACTCCGATTCACTCTTTGGGAGAGCCTGTTCCCAAGGAGAAGGGATTTGTGTATTTTCTTAAATTAACTAGCTCATTATGGCCCCACGCTGGTATCCAGAGGAAAATCTTTTCAATAAAGCTTAGTTATGGGTCATATCTAAGGTCTCCCCAAAAAGTGATTAACAGGATTAGGGTGAAGGTTAAAGACAAGAGTTCCTTCTAGAAAGGTATTTATTACACAGATTGTAGATTTAGCTAATGGGAGGCGATTTATTTCCTTCATCCCAAAAGAAATGCTTAAAACACAAAAGATTCATAAGCACAAATGAACAAATACTTAAAATATGAAACAATAAGTCACCCCTCTTAATAGGCTTTTAATAATGATCAAGACTCCCGGGATATTTGTGAGACTTCTGAACACATTAACCTTGAATCTACACTGTCCAAGCCTCAAATGGAGGTCCATCTCTTCTGTCTGCCCAGCCTCCCAGAAGAGGTCATCTTCTCCAAGAAGGGTTAAAGTGACAGAGACCCCTCCTGCTGGGCGACCATCAGCGTCAGCCCCAGGAGGACCTTAGAGCTTAATGATATAGTCCGGTCTCCTCACTTTGGAGGGGATGGTCCCGATGCCCAAATTTGTCCAAGGGCACTCGGAAAGCCAACGACTTCGGACCTCTGAGACTCATACAGTGGGCACCAAGGCTGGAAACATCCACCCTGGGGGCATTATTTGGTCACCTGTGCTCAGTGGCAAAGGCAGATGGACACACTGGAGACTGCATTGTGCTCCCTGCTCAGGAGTGTGCCAGGGGAAGAAGAGGGAAATTCCCCTGCAGACCCTCACTGAAAATCTAAAGGAGAGCCGGTATTGCCCGCCCCCAACAAAGGGAGACTTCTTGGTTTGGGGGTTCTGCCCTGGAGCTTGTTCCCTCTTGTTTCCCTCTGCCTCTTTTCCCAGACATCTCCCCAGGGTTCTCTGAACTCCGCCCGTCTGCCGTTCCCCACTGCTCCGTCCCAGCCCCACGGGGCAGCTGGTGCAGCCAGTGTCCAGTTGGCGGACCCCCACTCCCTCCTTCTCTGCTGTGGCTGCAGATGGGGGAGCAAGCGTGGCTCCTAACCATGGGCTTTGGGACCCGGGCTGGAAGTGGGGAACGGGCAAGCTGCTCTTCCCCCCTGACGTCAGGGTTCAGCCATCCTTGTGACTCACAGATGGGCCCCTTCCTCCCCCTCCCTTATGGCTTCTGCCTTTTTTCATCATCCTAATTAGGGAAAGCAGATTGAAAGTCAGAGCACAGTGCCTCTGGTGTCCAGCAGCCTGCACTAATGCACTTTCTGGCTTGGTCTGGGGAGGGCCGCACTGGATTCACCGAGTAAGGGTTTCTCTGGGGGCTAGCAGAGCCTCCCTCAGATGTCCTGGATGGCTGGTCCTCAAACCCAAGCCCGGAATTCCCTGGGGTGGAGTCTTAGGCTACTCTCGGGCCGGGGCAGTGGGGGGGGGGTCACAGGGACCAGAACGGGTGCAAATCAGAGACCATGTCGGACTCTCCCCCGCCAGGTTCCTGGGGGAACCAGGCTAACCCCAGAACTGTGAAGCTCTCCCTCTCTCCCATTCCCAGGCTAACAGGAAGGAGGCTGGGGGCTGAAGGGAACAGCAGACAACTGCCCTTTTCCTCCCCGACCCTCTCAAAGGTGGGAGCTGCAAGGTTTCCTGTCAGCTCGTTTGTCCCCCAGGCCGCTGAGCCAAAGTTTAGGCTGACTTGAAGCAAACTGGGGAAAGGCCCAGGAGACAAGGGGTTCATCAGAGCCCCCGAATCAAAGAATATTCTGTTTAGCAGCCCCAACAGCGCCGTTCTCTGGACCGACAATTGTGGCGAATAAAAGGTGTCCAGGGTGGGAGGCCCTTAGAGCAGGGGACGTCAGCCCCAGGAGGACCTTAGAGCTTAATGAGATAGTCCGGTCTCCTCACTTTGGGGGGGATGGTCCCGATGCCCAAATTTGTCCAAGGGCACTCGGAAAGCCAGGCTCAGGGCTGCCATTCGAACACATGTCTTCTGACTCTCATTGGCTCCGGCTCTTTCTCACTCCACTATTCTTCCAGTCTCTCCATCTCTCTCACTCTCCCCCCTTTCCCTCCCTCCCTCCTTCTCTCATGAAAAGGAGAACTACAATTTTCCCTGAATGACTGATGAGCCTTCTGGCCAATTACCAGGCTAAGTGCCCTCCCTGGGAGATCAGTTCCCAGAAAGTATGAGCGGAGCCGGGGAGGCAGCTCGGGCCAACCCAGCCCAGCCTCCGGAGGGCAGGTCCCTTGGGCCCGGGGTCCTGGTGCCGAGGAAGCAGGTTTCCCGTCTATTTCTGCCAGACAGGCTGGCTTCTCTGGAAGCAAATTGGGTTAGGGAGCCCTCAGCCAGCCGCCCCTCTGTCTGGCCCTGTCCAGCCCAGTCCGGCCTGGGCGAGATGGGATCTAATCAAGCCCTCTCCCTGGGCCAGGAAGATGAGGGCCTGCTTGGCAACAGCCTCCTCCTCCCCCAACCTGCCTTTCCTGTTCCAAGGAACAAATAGCCCCAGTCAGCATTCCCTGCAGAAAGAGTCTGGCCTGGGAGCCAGGCCATCAGGGCTTGGAGCCAATCCCCACTAGGTACTTGCTGCGGGAACCTGAGCGAGCCCCTTCCCTCTTCTGGGGCTTCCTCATCTATTAAAGAGGAAGTCAGAGCAACTGAGGAACAAATCCTCTTTCATCTGAAGTCCTGTAAATATATACATCGCCATGGGATCAGAAGAAATCATTTCCTTTCTCTGGGACTCAATTTTCCCATGTGACAACCAGAGATAATGATGACCAATTCCTTTTCTCCTGCCATGGTTACAAAGGACTTAGAGCATCAATGAGAGAATGAACAGAAGAAAGATTCTGGAGCTCCAAACCGTCACTGGAGTATCAGGACATTTTTTATTATAGTTACGGTCGATACGGGGGGGTACACGCCGTGGATATTTTCCCCACCTATGAGACAGATAGGGAAAACATTCTCATCATCTTCATGTTAGAGATGGGAAAGTCAAGGCCCAGAAAAGTGAAGTGAACCGGTAGAGGTTGGGGAGCTGGGAGCTGGAAGGGACACAATCAGGATCGGGAAGGATTGTCTGAGAAAACCTCGCCTCCTTAAGCACCGGTTATAGCCAGATTAACTAACGTGGCAGGTTGTTGAATGAACAGATCAGGAGAGAGCTAACAACAGAGTTCCTGACGATTTTAGGGAAGGACTGGGAGAGAGTAGCTCGTTCTAAGTTTGTGAACATGATGGAAGATCTGAGTGAGAGTTGAGTACCATTAAATGAATTCAGAATTGCTCAAATAGTCCAGACCCAAAGAACAATTCTTTTTTTTATTAAAGCTTTTTATTTGCAAAACATATGCATGGATAATTTTTCAACATTGACCTTTACATATATATATATATGTATATATATATATAAAGCTTTTTATTTACAAAACATATGAGTGATTTTTCAACATTGATCTTTGCAAAAACTTTTTTTCCCAAGCTTTTCCCCTCCTTCCCCCCACCCCCACCCCTAGATGACAGGTAATCTAATACATGCTAAATAGGATAAATTATATGACAAATCCAATACATGTATACATATCTATACAGTTATCTTACTGCACAAGAAACATCAGATCTAGAAAGAGAAGAAGAAAAAACAACCTAAGAAGGAAAACAAAATGCATGGAAATATTCACAGAAAGCGTTAAAATGCTGTGTTGTGGTTCACACTCAGTTCCCACAGGCCTCTCTCTGGATGTATATGACTTATCTTCATCGCTGAACAATAGGAACTGGTTTGAATGACATCATTGTTGAAGAGAGCCATGTCCATCAAAATTGATCATCGTATAGTTTTGTTGCTGTGTATAATGTTCTCCTGGTTCTGCTCATTTCACTCAGCATCAGTTCATGCAAGTCTCTCCAGGCCTCTCTGAAATCATCCTGCTGGTCGTTTCTTATAGAACAATAATATTCCATAACATTCATACACCGTAATTTATTCAGCCACTCTCCAATTGATGGGCATCCTTTCAATTTCCAGTTTCTTGCCACTACAAAAAGGCTGCCACAAACATTTTTGCACATGTGGGTCCCTTTCCCTCCTTTAAAATCTCCCAAAAAACAATTCTTAATGGTTGGAGGTCTTCAGTGGAGTGCCCCAGGAATCTATTCTTGGCCCTGTGCTATTTCTTTAAACTTGCTATCAGTGACTTAAATAAAGACACAAGTGGCACAATCATCAGATTTACAATGGACAGAAAGCCGAGAGAGACAGCTAGGCTGGATCCAGAAACTGTCTGGACAGGCTCAAGCATTGGGGTTAAATCTAGCAGCATGAAATTCAATGAGAACAGGGGTGAAGTCCTGGGCATGGTTCAAAAACCCACCAATTTTACAAAGAGATGAGTAGTTTGACTGAAAACAAGCTGGAGGGCTGGGGGGACTGTTAGCTGGAAACTTAGAAGCCTCTCACAGATGAGGAAACTGAGGCACACAGAAGTGAAATGACTTGATAGGGATTAGAGAATTAAAGGCTAGAAGTCCCTTACCCAAAGTCACCAAGTCTGAGACAGGTCTGAGACGGGATTTGAATTCGGGTCTTCCAGCTGCAAGTTCAATCTGTCCTGTCCTCTATGGCATATGTGGGCACCACATTTTAGGAAGGGCATTGATAAGACTGGACATAGCAAGGGAGGAAAACCAAAAGAAAGAAGGACTTTGAGCTCATCTCATATGATGGCTGGTTAAAGGAACTGGAGAAGAAAAGACTTGGGAAGGGCTCCAGAGCTGTTCCATGTCTAAATGTCCCTCTTGTGGAGGAGAGATCAGCCATATTCTCTCTAGTTGCCTCCCAAGGGCAGAGTCAGGAACAATGAGGTGAGGAGATTTGCAAAGAGATCAGTTTAGATGAGGGCTGTCCCTTTGTGGAATAAGCTGCATGGAGAAGTAGTGAGTTCCCCATCACTAGAGGTCTGCAAGAAGCTGGGCGACCACTTGCCAGGGGTGTCATTTGGGCGTAGGGTTTGACCAGATCTGTGAACCTGATATTTCTCCCAACCCAAGATTCTGTGATTCTGAGACCTGGTCTGCCTGACCCCGGGAGACGGGAGTAGGATTAGTTGGGGGGAAGAAGTGGCAGAGAGCCAGATTTGGGCTCAAAGAAAGGAAAACGACTGGGCTGAACCCCAAGTGGGAAAGGCCTCTGTTCTTGGTGGGGAGTTCTCCAGCCTCAGACTTCCAAGTAGGGACTGAATGGCTTCTGATGAGACATCCCAGATGCTTCATAAGGTACCTTCCCACATCTCATACTAAAACACTCTATTTAGTGCGAGAAGGTAAGTAAAGCAAGCGCTGTTATCCACATTGCACAGATTGAGGGGAAAAAACCAGAAAGGTACCAGCTATTAGATGTCAGAGGGGACATTCAACTCAAGTCGGCCACGCAGGCGCGGGGGGAACCCCGGAGTTAGGGACCTCAGAAGCCTTGTGTTCCAACTGCTGGGCCTCTGCCTGAATCTCTTCCAGGAAATCCTCCTTTCCCCAGGGATGATCCCACAGCCTGTCTCATACCTCTAGGAACCACTCCCTATCCACAGGCTGAGCCACTGCTAGAAACCTCTCATTTTCAGGAAGTTCTTTTTGTTCTTCTTGGCCTCCCCCTCTCTCCAGCAATTTGACTGCATCCTTTGGGAGGTCCTGATCACACATCTGACCCTGGATTCTATTTGTGTCCTTGCTTTATCTCCTTTACCAGACTGTGAGCTCAGTGCCAGGAATGGGATTTATTCCCCCATGATTTTCCCTTCATACAGGATTCATTAAATGAAATATACATATATGTGTGTGTGTAAATTTATATGCCTCAGTTTCCCCACCTCTCAAATGTGTCCCTGCCCTGCCCCATATCCCGGCCTCCTTCAAGAGTCCATGACAGAACAGAATGTAGAAAGCTCTGCCCTTCCATGCTTGGGTGCCAGATTCTCCCTGCCCCACCCTGAGGCCGTGGACTCTGGGTAAGGGACCAGTTCTGAGGCGTCACCTGATCCCTGCCTGGCTAAGTCTGGGCTGCCCATACTCCCTCCTACCTAGCCAGAGCTCAGTTCAGGAAGGGAACAGGAAGGGTTCCCTGGAGTGTTGTGGTCTCTAGATTTAGAAGCCATTAGGCAGTCAGGTGGTGCAGTGGATGGAGCAGCAGAATTGGAATCAGAAAGGCCTCTGATCCAATCCTGTCTGGGCTATTTACTAGCTGCATGACCCTGGGCACTCGATAATAATAGCCAGCATTTATATAGTGCTCTAAGGTTGGCAAAGCATTTTGCAAACAATCTTTTACAACAGCCCCGGGAGGTAGATGCTATTATTACCCCCATTTTACAGTTGAGGAAACTGAGGCAGGCAGCAGGATCACACAAATAGTAAGAGTCTGAGGCCAGATTTGAGCCCCAGGTCCAGCCCTCTACCCCCCGTGGCACATGGCTTTAATCTTAACCTTCCTCAATCTCAGTTTCTTCATCTGTAAAAAGGGGTAGTAACAGCACCGCACAGGGGATTATTGTGACGGTCTGGTAGAGTAATACATGTATCTCCATGTGGACTTTAAATCAGTGTCGTATAAATGTTCTCTATTGTTGTACTTTCTGCTAGAGTCCCTGGCCTTCAAAACTGTGGTGTTCTGGGCTCTGGAGTCTGGATCTGGAAGTAGTTTAAAATAAACCAGGGGCAGCATTCCAAGTTCTAATTTCTGGGACCCCATTCTCCTGTCGAATGGAAAGCAAAAGAAATGGAAATGGAAAAGGGGGTCCTGGGTTCTAATTCTGGACTCCAAGAGCCTCTGGAAGGTAGAAGCTGCCAAGCCTCCAGGCCCAAGTTCCTAAGACCCCCTCCAGAACTCGGGAGTTGTGGCAGTTCCAGAGGGCTCCAGGGCCCGCTGAGGAAGGTGCCAGTCTAGGCTTTCGGCCCAGAGCAGTGGTGGATGACTCACTGGATACAGGAAAAGTCAGTGCCCAACTCTGGGAACTCTGCCTGCCTTTCCCTTAAATCAGGACGTAGCTACTGACAGATGAGGAGGGTGCCAGGCCTAAACATCTGGAAGTGTCACAGCCGGGTACTCTGGGCAGCCCCCTCCCTCTGGGCAGCCCCCCTCCCTCTGGGCAGCCCCCTCCCTCTGGGCAGCCCCTCCCTCTGGGCAGCCCCCTCCCTCTGGGCAGCCCCTCCCCACGCCATCCATGTCTGCCATTGCTCTGGATCTGGCAACAGCCTAAGTCAGTCAAGGGAGAGATTCTTTTCTGCCCCTGAGCTGGACCAAAGAGCCCAGCAGAGGCTGGGACTGAGGCTGGGATTGTCAGAGCTGGAGGGCTCAGGAAGCAAGACCTGCCCTCTCCTCCCTATACCCACACCCCCTTTTTTGGTCCAGACTGGAGATTTCTTCTGCATAATGAACTCCTGGTATGGAAATGCCTTCCCCTGAGGAAACTTAGCTGCCTGGGTTATGGAGGTGGAAGGACTTCTCTAGGACCACATATCCTATAAAATAGATGTGTGTGTGTGTGTGTGTGTATTCAGAATAATAGATGTTAGACTCAGAACTTGAACTCAACGCCCTAATTCATATTCTGCACAGTTGCCATAGAAGTAGTAGTAGTAGTAGTAGTAGTAGTAGTAGTAGTAGTAGTAATAGTAGTAGTAGTAGTAGTATAGTAGTAGTAATAGTAATAGTAGTGGTAGTAGTAAGTATTAGTAGTAGTAATAGTAATCATAGTAGTCACAGTAGTCATAGTAGTAGTAGTACTAGTAGTAGTAGTAGTAGTAGTAGCAGTAGTAGTACTAGTAGTATTAGTAGTATTAGTAGTGATAGTAATAGTAGCAGTAGTAGTAGTAGTAGCAATAGTAGTTAGTGGTAGTAGTAAGTAGTAGTAGCAGTAGTAGTACTAGTAGTACTAGTAGTGGTAGTAATAGTAGCAGTAGTAGTAGTAGCAATAGTAGTGGTAGTAAGTAGTAGTAGCAGTAGAAGCAGTAGTAGTAGTAGTACTAGTACTAGTACTAGTAGTAATAGTAATAGTAGTAGTACTAATAGCAGCAGTAGTAGTAGTACTAGTAGTGGTAGTAGTAGTAGTAATAGTAGTACTAGTAGTGGTAGTAGTAGTAGTAATAGTAATAGTAGCAGTACTAGTAGTAGCAATAGTAGTAGTACTAGTAGTGGTAGTAGTAGTAGTAATAGTAATAGTAGCAGTACTAGTAGTAGCAGTAGTAGTAGTAGTAGTACTAGTACTAGTAGTGGTAGTAATAGTAGTAATAGTAATAGTAATAGTAGCAGTACTAGTAGTAATACTTGTACTGGTACTAGTAGTACTAGTAGTGGTAGTAGTAGTAGTAATAGTAGTACAGTAGTAGTAGTAGTAGTAGTAGTAGTAGTTGTAGTAGTAGTAGTAGTAGTAATAGTAGTGGTAGTAGTAGTAGTATAGTAGTAGTAATAGTAGCACTAGCAGTGGTAGTAGTAGTAGTAGTGGTAGTAGTAGTGCTAGTAGTGGTGGTAGTAGTACTAGTACTAGTAGTAGTAGTAGTAGCCAGCAATTACTGTACAGGGCTTTAAGGTTTGCAAAGTGCTTTGCATGGATCGTCTCCTTTGATCTTCACAACAATCCTGTGAAGCAGGTGCTATGATGACCATCTTACGCTGAGGAAACTGGTCTGGGAGAGGCTGAGGGGCTTGCCCCCAATCACACGGTATCTGAGGCAGAACTTGCCCTCAGGCTTTGCCGGCTTCAGGTCCGGCACTCTGACCCCTAAGACATCATCCCACCCGAAAGCCCGCGGGGACGCCCCGGTGCCTTTGGGATGCAAAGCCCGTTGCTCGGGCTGCATCTGGCTCCCGCCCCTTTGCAGACTTCTCTTGCAGCATCACTTCCCTCCATGCGCTCTATAGTCCTGCCAGCTTGGCTCCTTCCCAGCCCCCTAAGCTCGGGCTGCTGTCATCTCTTCCCAGATTGCCCTTGTATTCGCAGGGTCACTTTCTCGGATCCCACCTCGACAAGAGTCAGCCGGGGCGACATGCATCCCCTCAGTTGTCGGGGCTCCCTCCTGAGATGTTGCTCCTCCCCCCGTAAAGTGCCAGGTCCCTGAGGGTGGGAGCCATTTTGGCTCCTGTCTGTATCCCCAGCACCTAGTAGAGCAGGTGCATAATAAATAATGGTTTAATTGAATTGAATTCTCTTCTCTGGGTGGCACATTCTTTATCTCCCCGAGAGGGGAAGTCTGGGAAGGCTTGCAATCCCTTACAGAGAGGATATGAAGGTCAAGTGAGAAAAGAGATAAAAAGACACATCCATAAAGCTAAAAGCCTACAAAATGGGCCCTATCTGGGTGGGCACGGAGTCCCCCTCTGGGCTGAAGGAACCCAGGAAAGGGGAGGCCTTGGCTATAAGGTCGGGGGACAAACCCCGGCGTGCCGGAGCCATTGAAAGCTGGATCTCCAGTGATGTGGAGCTCATTAATTCACAAGGCAGACTGCTCTATGCACAGGCAATCCTAATTGTTAGGACATTTTTCAGGATATTGAGCTGAATTCTGATTTCCTGTAACTGCCTTGCCTCGTTGCCTACTCCCAACCTCCTGAGACCAGACAGAAAAAGGAGACATTTGAGCTCTTCCAATATTTGAAATCCCTCTCCCCTGACCTTTAATTTCCCAGATTAACCCCCCTCCCGGACTTAAAATTGGGGCTCGCGCGACCTCCTTGCAGATCTGTGAGAAGGATGCAGCTTCTCCAGGGGGGCAGACCCAGGTGACCATTTGGGGTCAGAGATCAAAGTCTCAGGTAGGGGTCAGATTGGATGACCCCTGCGGTCCCTTTCAATCCTTCACCTTCTGCGGTCCATGACTTCGATGTCTCATCCGTTTTTTAGGGGATGGGGAGAAAGGGCAGGGGGTCCCCGGGAGAATTGCCGCCCTCCATTCGTGATGGCAAACAGCTTTCCAGGGGCCTGCAACGTGCCATCACGCCTTAATCGGACTCTGGGTTGGTGTCCTGCAGACCCCTAGGCCCCTGACCCCTCGAGCTGACCCAGTGCCCCCCACGCCCACCAGCATGCAGCCGCCCTGCCCCCAAATGGGCAGACCCCCTCAAGACAGCCTCAGCCCCAGTCTCCGACGAGCAGGTTTTCAGCGGGTGGGTGGCTGGGTTTTATTAACAGGGAGGAAAAACTGACAGGGGCCCGAGTGAATGCTAATGAAAGAGCTTCGTTAGCTTTCTGGGTGAGGAGAATACAGAAGCGGGGCGCGCTGCGGCAGGGTCTCTGCCCTCCCTTCCAGTGGCACCGTTCTGGGCAGCGGGGGCTGCGGCGGAGTCATTCGGGGAAACGTCTGCCTGTTTGAGGGATGCTTTGGTTGCAGAAATGTTGCCCTGTGATTTCTTCCATCTACTTTTCCAGGCCGGGAAGGAGAAGGACTATTTGTTGTGGGCTGCAGCAATGCCAGCTGCATTCAATCAGCTGAAAAGCTGTGAGCTATAAACCTTCCTCCCTGGCTGGCTCGGAGGAGCGGGCAAGGGAGGAGGGGGCTGGGAGGAGGGCCATAAACATCCATCAGGATAATGCAGAGATGAGCTGCGTTTGAATCACCATCCCCACAATCGACCAATCACTCATCCCCTGGCATTTACGACACATCTCATTCCCCTGGTCCTTAAGGACAATTGATTTTTCCTGATTCCATTAGCATAGCAGCTCCAAAAGCACCGCAGTGCAATATTT
This sequence comes from Myrmecobius fasciatus, assembly GCA_023553655.1. NCBI lineage: Eukaryota > Metazoa > Chordata > Mammalia > Dasyuromorphia > Myrmecobiidae > Myrmecobius > Myrmecobius fasciatus. The sequence continues at coordinate 115,119 of JAJPUD010003205.1, forward strand.
CTGGAAAGTTCCGATGGCCAGCTGGGTGCTGGGCTGTGACCAGCAAGACGGAGCCGCTACGGCCAGGGGCTGCCTTCCCAGCTGCTGCTGCTGGACCCTGGACCACCCCTGACGGACGGAGGAACCTGAGTGGCTGGAGGGGGGGGGGCGGCGTATACAGCAGGACCTTAAAGGTCATCCGGCTCCGCCCCTGGATTTTACAGACAGACAAAGATAGTTCTCCAAGGTCACCCAGGTCACCCAGAGGGACAGTTGGGATTCACTCCCCCCCAATCCAGCTCCCTTCCCACCATCCCTCCCTGCCTCCCTCCCCACAATGCACCACAGTCAGCTGGGAGCCAGGAGACCTCATGGGGTGTGTCACTTCTGCTCTTGGAGACCTCAGTTTCCTCCCCTGACAAAGGAGTTTGTGAGATGTCCTAGGCGGGCTGCAGAGCTCCTGGGAGGGCCAAGAGGAGCTGACTCGGAATACAGGGTCTGGAGTGAGGGGATCTGTGTCCAAATTAAAATCCATTTACGTGTCCCTGGCTAAGTCCGCTCACTTCTCCACATTGCCCTCTCCTTGCCTGTGAAATGAGGGCGTGATTCCGGAGGAGAACAAGGGCAGGAAGGGTTTCCTAAGACACTCGTGGTCCTAAGGGCTCACAAAGCACTTTCTTCCTAACAATCTTGGGAAGCAGAAAGTTCAAGGCTCATCCTCCCCCATCATCCAAAAAGATGCTCAGAGAGAAAAGAGCCCCAAAGGGAGGCGGCCCAGCCAAAGGCAGAAGCAGGATCTGGAGGTAATGGGTCTTTCGACGGGGAGGCTGGCCCTCTTCCTGATGCTCTGTGTGCTATTGTTATTATCATCATTATCCTACACACTCTTAAACAAACAGGATTTCAAGGGGAAATGCTTGGTCAGCCTTTTCCTGCCGTTATCGAGAGGGATTTGTGACTCTGATGAATAATCTCATTTGGTGAAATGAAATGGCTTCAGACCTCATCATCACCCCCATTGGGAGCCTCTGTCCACCCTTGTGACCCGAGAACAGGAAGCTTTGCCGTCCCCCCATTCCTTGATAAACTAACAAGAAGGTGGCAAAGTGGCTCTCAGAAAGACTATGGATTCAAAGGATCACAGATTTAGAGGTAGAATAAAGGAAGGTTGGACACCAGCATTTATTAAATGCACACTATGTGCCAGACACTGTGCTGAGTGTTTACAAATAGTGTCTCACCTGATCCTCCCAACAGCCTGGGAAGGTAGGTGCTCCCATAAATCCCCATTTTAAGGTTGAGGAAGCTGAGGTAGACAGAGGTCAAATGATTTGTTCAAGGTCACACAACTACTAAGTATCTGAGGCCACAATTAAACTAGTCCTCCTAATTCCAGATCCAGTGGTTGCCCATTCTCTTCACTATACTATTCCCACCCCCCCCACAGCTGTCTCATTTTGACAGATGGCCGAGGCTCAGAGAAGGAAAATTACTTTTCAAAAATCACACACCTAGAAAATAGAAGATCTGGAATTCAAACTCAGTTCCCCTGACTCTAAATCTATCCCAGTGCATGAAAATCAAATGTCTTCATCAGTAACATCAAGATCCAACTATGGCTTCCTATTTCCTCTTACAAATAGAGTTTGAAGGAGAGTTGAAAAGACTTTAGAGAAGGGAATGGAGTACTCCTGGAAGCCTGAGCCACAAGAAGACTTTTCAGCAGAATGGCAGAGCCTAAGCCTTTCCAAACACTTGTGCATTGTGCAGCTGGATGCTTGTTTGTCTATTTAGAGCAATCCTAAATTGAATTTGAGGCCAATCCCTGTCTGTCTGGTGAGTAAGGAGGAATTGTTTTCTAGAGAGAAAAAGAGAAAGAGGGGGAAGGGAGGGACAGAGGAAGGGAAGAAGGGTGGGAAGAAAGGAGCACAGGAGAGAGAGGGGGGAAAAGGGAGTTGGAAGTGGAAGGGAAAGGGGGAGAAGGAGAAGAGGAGATGATCATGTTAAAGCCATCTCTGCTGAGGCTGGAGCAGGGCTTGCCTCTCTCAGGATCCTTCCTTGGAAATATTATCTCTTTGTAGTGAAATTGGTGTGGGATAAGGGAAAAGAGAGAATGAGGAGTGAGGAAGGAGACAGGAAGACTGAGAAGAGAGGAAAGAATAATAGAAGAGTAGGGGAAAGCAAAGAGCTTCAGTCAGTGTAAACAGGGCCACATGTGGGAACTGTCTGTGGTGCTGATCAAGATCTGTGCCCTCAGAGGAGAAAAACAGCGGTAAAGAAATGTCTGGGTTTGTCTGGGGCTGGGATGTAAGCGGAGGAGAGAGGGTGGAATCAGAATAATAACAAGGATCACAGCAGTGCAAAAACTTCTGTTTTGGGAGTCAGGAAAACTGGGAACTAATCCCAGCTCTGGGTCCATCTTGGTCAAGTCTCTTCCTCTTGAGAAGTTTTCCTAATTGTCAGATGAGAACTATCCGCTGTCCTGCCACCCTCCCGGGGCCCTTCTAAGGATTCATGAACTAATGGATGTGCAGAGGATTCAAACGCGACATGTTGTTCCTATTCATTAATTTTGTGTCTGAAGCATCCAGTCACCTGTCTCTTCTTCTCAGGCAGCTGGAGGGTGCTGAGAATAGAGAAAAAGAAAGACTTTCCTGACATGAGTTCAAGAATTATGGCCTAGGGTCTTCCCCACCCATGAGGTATTATTGTGGGAGTGGGGAAGAGATGAAGATGAGTAACCATTTTACATGGTGAGCTAGTAGTCAAAGGAAACAAAGAGGCAGGGATGGGAGTTGGGCGGGGTGAGAGTGGAGAAGGATGAAGCACTGGCCCTGAAGTAAGGGGTCCTAAGATGCTTTCTACTTTATAAGATCTTTGGTCAGTCTCTTCCTTTCTCTAACTTTTTAGGCTTGGGAACTTTTCTCAATAAAACAAGGTTAGACCAGATGACCTAGGTTTTTTCCAGCTCTAAGTACTGTGAGGAGAGTCCCACACTCCATTCTCCAAACAACCCTGTCAGGTTACCCACCCAGTTCTACCCTCTGGGGACAAACAGAAGGAGCCTCACCCTTCTTTTGGGTGATTTTTTTGCTTTTTGCTGAGGCAATTGGGGTTAAGTGACTTGCCCAGGGTCACACAGCTAGGAAGTGTCTGAGACCAGATTTGAACTCAGGTCTTCCTGACTTCAGGGCTGGTGCTCTAACCACTGTGCCACCTAGCTGCCCCTTTTGGGTGATTTTTTGGATAAACCTGTGATTTCACTGTTGTAGGTATCCCCTTTCGCTGATTTGAACCAACATCTATAGTGAACTGCCTTTCTGGAAACACTTGTGTCTATCCTCTCATAAATCCACCCACTGGAAACCCATAAGATATGGTGGGATCTTCCTTTGGTTCTCTTGGCTTCCTTATACTATAATATAAGGGTGCTTCCTTATAATAGCTCTTCAAGTATTTGAAGATGGATATTTCCTTCTCCCCAAGTCTTCTCATCTACAAACTCAACAATGCCAGTTCATCTAACTAATTCTTCTATGACAAGAACTTAAAGCCCTTTACCATAATGGTCACCCTTATCTATACCTTTCTAGGTGATCTCTCAACAATCACTCACTCGGTTCCTATTGCAGACTCAGATTGAGATGTTGATCTGGCCAAGAGACAAATCAATTCCTGCCCCAGGCTCTGTTTCTCTCATAAAGGCACCCCCTTGATGCTCTTGCCTAAGTGGCTTGAGGGTCCCAGTGCTGGCTTTGAAGAAAAAAAACCATAGTGATCAAAACTGGTCCAAGTCAATTTTTGTTAGTTTTCTACCATGCCTAGAATGATCTCCCTCATCTCCACCTTCTACCTTTCCTGGCTTCATTCAAGTTTCAGCCAAATTTCACCTTCTACAAAAAGCTTCTTCCCATCTTCCTTGATCTTAGTATCTTTCCAACTTGGTCTCAACTTGTTTGGGTCTAGCTGTCTCCATTACACCATGAGCTCCTTGAGAGCAAAGACTGTTTGGTTTTGGTCTTTCTTTGCATCCTCAGCACTTTACATAGCATCTGGCACATAGTAGGTGCTGAATAAATGCTTGTTGACTGACTACTAGTAAACTGTTAGTTAATGTGACATCTGCTGTGCCAGGTGCTGGTGATACAAAGACAAATGGAACACACCACTGTCAAGGAATTGTGGGAGAAATTTCCTGGCCACGTAATTATATACAAAATAAATTCAGCTGTAGAAATATGTTTATACATATTGGATTTAACATATATTTTAACATGTTTAACATATACTAGATTGCTTGCCATCTAGGAGAGGGGATGGGGGGGAAGGAGGGAAAAATCTGAAACACAAGGCTATGCAAGGGTCAATGTTGTCAAATTATCTGTGCATATATTCTGGTTTTTTTGCTGAGGTAATTGAGGTTAAGTGACTTGCCCAGGGTCACGCAGCCAGGAAGTTAAGTGTCTGAGATCAGATTTGAACTCAGGTCCTCCTGATTTCAGGGCTGGTACTCTATCCGCTGCGCCACCTAGCTGCCCCCTGTGCATATATTCTGAAAATAAAAAGCTTTATTTTAAAAATCTCTACTAAATAAATAAATTCAAGGCAATCTTATGAGCAATATAATCTCTACCAGCTGGGGGTACCAGGAAAAGTCTCATGTGGGGGAAGAGCCACCTAAAGTGAGCTGTGAAGGAAACTGGAACGTCTATAAGACAGAGGTGAAAAGGAAATAGATTGCAGGACTGTCTCAGCCTTTGTAAAGCACCACCTGGAAGTGAACATAATACTCTTTATGTTGTCTGATCAGAGGAAAGCAATATGGCCTCCCCTGTCTACTCTCCTGTAATCCATGGCTCTCTTCCAGCAGTCTAAGATCATATTCACTTTTTTGGCTGCTTTGTCATACTATTGATTCATATGGAGTCGTTCTTAAATGATTGCTAAAACTATGACCATAATTTTAATTGGTACAATGCTTCATACTTGCTCTAAAGCTTCTCATGTCCTTTATTTTCCACAATTCTATGAGAAAGGCCGGGCAATTTTGTGATGTGGAAACTGAAGCTCAGGAAGGGGGAAAGGACTTGCCCAAGATTGGCATGAAGGTTGGTGACACAGGCAGGATAATGAGGGAGTTGAAAGCTGATGGATGAGTTGGCTATTAAGGAAGTCTTTATCAATTGATTTTTCTCCTTAGTTAAGAAGAAAGTCACCCAGGGTTCAGAAAAGCAGGAGCCAGAGCAGAGGGACTTTGATTCAGAAAGGAGACAGTCAGGTAGAGTGGAAAGAACATAGGATTCAGAATCAGAAATCTGAGATTCAATCTATAGCAGCTCTGGGAGAAGCTCGTGTGACTCTGAGCAAGAGACTTCACCCCTCTAAGTCTCAGTTTTCTCATCTATAAAATGAGGGAGTTATATTTGAAGAACTCCAAGGTCCTTCCCATCTTTGAACTGAGAAGATTCACAATGTTTCCCAACCTAGAAAGTAGCAAAGAAAACTCCATGGCGCTGGGCTAGAGCTGTCCAGCAGTTGCCACCATGTTTGATAATGAAGATCATCTAATTAAAACTAGTTTCGGTCTATGGACACTGCACAATTGAACTCAACAGGAGCTTGAGAAGGGAGGGGATCCTCTCTTCCTGCCAAGTTTCCCCCAAAACTTATAAATTAGGACAAGTTTCCACACAACCCCAAACCCAAAGACAAACCCAGAACAAGGCGAGATCTTACCTCAGGAGCTCAGATCCAATTAACTTTGCCCTGTAACAAGAGAAAAGATTACATTTGCTTTGTCTCCTTATTTCTTTCCCAGAGTCCTCTTCCACACCAAGTTTTTCCTGCTTTCTCTCTGTGAGAGCTGGCTTCCTGCACCGTCTCCAACCCTTAGCTCGTGTGACCTTATGGAAGTCATTTCTCTTCTCTGAGGCTCAATTTTCTCCATCTATAAAACAGGGATAATAATTCTTATATTACCAGTCTGTTTCGTGGGGTGGGTGTAAGGAGTCAGGCATTCAGTGTTTATTAAGCTCCTCCTGTGTGCCTGGTGCTATGCTAAGTGGTAGACCCACAAAAATAAAAGTGAAACATCTCCTGCCCTCAAGAACCTTACATTTAATTGGAGGAGACAACATCTTTCTCCTGAAGGCTTTCCCATCCTTTCAGTTCACAATCTCAGTATCATACTTGACTCCTTACAATCATCCCACCTAATAAATCAGTTACTAAATCTTGTCACTCAAGATTAGAAGGGAAAACATAAGTTGGGGGGAAATTTGTACAACCAAGGGTTCTGATAAAGCCTTCATTTTAAAAATATATAAAGAACTGACTCAAATTTGTAAGAATTCAAGCCATTCTCTAATTGATAAATGGTCAAAAGATATGAACAGACAATTTTCAGATGAAGAAATCAAAATCATTTATGGTCGTATGACAAAATGCTCTAAATCATTATTGATCAAATGCCAATTAAGACAACTCTGAGATACCACTACCTACCTGTCAGATTGGCTAAGATGACAGGAAAAGATAATGATGAATGTGGGAGGGGATGTGGGAAAACTGGGACACTAATACATTGTTGGTGGAGTTGTGAACTAATCCAACCATTCTGAAGAACAAATTGGAACTTTGCTCAAAGGGCTATCAAACTTTGCATACCTGTATCCCAAAGAGAGCCAAAAAAAAGGGAAAAGGACCCACGTGTGCCAAAAATGTTTGTGGCAGTCCTTTTTATAATGGCAAGAAACTGGAAACTGAATGGATGCCCATCAGTTAGAGAATGGTTGAATAAATTATGGCATATGAATGTCATGGAATATTATTGTTCTGTAAGAAACAGTCAGCAGGATGGTTTCATAGAGAGCTGGAGAGACTTACATAAACTGCTGCTGAGGGAAGTGAGTAGGATCAAGAGGTCATTATACATAGCAACAGCAAGATTATGTGATGATCAATTCTGGTGGATGTGGCTCTTTTCAACAGCAAGGTGACTCAGGCGAGTTCCAATAGTTTTGTGATGAAGAGAGCCATCTGCACCCAGAGAGAGGACTGAATGTGTATCACAACATAGTATTTTCACTTTTTGTTGTTGTTTACTTGTATTTTCTTTTCTTTTTCATTTTTTTCCTTTTTGATCTGATTTTTCTTGTGCAGCATGATAAATATGGAAATATGTATAGAAGAATTGCATATATTTAATATATATTGGATTACTTGCCACCTAGGGGAAAGGGGAAGGGGAAGGGAGGGAGAAAAATCTGGAACACAAGGTTTTGCAAGGGTAAATGTTGAAAATTATCTATGCTTTCTTTTGAAAATAAAAAGCTTTAATAAGGGGCAGCTAGGGGGCGCAGTGGATAGAACACCAGCCCTGAAGTCAAGAAGACCTGAGTTCAAATGTGATCTCAGACACTTAACATTCCCTAGCTGTGTGACCCTGGGCAAGTCACTTAACCCCAATTGCCTCAGCAAAAAAGCAAAAAAATAAAAATAAGAAAATAAAAGCTTTAATAAAAAAGAAAGTTATCTATGCATGTTTTGAAAGTAAAAAAGCTTTAATAAAAAAATCAATTCACTGTATTGTCAAAAAAAAAAAATCTTGTCACTTTGACCTCTCTAACACATCTTGAATCTAACATGTCTCTTCTCCACTTACAAGACCACCGCCATGATATAAGCCTTTATCATCTCTAATCTGAATATTGCCATAATTTCCTTTTTGTTCTCTCTGTCTCAAACTTTATCCCATTCCTATTCAGCCTCCCCCAGGAGCAGCTAATTGACATAGTGGATATGGTTCTAGATTTGGAGTCAAACCAGACCTCAGACATTCCCTAGCTATGTAACCTAGGTAGATAAGTTTTAAAAAATAATAATAATAAAATGGGGATAAAATAGCATTTACTTTCCAAGGTTGTTGTAAAGATCAAGTTAGGTAATATTTGTAAAGTGCTTAACACAGTCCTTGGCACATAGTAGGTATTTTAAAATTCCTTTCTTCTACTCAGTTACCAAACTAACTTTCCAAAAATGAAGATTTCATCACTCAGTGACTTCCTTTTGCCTCAAGGAGGAAATAGAAAATCCTCTCTTTGACACAAAAAGCTTTTTTACAGGTAGGAACTTTCCTAACCTTCCAATCTTCATATATTATTCTTGCCTTCTATCCAATCTAGCCATATTGTTCTGTGAGCTGTTCTGCGCTCATAACTGCCCGTCTTTTTTCTAGGTCTTATGTTGCCTTGAGTGTGCTTTCTCCTTCCTTACATCTTGGAATCTCTGGTTACCCTGAAGATTCAGTTCAAGTGGTGCCTTTTTAGTGGAGTTTTTCCTGGGCCTGGAAGGACGCTCACCAAAGTACCACGAGTTGATTTTACACATATTCCATATCTCTGCACATGTATATCCTTCTCCCTCTTCCCTCCTCCCCATTAGAATGTGAGCTTTTTAAGAATAGGAACTAATTTTTTTTCACTATTTTATTTTTTTCGCTGAGGCAATTGGGGTTAAGTGACTTGCCCAGGGTCACACAGTCAGGAAGTGTTAAGTGTCTGAGGACAGATTTGAACTCAGGTCCTCCTGACTTCAGGGTTTGTGCTCTATCCACTGCGCCACCTAGCTGCCCCGGAACTAATTTTTTTTTAATATCTTTTTATCTCTAATGCTTAGCACGCTGCCTGGAACATTACAGATATGAATATGAGGAAGCTTAGGGAGGGAGCTCACTAAAAGATGGGGAGATGGGTTTCAGAAAACTATTTAGACAGAAGGTTAAAAACTCAGTTTGAATTGAGTTTTTAAACATTTTTAATTTTTTTGTTAAATATTTCCCATTTGTGTTTAAAATTTTTTTAGCATTCAATTTTTAACATCTTGAGTTCCAAGTTCTCTCCTTCCCTCCCACTTCTCCCCTAGCCCTTGAGAACGCAATCAATAGGATATTAATTATACCTGTGAAGTCATGCAAAACTTATTTCCATATTAGCCATTTTACAGAAGAAAACAAGAAAAGTAAAGACAGTGAAAAAATAGGCTTCAATCTACCTTCAGAATTCATCAGTTTTGTCTCTGGAAATGGATAGAATTTTTCATAGTGAGTCCTTTAGAATTGCCTTAGATCATTGTCTCGATCAGAGTCTTTCATTATTGATCATTATTATAATATTGCTATTATTATGTAACATGTTCTCCTGGTTCTGTTCACTTCACTTTGCATCAGTTCATATAACTCTTCTCAAGTTTTTTTTTTCCTGAAACCATCCCGTTTGTCATGTTTTATAGCACAATACTATTCTCTTACAATAATATAACACAACTTGTTTAATCATTTCCCTTTTGATGGGCATCCCCTCAATTTCCCATTCTTTGCTACTACAAAAAGAACCATTTTAAATATTTTAGGGGGCAGCTTTGGTGCAATGGATAGAGAACTAGTTCTGAAATCAGGAAGACCTGAGTTCAAATCCAACCTCAGACACTTAGCTGTGTGACTCCAGGCAAGTCATTTAACCCCAACTACCTCAGCAAAAAATATATATATATTTTTGTACAAATAGATCTTTTTTCCTTTTTAAAAAAAAATCTCTTTGGGATATATACCTTGTGGTGATATTGCTAAATTAAAGGGTATGATAGATTTCTAGCCTTTGGGACATAGTTCCAAATTGTTCCCCAGAATGATTGGATCAGTTCACAACTCCACCAAGAGTGCATTTCTCCACATTTTCTCCTACATCTATCATTTTCCTTTTCTGTCATATCAGCCAATCTGATGGATGGAAGGCAGCATCTCAGAGTTGTTTTAATCTGCATTTCTTTCATCAATATTGAAATAGATCATTTTTGTGTGACTATGGAGAGCTTTGATTTCTTTTTCTGAAAACTGCCTGTTCATACCCTTTGACCTTTTATTAATTAGGGACTTGAACTGAGTTTTAAAGGAAACTAGGTATTCTAAGATGTGGAGAAAAGGAAGAAATTTCAGGCACAGGGGATACAGCCAGTGCAAAGATACAGAGGTGGGAGATGAAGAAATGTGTGTTAGGAACAAAGCAGGTCAGTTTGTTTGGATTGTAGAATTCATGGAGAAGCTAGGAAAATAGGGAGCCTTACAATACTATAGACAAACGAACTGCTGGGATTGTTCTTACCGCTTCTATTTCCTTCCTATCACTCTCCTAAGCCTGATCGGGCATCTGGCAACTGCTCTATCAAAACTACTCTCTCCAGTCTTACTAATAGCATCTTTATTCCAAGATCCAAAGACTCAGAAGTGAAGCAACTTGCCTAAGATTACACAGTACTAAGTGGTAGAGCTGAGCCAAGGTTTTCTGACTCTTCCCACCATCAAAAATAATATTATTATTATATAATTTATATAATATAATAATAACAATAATAATATTACTACCACCAATAACAAACATTTATAAAGCACCTTAAGATTTTCAATGTTCTTTACAAATATTTTTTCATTTTGTTCTCACAACAATCTTGGGAGCTAAGGCATATTGTTATTCCATTTTACAGATGAAGAAACTAAGGCAGAGTGGTTAAGTGACTTGCTCAGGACCACAGAGCTTGTAAGTGTCTGAAGCAGGATCTTTTCTGGGGGCTTCCTGGCTCCAGGTCCAATGCTTTACTCAGTGCTCCACTTTGCTGGCCCTACCACTAGACCACACTTGACCTTTCGGGTAGAAAGGTGGAGTTGTAATTCTGGCAAATCCAGTATGAAAATGTAGAAAATAAAATAACTGGAGAATTAGACCAGAGCTGAAAGTTTAGCATCAATTTCCAAGCCAGAGCGGGGATGCCAGCTGGGATCTGGTCAGGCATCATTGAGCTTCCGAAGGACTTCCCCAGAATCAAGGCTGTCGGTTCAATTGCGTGAATATTCTCAGGTTCTCACTGGGTACAGAGTTCTGTTCTCCCTTGGTAAAAACAGAAGGTTTAAACGAGTCAGTCCCCTCATGGAACATACAGTCTAGGATGCTCGCAGGGAAGCACATGGACAACACGACGTGGTTAAGACTCGAGGGTCTTCTTATACGTGGAGACTTCCTGAAGGAGGCAAGAAAGAGGGGAGACCTTAGGGTAAAAGCATGGTTGCAGGGATGTCTGGGACATGTTTGGAGGAGAGACTGGTCCTTTGGGGCTGTAGGATAGAACAAATGACAAAGTAATTATTAATTGATTATTTAATTGATGGAAAAAAGCATTTGTTCAGCACTTAATATGTGTTAAATATAAATATAAAAGCAAAGGTATCCCCTTCTTTCAAGGAGCTTATATTCTGGAGATAATACAGATAGGGGAGGAGTGACCAAATAGGGACACTTTGGTTTGGAAAGATGCAGAAATGATGAATGGGGCCATATGGGATCAGGTTGACACACTCCATCCAGGAACAATGGCAGAGTTGATTTTATCACAGTTCCCAGACTAAGGGAAGGAAGGGGTTTGGATGGTAGTAAGGCTGTGGAGGAGGTGGTTAGAGAGGCAGGAGTAAAGCAAAGTCTGGTCCCTGAAATAGTGTCCAGTAGAGGCAGTCTCCAATGGGGATGGCAGAGCCCTGGGTGGGTGTGTTGGAGATAAAACGGTTTAATGAATGAGAGAATGTGCTGCTCTTGGGATGCTTTTGTGGGATGGAGCAGGGTGGAAATATCCTGGGTCCATGAGTAGAATTTTGAGACCAGGTGTAGGACTGTTCAGTGGAATGAATTCTGGATGTAGGGGCAGAGGCCCAAGGTCACATCCCGGCTGTGTGAACTTAGTCAAGTCACCTAATGTCTGTCATCTCCTTTCCAAAGGAAGGGGATGGACCAGGTGGTCACTAGATCCCCTTCCAGCTCTAAGTCCTCTGAATGATCCTGCGCCATCTGATGGAGGTTGAGGGGCTCTCTGCATTTCAAGAGTCTGTTAATCCCAGCTGAGGGGTCGTGATGTGATCTCTGATTCCCCACACGCCCCGCTCATGCTCCCAGCACTGGCTAATCCGCGTCCATCAGCCAAAATCTGGGGAAATCTGGGGAAGGGAGGGGAGCAAGCGGAATGTCCATTTCTGCTTGGCTTGCGGGCCCAAGGGGCCTTGAGCAGCGCTGACAGCTTGGTCTCCAAGTTGGTAAATATTGGTCTGTTCCAAAGGCCACATTCATCTTGCACAGTCTCTAGTCCATCCACCACGTCCCCTCCTTCCCTCCCTCCTTCCCTCTGCTGACGAGGGGCTCGTTTATTTATTACTCCAATAACAAATAGACTGTCAGCCTCCACCAGCTCCCACAGGACCTGGGATCTGCTGACTGGGCCCAGCTGCTCTGTTGACTTGAAGTTGGTGAGAAGGAGGGGCACAGGGGGCTGGCTTGCCTCCGTCCCTGGCCTTCCTGCCCCAAAGCAGGAAACAGAGTCATGGGGTGGCCTTTGCCTGGTCCCTACTGAGCAGATGCCCCCCCCAGCTGCTGCTCTGCCTGGAGCTTTAGCTCAGGGCCCCAGGAGTCACTGCAGTCCCTCCACATAGGGGAGGTAGAGATTATCATCTCCATTTGGGGGGCCCCTATCTCACTGCCTCCTGCGTAAGCGGAGAGCTGGGGCTCCCCAGCCCGGCTCCCTTGGCAGCCTCCCATTCCGGGCCAGATGCCAGCAGCTAGCCTTAGCAGCTCACTGACCAGCCTGCCCTTCACAGCCCGGGTCTGTAGAAGATGCCACCGGGAGACAAATCAGCCATTCCTTGTGTGCCTCGGCAGCCCCTGCATCCCCTCACCCCCCGCCAGGGCCCACAGACACTCCCACAGTCCAGGGATCTCCCACCCTCTGGAGCCGGCCAGGCTGGGGCAGTGAAGGAAGGTGGAGGTGAGTCAAGGCCCTGAAGCCTGGTCCTTCCTCAGGCCACCCCAGCTTGAAACGGCCTCCCTCCTCCTCCTGACCTCTGCCTGTAAGGTCGCAAGGCTGGCAAGCACCGGGTCGGAACCAAACCCGGATCAAGGGCAGAAAGGGGGAAGCCACCAAGTCCAGCCCCTCACTCAACAAAGGTCGGAGGACGTGAGCCAGGATTTCATGTCAAGCCTTTCAGACTCCAAGCTCGGCGTCCTGTCCACTGGACCTCGGCCTCTCCAAGGCTAGTGCGGTTCCGTGATGTCACACCGCCCAAGGATGCTCTGGAGGAAGCATGGGGGAGGGCACCAAACAGCTACCTTGAACGCTAGCTCCCTCTCAAAGGCACGGATACCTGTGGGAGCTCCCCATTGTCTGTCACTGGAGTCAGGGTCACTCCCAGGCCCACAATAAACATTTCAGTCAATTCCATATAAAGTGCCTACTGCGTGCTAGGGGCTGGAGGACCTGGCTGTGAGATTCAAATAAGACTGGGAGAAGGGCAAGCATTTACCAAGCACCTACTGTGTGCCAGTGACTGTGTTAAATGCTTTACCAATATCTCTCTTGGCAAGATCAGGATCAGAGAGAAGGGTGTAGTGACCGTTGGGGGTCAGGAGACCCAGCTGAGCTTGCAGGTTCTAAGCTACAGCCCATTTCACTGCTCTGAGACAGTTTCCTCATCTGTAAAATGGGAATCTTCCCACTCATGTTCCCTCCCTCAAAGCGTGGCCCAGAGGTGAGTGGCAAGTGCTCGAAGACCTCCTCAGAGTCCCAAGATCCCAGGTACCTGCACGGCTCTGCTCTGATCCATCCATGAAAGGGCTCCCCTCCCGGGGCATCCTCGCCAAGGCTCGTCCAGGCTTGGAGCCGAGGAGGGGGAGACGCCGCCGGTCCTTTCCACTGGGGAAAGCTCCCATGGGAAGGAAGCTTTTCCTGACATCAGACCCTTCTCCCCCAGCCCTCCCAAACCCTGTGGATCCTAATTCTGCCTTCTGGGACCAAACAGACTGGGTCTCCCCCTCCTTCATATGACAGCCCTTTAGATACTTTCAGACAGCTGCCACGTCCCCCCAGAGTCTTCTCCAGGCTAAGCCATCTTCAGCTACCACAGACTCCTCATCGGCTAAGGTCTCAGAAATGCTAGAGAAAAGGGGAGACGTTGTTATCTGGACTCCCCCTCCACAGCCTTTGTCCAAGGTCCCCCTGGCTCTGATTCCGTTTTCTGGGCCTCCAAGGGGCCTCCTGGCCTGACTTAGTCTGTGATTCCATGGCAGGTCCCTCCTTGCCTCAGTTTCTTTAGTGGCCCACTGAGATAGAATCAGGCCAGAAGCGGGTCCGCATGGTGGCTCCTGGACCAGAGCTGCAGTGAGAGGTCCTGTGGCCTCTTCTCTTAGCCTTGGTTCCCAGTCTTGTCCAAGCAGAGCTTCGACCTTTCCAAGATGGCTCCAGCTCCAAGCAGGGCCCCCCCAAACTTGGGTGACCTTTTGCACTGTTCAGTCCCAGGACTGCAGCCCCACTCCCTTCTGCAAGTTGTTTCTGCTCTTGAGTCACACAAAAATGCCCATTTTGTGCCCCTTGAAGGCCTGCAAAGTGCTTTCTTCCCTGGGGGTGATTTGCTTGTTTAAGTTACAGCGGAGAGGGGCTCATAAGTACAGAGCTGACCCGGAAGGGTAACCTATCCAACCCTCCTCATTTCATTAAAAAGGAAACAACCTCTCTGGGGAGTTAAATGGGTCACCCCAAATCCCACAGGGGAGGCAGGATTGGAACCCCTGATCATTTACTCCAGAGACACAATGGTCTTCCCCCTCAGGCGTCCTGGCCCTGTATTTGCTGGTTTGGGAGAAGATTGGAACAGAGAAGAGCTTAGGGTAGTTTTCAGAGGGCACCCTCATGCTTTGTGAGAATTAGTTGAAGGAACGGGGAATGTGTAACCAGAAAACTAGGAAGGCATATGGAGGATGTCTTCATTACTTGATGAATTGTCATGGGGGAGAGGAAATACGAGGCTTGTTCTGTTTGACCCCAAAGTAGGAACACTGGGGGGACATTTAAGAGAGGTCAATGTGGGTCAGATTGCAGAACCAACTTCCCCCCAATCCCAGAGTGGAGAGGGCTTCCCCAGGAAGTGGCGGGTTCTCCTTCCTTAGAAGTCTTCGGGCAGAACCTGGAGAAGTGTTTGTTGGGTGTGTTACAGTGATTCCTTGGATGGTTGCTGAAGCCCCCTTGGGCTCTCAGACACCAGGATTCTGAGGACTTGGATTATTCCTGGAAAAAACAGAGTATTTGGAGCAAAAGAGAAGCGGGAGACAATTTGTGTGTAGGTCACGGAGAGACTGAATGGACAGAACCAAGCTGTAAGAAAAGACTTTTTCAAAGTTATTTTTAAGTTTCTGAGCTCTCGTTTTATCATAATTCGAAGTGACAATGAAACTAAGATTAAAGGCAAATGGGTATAGAAATTAGTGCCAAGAAAAAATCAGAATATTCTAAAACAAGTGCCCTTGAAACATGGCACCAATAGAATGATAAGTAATGTGGATTGATCAGTGGGGGTGAAGGTGGGGGGAAGGCATTGAAGTGGAACCACCTGTATCACTCATCTGTGGCTTTGACACTTGTGGCGTATCATCCCAAAGCCAAGGGGAATAAAAGCAATTTTTAAAAATCTCTTTTGATAGTGAAGTCAGAACCCCACATCTAGATCTGAAATGGAAGGTTGAAGTCACCTATTCTGGGATCCCCATTTTACAGAGAATCAAAAAAAATCCCAGAGAGTTCAAGGTCACATAGCTAGTACAGAGTAAAAATCAGATTTGAATTCAGGTCCTGGAAGCCCGAGTTTAGCTCCCTCTGCACTGAACCACACAGGCTGGAATTCTGAGTCAAAATGGTGAAAATGAAGTTAAAAGAAAAAAAATGTAAAGTCTTCTACTTAGGTTCAAAAAATCAACATCACAAACACAGGACAGCAGGGGGAGACAGTTATCCCTATCTGCATCTGAAGGTTTTAGTGGACAATAAACTCACAGTATGAGGATGATGATGGTGGTGATCATGACTTCATACATCGAAGGCTTTGAGATCTACAAAGCAGTTTAGACACCTCATTATATTTGACCGTCACAATATCTCAAGTACTATGAGTATTATTTTTCTCATTTTATAGTTGAGAAGACTGAGGTCCAGGGATGGTAACTTGTCCAAGGTCACACGACTATCACGTAGGAGAGGTAAGCTTTGAGAAGGTGATAGGGAAGCCAAAAAAGCAGTCAGCTCCTAAGGGGTCTACCCTCGAGTCTCCTCCCTCTCTAATCCATACTTTACCCGGCTGCCATATTGATTATCCTACAGTACCAAGCCAACTAGGGCACCCCTCCACTCACTAAACACCATGGCTTCCTCTCACCTCTAGGAGAAGATGTAGACTCCTCTGTTTGTCATTTAAAGCCCCTCCTCCTAGAAGGTCCAAGCCCACCCTTCTGGCCTTCTTCTGAATCAATCCCCTCCTAGCCTCCATCTCCTAGAATCCTCCATTTCCTTCAAGGCTCAGCTTAAGGACCACCTCTGTTAGCATCTCCCACTCAAAATCACTTTGTGTTTATTTTGCATTATTTTATATCCACAAATGTATCTGTTGTCTTTCTAGCTAAACTGTGAACCACTTGAGTGGGGTGGGAGGGACTTGTGAATGCCTTGAGGGGAGGGACCATTCCAATTTGTCTTTATGTGACTCACACAGTGCTTGACACATAATAAGTGCTTAATAAATACTCCTTGATTGATTCATTGGTCTAATCCAACTTGTCCCTTGACTGGAAGAATCCTTCCCCAATCCTCCTTGGCAAACAGCCATTCAGGGTCTCCTTGGAGACCCTGAGTGAAGAAGAAGAGTTCCATACCATCGGAGATGACCCAAATCACTTTTGGATCCTTCTAATTATTAGGAAATTCTCCATTAACTTGAGCCTAAGCCCCTGACTCTCTTTCTCTTTGTCTGTCTCTTTTCTCTGTGTCCCTCTTCCTCCCAGTCTTTGACCCAAACAGTACAATTCTCATTCCTCTTCCACATAATGGAAGCATTTTGTACTTTCATCTCCATGTTTAGAGTTGCCAGAGACCTTATGGGTCACCTTCATTTTTTTCAGATGAAGAGACCGAGGTTCAGAGAAGTTACCCCTTGGTTAAGGTCTGCAAGGACAGAAGTGGGATTCAAACCAGATCCTCTGAATTGGATTCTGTTGTCCTTTGCATCCTGGCTCCTTGGAGTATAGCTCTCCAATCCCCACTGAACCTTCTCTTCTACAGTCTAACCATTCCCAGGTTCTCATATGACAGAGATGGACTCCAGTTGTTCTCCTCTGGATGCTCTCCGGCTGTGCTCCCTAATCTTCTGGGTCCAAACTAAGCACAATGATCCAGATGTTGTCTTCCTTAGGCTGAGGGCCACAAGGAGTCCAATATAATTCCACGTGAATCAATAACTCATTCTTGCATTGCTTATAACTACAATACTTTATTCAAAACATCACCTGGAGGCAGGAGGGGTTAGTATTATTTCCCTCACTTTACTGAAGACAAAATAGAGCCCCAGATTGGGAAGGTGACCTAGCCAGGGCTATACAGCCAGCAGATGACAGAACTGGTCGGAATAAGTGGATGCTTCTCCCATTTCACCATTTAGTGCATTATTTTTTTTAATTTTATTTTATTTGCATAACATATGTGTGGGTAATTCTTCAACAATAACCCTTACATAGCTTTCCATTACAAATTTTCCCCCCAACTCCCCACCCCTCCCCTAGATGGTAGGATATCCACTACATGTTAATTATGTTAAAATATTGGCAAATCGAATATATGTATACATATTTCCAAACTTGTCATTGTTGTGCAAGAAAAATCTTATCTACACAAACGATATATCAGATAAAGGAAACACAATGTAAGCAAACATCAATCAAGGAGTATGAGAATGTTATGTTGTGGTCCACATTTCTCATCCCTCTCTCTGGGTGTATATGGCTTTCTTCAGTGAACAATTGGAGGTGGTTTGAAACATTTCATTGTTGAAGAGAGCCATGTCCATCAGAATTGATCATCAGATAGTCTTATTGCCATGTATCATGATCTCCTGGTTCTGCTCATTTCACTCAGCATCAGTTCCTGCAAGTCTCTCCAGGCCTCTCTGAAATCATCCTGCTGGTCGTTTCTTACAGAACAATAATATTCCATAATATTCATATACCATAATTTATTCAGCCATTCTCCAATTGAAGGGCATCTATTCAATTTCCAGTTTCTAGCCCATTTAGTGCATATTTCCACTTCAACCCCCTAAAGCCTGGGATTTCTGGCAGATGCTGGCCAATATGTGCGAAGAAGGGGCACATTTCTGGGGGGCAAAGAGAAGGAGACGATCATCCCACTCAAAACTGCTGGATGTGACAGCTCATTTGTCCCACTGGGGTTAGAACTGGCAATTACCTCAGTCAAGAGCTCCCCTCTCCTTCTGACTTTGGATGCCACACCCATGGCTCCATTTTGCTCTAGCCTTGTACTGAGAATACCCTGAATTAAGGGGGTCCACACAACACCAAGAGCTGAGCAATGGGAGCCATTCAGTGCCTATTTCTCCTCAGCCATTAGAGACACAGGGATCTCTCTAGCAAATTTAGACACAAGCACATAACTTCTAGGACAACGGAATCATAAAACATGGGTCTAGAGCTGGAAAAAGCCTTAGAGATTATCCAGTCCAATTTCCCTCCATCAAAATTAAATGACCTTCCCAAGGTCATCCAAATGAGTAAATAGCAGATAGAAGAAACAAAATTCAAATTCAATTTCCCTGACTCTAAATATAGTATTTTTATGTCTCTCTAGACTGTTAGATGGTCCAGATCAGGTCATTTGGCCCCGTAAGGATAATGTTACCATCATCTCCATTTAAAGATGGACTAAAAGAGATTAATCAATAAGCCCAAGATTACACCCTTAGTAAGTGACTGAGACAGGATTTTAACTCAGGTCTTCCTGACTCTAAGACCAGTGTTCTACTCATTCTGCCACTCAGATGCCTAACAAAAGCAAAAAGGCAACAGTCCTGCCCTCAAGGAGCGGCATCTCTCCGCGGTCCCTTTTAGCTCTCCCATCCTAGGGTTCTGTGGTATTGGACAATCCCTGCCCTCAGGAATGGGTGCCTCCCGAGGACCTCCCCACCCTCACTCTGGCTGCTGCCACAGTGATACCTGCCGAGCTGGGACCCAGGAGCCCCCGGGGGCTTGTCCCAGCAGGGACAGTTGCTGGCTCTGCGATCTTGAGCTGAATCTATCTCACTGCCCTTCTGGGCCTTGGTTCCCTCCCGCATAAAAGTGGGGGCTTGATGGAGTCTAAGTCATCCTCCAGTTTTAAATGCTAAGATCCCGGGGCTCCATGAACCCCACCTGGAGGGCCCCCCAAAATGCTCAGACTCACGCCAGCCAGGTTCACAAGCAGCAAAGAGCTTTGCACCAACGTGCCTTTCTCAGGGCCTCCATTCCCTAAATGAAGAAATCATAAATGGAAAATTCAAATAGAAAGAAAAATTGTGGAGTTGGGATCGGGTCCGCCCTCCCAGGGCCCAGGGGGCACTGAGACCCCGCTGGGCAGGGCCCACTCTGCAGAAGGTCACCTTGCAGCCCATCCCCCAGGCCCTGCCGCCTCCTCCCCCGCCTGACACACTAGTGATGTATGGCTGCTTTGCTCCCGACACTGTTCACTGCACAATCCAATCTCGCAGACACACATATTTCTCAATTCAGGGACTCTTTTTATTTTATGAAACATCAGCTCACGGCTCGGCTCTGGCGATGGGGAGAGAAGAACTGGGCCTGCGAGCCGTATTCCCGGCAGCGGCTCTCCTGCCTCCCATCCCTGAAGCCCCTCTCATTCCACTCCCGCTCTTCCCACCGCCTCCACTCTCTCCTGCTTAGACATGAATCTTACAGACAGGAGGAGATTTTCGGAGAATCACAGAATGTCGGAGCTTCAAGGGATCGAGAACATAGAATACAGAATGTCAGAGCTCGGAGGGACTTGAGCACACAGAATGTTGGATCCGGGAGGAGCCTTCAGGAGCACAGACTGACTGAGGGAGCCCTTAGCTTACCTCCTGACAAGTTGGATCTCCGCACTCAGAAG
>JAJPUD010003205.1:135165-154949 GCA_023553655.1 Myrmecobius fasciatus
ATGAGGAGGGTTTGACTTTTTATCCTGGGATCTCTGCACCTAGTGAGTCCCTGGCTCCTGAGGCAAACTCTCCATCAGCTGTCGTATGGATTCTACTAAAGATGTTTCTGGGGAAATGGAAAGATGCACATTCTCCAGGCTATTCGAGGCTCATGGGGGCTTTCTTTTAGCAGGGGTTTGGAACGGGAGACTAAGACTGAGGTGCTCTCACACCAAAGCAGTTCTTCCTCAGGGATTCGGCTGGAACAGTCTCCTGGCTTGAATCTCTAAGTCCAACTGACTCAGGGGTTTTATACAGGCCCTGACCAAAATTCACAGAAAACTGGAGGACTTCCTCTCACCCCTGGGGAAGTGTCTGGTCCTTGATCACACCCAGTGAGAAATCCAGATGGGCTCTCACCTGATAAAAGCATCAAGGGTAAGTGGGGCAGGGTGGCCCTACTTTTATACTCAGAACACAAAATATCAGAGAACAAAATATTAGAGTCGTGAGCATTGAATATTGGAAGTGGGAGAGGTCTCAGAACTTGGAGCACAGAATGTCTGAAACAAAAGAGATGCTAGGACACAGAACTGAGTATAGGGGAACTAAAATAAATCTTAGAACAAAGAAGGCAGAGACGAGATTTAAGAGTAACGGGCAGAAATGCAGTGAGCTTCCCAGATTCTCCCATTCTTTCCCCCAAAAACCTCCTCTAAGCAGATCAAGAAAATACACCAAACTGAGTCTGGATTAAGAAACAGTGAGTCACTTTTCCAGCCCAGCTAAGCATAGGAAAACAGTCTGGTCAAGACCTCACCGTGCAGAATTCTCCATTTCAGGGCCAGAGGAAGTTCCAGACCCATCCCCAGACGTGTACAGGGCATCGGGGCAGAGAACCAACTGGCAGCTCTATTGTCCACTACATGAGCCCAGGTCACAGCTCCTGGGCTGACTGAGTAGGGGACCTGCATCCAAGGGAGCATTTCAAGGCAGGGAGTGGTTCAAGGTCTTAGCTTATGAATCAAGAAAGTCCCACCTTTTAGGAGGAACCCCACAGCAAGCAGCAGTGGTGTAGACTCAGATCTCACACACACACACACACACACACACACACACACACACACACACACACACTGCAGAGCAGAGTCTTAGTTCCAACTTCTAGCCCAGGTTGACTTTGTAGAGAGAAGGAAGGCTACAGTCCTATCACGCAGAACCAGCAGAGTTTTTTAACTGTTTGATTCTGACCAAGTCCGGCAATAGTCTTTATTGCTCAGATCCAAAACCAGATCAGGAACTTATAATTTACAATTTGCCCCACATCAGAGGGACAACGATCAATCTTTGCCCTAGATCATAGTAGGAACTTACAGATAACTAGGCTAAGCTGTCCCTGGAATATACAACACTCAATATTCCCCAGAAAACAGTAACAGGACCTTTTCAGACACTTCTTCCACAAGTGTGCAGAGCCCAGCCCTAACACTAAGGTTAAAGTCAGGAAGTAGGCTGGATGAGCAAATAAACAAAAAGAATCCCCTCCAAAAAAAAGCTATTATGGTGACAAAGACATTTAAGACACAAACCCAGAAGAAGCAAATGATTCCAAACATCTACAAACAAAACCTCAAAGAAAAACACAGCTTGGCTTGGGAACAATTTCAATTATAATTCCTTGAAGAAAAGAAAAAAGAGTTTTAAAACCTTTTTCTTTTGTCAATGAAATGAGAATGCTAGAGGGAAAATTGGGGAAAGAAATGAGAGCTTTGGAAAAAAGAATTGGAAAGGAGAGTAACAGCTTGGCACAAGAGATTGCCAAAACTTTATCCAAGCAACAAAGTTCTCCAATATTATAATGAACCAAACCAGAATTATTAAAATATAATCAAAAGACTGACAAATGGAAGGAAACACAAGGAATCTTGTAGCAAAAACAACTGACTTAGAAAAAGGAGAGATTGTTTAAGTCGCAGTGCTACCTGAATGTCATGACCAAAATATGAGCCTAGACATCATATTTCAAGAAATCATAAAAGAAAACTGTCTAGATCTCTGGAACTAGAAGAGCAAGGGGAAACAGAAAGAATCTATTAGTTACCTCCTTAAAGAAACTCCAAAATGAAGACTCCAGGAAGTTGAGAGTCAAAATCCAGAGCTTCCTGGTCAAGGGAAAAAATACTGCAAGCTGCCATCAGGAAAGATTTCAAGTCCTGAGAAGAAACAATCAGAATCATACACAATTCAGCAGCCACCATTATAAAAGTCCCAAGAGTTTGTATATGGTATTCCAGAAGGCAAAGGATATTGACTGACAACCCAAATTGAATATATTCCCAGAGGGGGGAAATGGATTTTTAATGAAATAAAGGACTTCCAAGTGTTCCTGATGGAAAGATCAGAGCTTCTTAGAAACTTTGAAGTGCAAACACAAGAATTAAGAGAAACATTAAAAAGTAAACACAAATAAGCCATTATAAGAGACTAAACAAGAATAAACTGTTTATATTTAAATAAAAGGCATATCCTTTCTGAACACTATCAACATTAGAGGTCACAGAGGCAATCTAATTAGACAAAGCCTGAATGTAGTTCTGCTATGTCTTCATGATCTTAAGAATAGAAAGAGAAAAAAAATAGGGATATATGGAAGTAGGAGCAGGAGAGGGAAAGCAAGATTAGGGGAAATTATTTCACACAAACAAGGTCTGCAAGACTAGGTGTCTTTGGGTAGAAGTCTATCCAAACAAGGAGAAAGTGGAGAAAGAAACAGCTGACATTAGTCAAAGAAAGAGAGAATACATACACACCAACACACATAAGTTGGATACAGAAATACATTTCACTCAACTGAGAAATAGGAGGTAAAGATGAGTAGGGAGAAAGAAGAATTAGAAGCAGGGTAGATTAAGGGATGGAATAATCCTAAACAAAGCAAATGCTAGGGATGTAAAAAAAAGTTCTTTTGAGGTGGCAAATATTAGAAATCTGAGGGGTCCCCATCAATTGAGGAATGATTGAATAAATTATGGAATATGAATGTGATGGAATGATATTGTGCTGTAAGAAATGATGAAGAGGACAATTTTAGAGAAATCCGAGAAGATTTGTATGAACTGATGCTGATGAAGTGAACAGAACCAGGAGAACAATCTGTATGACAACAATATTGTACAGACAGGCAACTTTGAGACTTAGGAACCCTGATTGGCATAATGATGAAATATTAATCCAGCTTTCTATCTCCTGATAGAAAGAAAGGACTCGGAATACAGCAAAAGACATAGATAGAGAGATAGTTGGATGGATGGATAAATATAGATACATATAGTCACATATATTTCTTTTTTGATGATAAAAATTTAATAAAAATAGACTATTAGAAGTGGAGATGGAAGGATTTAAGCACAGAGCATAGAATTTCAGAATTTGGAATAACCTTAAGTCATAGAACATGGGAATTTGGAGCTGAAAGGAGTCTTGAAATACAGAAAACATAGAATGTCAGAGTGGAAAAGGACTTTAGGACATAAAATGTTTTACTTAGAGAGAAACTTTAGCAGGCCTTTATCCTAATCCTACTCTAGAATCCCCAAAGTACTAACAGAGACCAATAGTCTATCTGGGATAAGGCAGGACAGATTTTAAAACACCAGAATTCCACATTTCATTGAAAAGTCTGGAAGCCAATAAACTCTGCACTTCTGAGTTCTGCTGCAGAAGCAGATCTCTCCTCTACCTCCTCTCCTCCTAGCTTCCTGATCTCAGTGACCGAGTCTCAAAAATTTAGCTCCTGACTTGCTCTCCATCCAAAACCCCAGTGCCTTTCTAATTATTCCCCCTTCCCACTATAGACTAGTCCATTTTACAG
This sequence comes from Myrmecobius fasciatus, assembly GCA_023553655.1. Classification (NCBI taxonomy): domain Eukaryota; kingdom Metazoa; phylum Chordata; class Mammalia; order Dasyuromorphia; family Myrmecobiidae; genus Myrmecobius; species Myrmecobius fasciatus. The sequence continues at coordinate 139,017 of JAJPUD010003205.1, forward strand.
AACCATTTGTAATCCACCAAACTCTATTCTCAACAAATTCCCCTGTGCTTTTGGGGAGCATTCCCAACTCCTCCCTCTGCTGCTCCCTTCTGATGATCACCCCCTTGTGATCTACCGTAAGCCCTTGGTGGTCCTTCCCAGTAAGACAGGTGTTCTCTGCTCTCCAATGCCTCTTCTAGTCCAGTGCTCTCGGACCGCCACTCAGGGACTCCTCCTCATTTAAGGTCCATCAAATACACTTGAACCATTCTTACCCCCTCCTACTGCTTTCATCTACCAGTCTCAAGGTGCTTCTCCCAATTTTTTCAATGACTTTGGTACCTGATTTGTAATCTTCTTCTCCACCCCTTCTCTTTCCAATGATGATTTATTACGGCATGTATCTAAGCTGGCAAGCTCACAGGAAAGCTTTGGCAAGTGGTACCATGTTGGAAATCATATAACATTACTTGAAATATGGAAACTGAAGAAATAACTTTGTTTAATGGCCTCTGATTATTCATATGAAGCAAGGAATAAAACAGAGACATATGTTGTATAAAGGCATTCACAACTCTCAAGGAAGATGTCCAACACAGAGACCTAGTGGAGGTAATTTACTCTAGATGGAGGAATACTCTAGATCAGAGATTATTATCTTAGGGTTCTCATACACAGATTTGGGGGGTATGAACTTGAATGGGAAAAATCACATATTCAGTTTCACTAACTTCTAACTGAAAATATTTCCTTAAATTATGAATATTCTAAAAAACATTTTGGGAAGAGGGCCAGAGGCTTCACTAGGCTTTCAAAGGGGTCTCATGAAAAGGTTTAGATTAGCTGCTTTTGTTTGTGGATGATATTCTGGTTCTGGTTGAATCAAATCCATGAATTTTGCAGAGTCTTTTAGATGGGATGAATTATCACTCCAAAGAGATCAACATGACTATCCACACAGGAAAAATCAAAGAAGAATATCTGTTGATAAAATGTTTCTATGCAGTTGGATACAGTCACTCTCCATATCTGGGTGTCTGGTCCATCTATATATTTAATAAATGGTGGACAGCACACTGGGTCCAAAATTGGATGGGAGAAATGTAGGCTGGATTGCATTTGGAAAACTATATGCACCACTTGTTCTGATTTTGAGATTTTCCTTAAAATAAAAAAACTCATATTGCTTATCTATGATATTTTCCTGGTGATACCATAAGACTGGAAGCCATGAAATATCATATTCTATGAAGAATATCATGTTACAGGTCACCCAAAGGGCCACAAGGACACACTTGGTAGACTTGAGCAGGATCTCTCCTTTCTGCCTTAGACACTTATTAACTGCTTGGTTCCAGGAGGGTCACTTAACCTCCTTCAGCCTCAGTTTCCCAATCTGTAAAATGGAGATGATAATATCAACTCCCTCATAGGGTTGTTGTGAGGATCAGATAAAAGGACATGTATAAAGTGCTTTGTTGCAAAAGTGCTGTCATTGATGTCAGCTTGGAAGGTAAGCTACAGTAGAATGCCCCAGAGAGCTATATTAACATTTTTATTGGCTACTTAGATAAAAGCGTAGGAAGCGTGCTCATCCAGTTTTCTGTTAATCCAAGGCTGGGAGAGGTATTTAACATGTTAGATGATAAAGTCAGGATTCAAAAATTCCCTTTGTATTGGGATGTTGGGTCAAATCTAACAAGTTGAAATTATTAGGGATATGATTGGGGAAATTATCAGAGATTGGTGTCTTACATTTGAATTCTAAAAAAAAGTCAACTCCACAAACATAAAATGGTTGAGATGTGTCTAGACTCTGACGTAAATATATATATGTATATATATATATACATATGTGTGTGTATATATATATATATATATGTACGTATGTATGTATATATTGCTGAGGCAATTTGGGTTAAGTGTCTTGCCCAGGATCACACAGCTAGGAAGTGTTAAGTGTCTCAGACCAGATTTGAACTCAGGTCCTCCTGACTTCAGGGCTGGTGCTCTATCCACTGCACCCCCTAGCTGCCCCCCGATGTATATTTTTTGAACGATCTGGGGATCCTAGTAGACTGCAAGCTCAGCAATGTGACATGGAAAACAAGAAGCTGAGCTTATCTTAGGATGCATTAGGAGAGTCAGAGTCCCATATACAAATATTCCTCTGTCCATAAGTGGACACCTCTGGAGAGGAGTGTTCAGCTCTGAGCATCACATAAAAGGGCGTTGAGAAGCTGATGAGCATCCAGAAGGAATCGGTAAATAATCAATAAGCATTTATCAAGAACATACAATGTACCAGAGACCATGCTAAGTGCTGGGGATCCAAAAAGACCCAAAATACCTTCTAATGGAAGAGGAAACCAGAATGGCTCAAGATAGAAGGATCATTTGAGGGAACTTAGGAGATTTAGCCTAGAGAAGAGAAAGTTTTGGGGTGAGGTTTAGGGTTTGAAGTGACTAAATAGCTGTCTTCAATGGCACCAGGTCCATCCCATTAAATGGGATGTTCGACTTGATCCCAAAAGGCAGAAGTAGGAACAACGGGAGAAAACTGCAAAGAGGCAGGTTTAAGTTTAATATCAAGAAAAGCTTCCTAACAAGAGAGTTGTCCAAAAGTGAAATGAACTGCCACAGGAGGTAGTGAGTCCTCCCTCCCTTGAGTTCTTGCAGGGAAGACTATATTTCAAGCACAGGGGGAAGAGCTAGCTGACTCTCAGGTTCCCTCCACATCTGAGATTCTCTGATTCTGGGGTTCTGAAAGCCTAAAGGAGCTCAGAACTGAGGATCCTCCACTCTTAGCCCCAGTCTAGAGTAGACACTGATATGGAAATGGGAGGTGAGAACAGATCCATCCGGATTTTCCTATTGCCATGTTTTAAAATGAAACTGGGGACAGGTGGCTTCTGAGGTCCTTTCCAGCTCAAAGTTTAGATCCCAAGTTAGGATCCTCAGTTTCCTCATCTGCAAAATGGCCTTGGAAACAGAGAATGATTTAATTTGACAGTCTGTAAGATCCCCTCTGGATCCAAGAGTCTGTGATTCTCTGTGGTTCTCTGGTGGGTATGAGAGGAGGAGGCTCCTGTTCGGGTACAGATTGGATAACCTCGGAGTTTCCTTCTCCATCAGATGTTCTGAGGTCCCCTCCCCCCAAGCTTGTCTCTGCTTTCCAGCTGAACTTCTACTGGTCGTTATTTGCGACATTGAGTAACTAATGGACCAAATCCCATTGGCCCATTGCATTGGAGCTGCCATCTGCCCCCTACTTTGGCCAAGCCAAAGGGCCCTAAGAACCAGGACTGCCCTAGTCTCTCCTTCACTTATCCAGGCCTGATTTTTCCTAATAACTTCATTTCCACCCTTTTACCCTGAAGAGGGAATAAGGATTCGGCTCTGTGCCTGCTTGTCTATGACCTCATGACTTCCCCACTAATTGACGAGGATTAAAAAAAAGAGAAAGAGAGAGAGAAAGACAAATCCAGAAGGAAACATTATGGCTGTCCTGGCACTAATTGGCTGCTCAGGAGGGAGAGGGGAAAAGGATGGTGTGAATTATTAAAACCCTTGGAGGCTGATGGAGGAGGCCCCATCCTCCTGGGTCCCAGCCGGGGGGTTGGCTGAGAGAGGAGCTGACAGAGGGGAAGGGGGAACAGAGGGAGGCCGAGGAAGCTGCCTTCTGTCCCAGGGTCACATCTGGAGGCCACATCTGGGAGACTCCCTCAGGCCACAGCCCTGGCGCCAGCAGGCAGGACATTGAAAGGAGTTGGAGCCAAGGCCATTCAATATCTCAGCAGGAGGGGCTGCTTGGCTTTATCAGTCCTGCTAGGATGAGCCCCGGGTGGACCGAGAGGAATAAAGAGCAGGTGGGATGTGGTGCTGGAGGGTGGGAACCTTCTGGTCTGAAACTCTTTTTACTGAGGAGGAAACTGAGATTCATGAAGTTAAATCATCGATGATGATGATGATGATGATGATGATGATGATGATGATATGTTAAGAGCTGACCTTTAGATTTTCAAAACACTTTAAATATTCTCTTATTTAGTGCCACAGGTATTACTTAACAGGTGAGCCCCATGCCTGGAGTCAAGTCAAGCCATCTTCCTGGTAACCTCAGTTTCCTTATCTGTAAAATGAGCTGGAGAAGAAAATGGAGAAGAAAATCTCTACCAAGAAAACCCCAGATGGTATCATGAGCTGGAAATGACTGAACAACAAAGAATTCAGATCCTCTGTGGCTCTCTTGTTAACTCAGCTGTGACTTTGAGCAAGTCCTTGCCCCAAGGCCCTAGCCTCATCTTTCTCCTTTATGTAATAATTGGGAATAATAGTCTCTAATGTCCCATTCAGCTCTGTGAAATCATGACTTGCTTAATGATGCTCCTTCCCTGACCTGAGAGGCTCTGACAGTCTGGGAATCCAAAGAGATCTCCATGGGCTCGCTGCTGGATGACTTCATAAAATGAGGCTCAATTAGGACAAAGGCAAAGTCTCGTACTGGGTACAAAAAGTAAATGTTCCAAGATGGGGGAGGGCAGGTGGGATTGGGTATCAGTTTGTTTGAAAATGATCTGGGGCTTTCAATTGACTGAACGCTCAAAATAATTCACTGATATGATAGGGCTGTCCCAAAAAGGTACCACTTTAGGCAGCTTTGAGAGAGGCAAGGCTAGGAAGGTCAAGGTTGCACAATCCTCTGCCTTGGTCAGACCACTTGGGAATTGCCATTTGTGGGTGCCACAAGTTGATCAGTTGGATAGGGTGGGAAGCGTGCAGAGGAGAGAGAACAGAATAATGAGAGGAACACAAACTAAGCCAAGTGAGGATCAGCTAAAGGAACTGGAGACATCTAGGCTGAAGGAAAAAGACTCCATGAGATGGGGAGAGGGTATATGCAGTGATAGCTGTTTGTGAGTGCTTGAAAAGCTGTCATGGGGAAAAGGGAATAGGCTTGCTCGGCTCGGCTCCGGAGGACACAACTAGGAATAGCGTGTTCAGTTCAAAGCAAGAAAATCCTCCCCAAACTGTGAACGGATCCAACCATTCTGGAGAGCAATTTGGAACTATGCTCAAAAAGTGATCAAACTGTGCATACCCTTTGACCCAGCAGTGTTTCTACTGGGCCTATATCCCAAAGAGATTTTAAAGGAGGGAAAGGGACCCACATGTGCAAAAAATGTTTGTGGCAGCCCTTTTTGCAGTGGCTAGAAACTGGAAACTGAAGGGATGCCCATCAGTTGGAGAATGACTGAATTAATTATGGTGTATGAATGTTATGGAATATTATTGTTCTGTAAGAAATGACCAACAGGACGATCTCAGAGGGGCCTGGAGAGACTTACATGAACAGATGCTGAGTGAAATGAGCAGAACCAGGAGAACATTATACACAGCAACAACAAAACTATACGATGATCAATTTTGATGGACATGGTTCTCTTCAACAATGATGTGATTCAAACCAGTTGTTCTGCGATGAAGATAGTCATATACATCCAGAGAGAGGCCTGTGGGAACTGAGAGTGGACCACAACACAGCATTTTAACGCTTTCTGTGAATATTTCCATGCATTTTGTTTTCCTTCTTAGGTTGTTTTTTTTCTTCTTCTCTTTCTAGATCTGATGTTTCTTGTGCAGTAAGATAACTGTATAGATATGTATACATGTATTGTATTTGTCATATAATTTATCCTATTTAGCATGTATTAGATTACCTGTCATCTAGGGGTGGGGGGTAGGGGGAAGGAAGGGAAAAGCTTAGGAAAAAAAAGTTTTTGCAAAGGTCAATGTAGAAAAATCACTCATATGTTTTGTAAATAAAAAGCTTTATAAAAAAAAAAGAAGAAAGAAAAGAAAAGAAAGTCCTCCCCAGACTGGGAGCTGTCCAAGGACTGCACAGGCTACCTCCAGAAACAGCCATTCTCTTACTGTGGTCTTCAGGCACAGGCTGGAGGACCAGCTGCTGGTTATGCTAAAAAGGAGACACTGAGGCACACATAGGGCAGATGCCTCTGAGGGTCCTCCCCTGCAAGGGCCCACTCCTATTGCCCTAAAAGGAAGCCAGCTTTGACTCCATTATACCCCGCCTGGGCCAGTCCTTGCTTTTACAGCTGCTCTGATTGAGCCCTAAGGCCAGAGAGTTTACTTTAGTTGGGTTTTTAGCATCATGATTCCTTCAGTTAAAAATGCAAAGAAATTAAAACAATTTGAGGCACCAGCTCGCACCTCTCAGATTGGCTAAGATGAAGATAAATGTTGGAGGGGATGTGGGAAAACTAGGACACTAGTGCATTGTTGGTGGAGTTGTGAAATGATCCAACCATTCTGGAGAGCAATCTGGAACTATGGCCAAAGAGTTGTCAAACTGTGCATATCCTTGGACCCAGAAGTGTCATTACTGGGTCTGTATCCCAAGGAAATCATAAAGGAGGGAAAAGGACCCACACGTGCAAAAATGTTTGTAGCAGCTCTTTTGGTGGTAACACAAAATTGGAAAATAAGTAGATGTCCATCGATTGGAGAATGGCTGAATAAGTTGTGGTGTATGAGGGTAATTGATTAGTATTGTTCTATAAAAAATGATGAACAAACTGATTTTAGAAAAGCCTGGAAAGGTTTACCTTAACTGATGCTGAACAAGTCAAGTAGAACCAGGAATACATTGTACACAATAACAGCAAGATTATGTGATGATCAATTCTGAAAGACATGGTTCTTCTCAGTAGTTTGGTGATCCAAGACATTCCCAGTGGACTTTAGATAGAAAACGCCATCTGCATCCAGAAAGGGAACTATGGAGATTGAATGGAAATCAACACATGCTAGGGTCACTTCTTTTTCTTCTGGTTTTTTCCCTCTCTCGTCATTTTCCCCTTTTGTTCTGATTTTTCTGCCCCAACACAATTCATAAAGAAATATGTATTTTAAAATTTATATAAAGTATAACCAGAAAAAAATAAAAACAATGAATAAATAAAAGTTTTAAAATTAAAAATAAATAAATAAATGAAAGGAAGCCAGCCAGAGAGGCCCCAGGAAAGGTAAGAATAGTTTCCCTCCAATTTTCCAAATTCTCTCCATCTTTAAGGTCTACTAGAAACTCTGCCTATTCCAGGAAACCTTCCCTGACCATTCTAGCCCTCCACAACCCACTCTGAAGAAATCTTTTCTCCCCTCAGTGCCCTGAAACTGTGACTATCCTGGGAACAAAGTATTATAAACTTAGACCTCAGAGACTACCTCATATCCTCATATTACAGATGGGGAAACAGACTCCAAGGAATCAAGCGGTCTATACCCAGAATTCTATTTCCTCTGATAGAGGTCTTTAACATATATTTCCTTTTCCTTCCTGAGGGCAAAGACAATGCCGTTGCCTCCTTTGGCTTCCCATAGCAGACCCACCTGCCTGGTTAGACTCATAGAAGATAATCAATAAGACTTATAATTTAAATGAATGAATGAATGAATGAGTGAGTGAATGAATGAATGAAGATCCAAAGAAAGCATAGCAGCCTGTGCCATGGAAAGATCACTGGAGTAGAGTGAGAGGATATTGGTTATTCTCTACTCATTCTGTCCAGTCAGTTCCTCTCCCCCCGCCCCTGCCATTTAAACCTCAGTTTCCTCATCTCTAGAATGGGCATAAATGCATTTGTCTTTTTCCTCTCAGGATTTGTGTTAAGGAAAGTCCTCTGTTGACCCTAAAATGCCAGCATGGTGGGAGCTCTCTAGTTGGCAAGTTCTTCCCACACTGTCTCCAGGCTGGTCTCTGTCCTAACTAACCACCAGGCTTCTTTACCTACTTGTTCCAAATTGTGACTCTCAGGGGGAATGAGCTATTTGTTACAGATTTCTTTTTAAAAAAACTAAAATAAACATTAAAAGATTGCTGTTATTGTAGAATGCCTGGCCACTCTCTACAATGGTAATTTTATTTGAAAATCATCATATTCAATTGCTATGAGGGAGCCCACCCTGCCTGTCTCCTGATGGAACCTGTTTAAGAAAGTACTGCTAGTCACCGACACCATACAGGTCTCTGTGGGGAGAACTGCACATGAGTAAGTAGAATTACTTTCAGTAAGCTCAAGTGTGAGATCTCTTTGATTCTATTAACTTCTAAATAAAACTGTTCACGCTCTGAAACATTTAAAAAATAAAAGTCCTGTCAATCTAGAGTTGGTTAATAGTGAATAAAGGGAATAGAAGGGAATAAACAACACAGTGGGCTAGGGGATCTGGTCCTGGGTCTGATATTGTCAGGGGCTGCTAGATGGCTCAGTGTCAGGCTTAGAGTCAGGACCTGAGTTCGAGTCCAGCCTCAGACATTTACAAATAGCTGTGTGACCTGTTTGCCTTAGTTAACTCATTTGTAAAGTGAGCTAGAAGAAATGGCAAATCACCCAGTACTTTTGCCAAGAAAACCCCAGGTAGGGTCATGAAGAATAAGGCACGATTGAACAACAATTGTCTCGTTTTTCATATGACCTTGGACAAGGTTGAACAAACCAATGTCTAAGGTCTCTCCAGCTCTACAATTTACCATCTTTGAATGGATGAATGAATGTCTCAAGTGCTTGTTGGGTGCCAGGCACTGTGCTAAATACTAAGCAAAAACAAGTGTCTGCTCTCAAAGAGCTTATGTTCTAATGGAGGAAGATAACAAGGGGAGTGGGAGGGAAGTGTCTCTAAATGGAAATGGCCAGGATCTGGCCCTGATAATTGATGGCTCCTGTGACCTTTGGTCATAGGAAATGAGAGTTGGCAGATATTGTCCAGTCTGGCTTTCTTACTTGACAAAGGAGGAAGGGATTTTTGTCCAAGATCACAGAAGGAGTGAAGGGCAGAGCGATGGGGATCTCCCACCATCCCATCCTGGTGTTCTCTGGAGGAGGAGAATTGAGTGAGATGGGGGCCTCTGCCTCCTGTTTGGGAGATGTGACCATGTCTGGACAGTGTCTCGCCAGAAGCATCCGGAGGGTTGGGATGCTGCTGAGGACAGCTGGCTGGTAACCTCCAAGGGAAACAGCCCCCGGCCCTGGGATTACCTAATTGAAAACCATAATCATTTATTTAGATGATGATGCTATTAACATGAAGAATTAATGAGAGCAGCTTGGGCTCAGGTTAGAGGAAGAGGGGGAGGAGGAAGGGCAAGTGGGGGTAATGGTAAACAAGTCCCGAGGTTCTAATGTCCATTGTTCTAACAATCCATATCTCCTTTTCTTTGTTCTAGCATCCTATGTCCCAACATTCATTATTCTCCCATAGGATGATGGGCTAGATGGCCCCTGAGGATGCTCCCAGCTCACATGCTGGGATCCTGAGGTCCTGCTCAGCTTCCACACCCAATATTCTGTTTTATAACCTAAATCACAGAAAAGCAGTTTGGTCCAGGAGGAACAATGCTGGACTTAAAATCAGGGGATCTGGGTTTGGAGCTCAGTTCTATTGTGTCTTGCCTAGGAGGACTTGGGCCAATCATTATTATCTGGAGTCCTGTTTCCCTTCCAGCCCTAAATCGATGATACTGTGATCCCAAGGTGCTTCTTGGCTCTAATAGCCCCACCCTTAGCCTGCCTGACTTACCTACTTCTTCTCATCATTACTTTATTCCACCTGGTCAGGACATCCTATAAGTGGTGTTCACTGCCACTTCTGTTGCCCTATTCCCTCCACCTGTAAAGCCTTTCCCCTCTCTCAGCTTCTGTTTTTTTATCAGCTCGATTTCCTCCTCCTCTTAATCCTCCTGCTCCATAAAGTCTTCCTGGACTCCCCCAAGCCACAAAGTTTTTTTCTTCTCTGGGGCAATACAGTCCAGCACCACGTCTTACGCCCTATTCGATCTGGCGATTTTGCTGTCCGTCCTGACCCTCACACAACACAGCTCACTTCTGGTCCCCAGGGCCAGTGATTATTGGTCAGAAGAATGAGAGCCCCAGGGAACTATGGGAGGCTGCTGGTGGCATGCTTGATCTGGGCCACTTCCCCTGAGAAACCACTGGAGTCATTGTACAGAAAGAGACACTGTGCTCCACTCTTCCTTGGGACTCTGAGCAACAGTGGGATGACTTGAATCTGGTCCCAGGTCTGCCAGTAAAAGCAAGGACAATTTTTGCCCAAGCTGCCTCAAAAGATTGTTCTGAGAAAAACCCTTGGTAACCCCTAAAGAGGTAGAGTAATATAAAATGCTATCATTCTCTGCTCTCAGCTGGAATGAGTGGTGGGATAATAGAACGTTAGAGCTGGAATGGCTTTAGAAAGGGGGTGTCAGAGCTGGGAGGGGCTTAGAATAAAGGTCAGAGCTAGGAGGGACTTTAGAACTAAGAAGGTCAGAGCTCAGAGAGGCCTTAGAACAGGGAATGTAGGAACTGGAACGGGCCTTAGAACAGAGCTCAGAGAGGCCTTAGAACAGGGAATGTAAGCACTGGAACGGGCCTTAGAACAGAGCTCAGAGAGGCCTAAAACAGGGAATGTCAGAACTGGGAAGGACCTTAGAACAGGGGATTTCAGCACTTGGAGGTACCTTAGAAAAGTAAATATAATGTCATGTGCCTGACAATTCATGGCATTGTGGATTTGTAGCTGGAAAGTAGAGTATAAATGGCATGGGATGTTGGGTCAGAAGACCTGGATATGATCCCTGTCTGGCTACTTATTATCTGGGCATCCCATATTTCTGGGGTTCAGTTCTTCATTTGCAAAACAGACAGCTTGACTAAGGTCCCTTCCATAAATTTAGAGTCCAACATCTGAGTTTACAGTGGAAGAAACTGAGACCCAGAGATCATAAGTGGTTTGTTCACAGGTGGCAAGTGGCTTGAAACTGTGTCCTCCGATTACAAAGCTTGTATTCTTTCCAATGTACCAGACTGCCTCTAGCTAAACCTTGAGGGCCTCAGCTAGAATTTATTCACACAAGAAAAAGATTGCCAAGTACGTGGGTGTTCTTACGTCGAAGGTGAAATCAGTGCTGGCAACTTTCATACTCAAACTTTCCACAGGGAATGGGAGAAGGAGGGAGGAAGGAGAAAATTCCAATTAAAGGGATCGACTCATTTATAAGGATACAACTAAAAATCAATGAAAATTGGGGGTGGGGTAGGGAGGGGAAACCACCAGCTCAAACAGAATCAGCAGTGGGATGGGTATTGCAGGAGAAAAGCAGATGTGGCCTTGGCTGCAATGAGAGAGAGACACCTTCTGGGACCAGGGAGGTGGCAATTCTGCTGTCCTTGGCCCTTGATTAAACGATACCTGGGGTCTCATAATCAGTTCTGAGCATCCCATTTTAGGAAGGATATTGACAAATTGGAGTGCCCCCAAAGGAAGGGAGGGATCCAGGATGGTGAAGAGCCATTTGTCCAGCCTCCCCAAGAAACCAGAGAGGTCATTTGAAACATCTCCACTGGGGAGCAAGGAGATAGATACCGTGTTCCCATTCCCCTGTGGTGCACATGAGGATTGGTTGAAAGGACTGGAGGTGTTAGCCCGGAGAAGAGAAGTCGTGGTACAAGATAGCTTCACTTAAGTACTTGGAGTGTGAAAGAGGGACTAGACTTTTCTGCTTAGCCACAGAAGTCTGAACCAGGAGCCATGAGGAAGGGGGGATTCGCAGGCAGGCTCAATACCAAAAACCCTTCATCCCAGAAATGAAGCCAAGGGAGGTGGTGCATTTTCCCTCGGCAGAAGTCTTCAGAAAACAGGGGACGGATGAGGGGTCCCGCCCCACTCTCATATTCTTTCCCTCTTTGCCCTTTCAAGACATGACACAAGTGGGCTGCTCTCCTTTCTGTCTTGTGCTCATAGCCACATATCCAAATGTTGTTGCTGCTGCTGAACGCCGGGAGCAAGTTGAGTGGCCAAGAGCCATTGCTTCCAGGTGCCCTGTTACGTGCTCTGCAAACAGCCCTCAGCCCTCTGAGGAAAACTGCTTTGGGACATACCTGCGGCTGTCGAGCACCATTCCATCCTCCTCCATATGAAGATGCTATTAGAGTCTGAGCTCTAGACTGGGTGAGGGAAGAGAGACAAAAACACAGCCCTTTCCCTCATGGAACTCATACTCTAAGAGAGGAATAATATAACAGCCCACACCCCCCCCCAAAAAAAATGCTCCCCCCCAAAAAAAAAGTGCTTTGACAGGTCAGAAGGGTAAGGGTACTAACTGACCAGGCTCTGGATGGTGATCAGAGAAGGCTTCCTGCAGGAGGTGACATTTGATTTGGACTTTCAAGGAGAAGCAGGAATGGAATAGGTAAAGGTGAGGCAGTCTGCTCTAACCCTGGCTCCATGCCCTGGTGTGCTAGCCCACCTGGCACCTTGGCCACTAAATGATTGATGACCCCCTAGCCTACGTCCCCCACTTCGAGGCTGCTCACTCTCAGAGAGATAGGTCTGTGGTAGTATGTAACAGTCTGTTCCTCCATGGAGAAGGAGGCAGAATTAGAGCCATCTGGAACAGTGGCAGAGGAGATAAAGACATCTGGAATAGTGGAGGAGGAGGGAAAGATATCTGGAGCAATGGAGGAGGAGGTGGAAACATCTGGAGCAGTGAAGGAGGCAGTAGAGATATCTAGAACACTGGAGGAGGAGGTGGAAACATCTGGAGCAGCAAAGGAGGCAGTAGGAATATCTGGAGGAATGGAGGAGGCAGTAGAGATATCTGGAGCAGTAGAGGAGGAAATAGAGACATCTGGAACAGTAGAGGAGAAGGTAGACATATCTAGAACAGTGGAGGAGGAGGTGGAAACATTTGGAGCAATGAAGGAGGCAGTAAAGATATCTGGAACAGTAAAGAAGGCACTAGAGTTATCTAGAGCAGTGGAGAAGGCAGTAGATATATCTAGAGCAGGGGAGGAGGCAGTAGATATATCTAGAGCAGGGGAGGAGGAAATAGAGATATCTGGGGCAGTGGAGGAGGTGGTAGAGACACCTGGAGAAATGGAGTAGAATAGTGGAGGTTTCATTTTGAGAGCTGGGTTCTGCTCTGTCTCATTAACCACAGGATTCAAACTAAGCTGGAGCTACAGGAAGTGAGGGATTAGGACAGCATTCATACTTGGGTCAGGGAGGAGCCGATTTTGAACCCAGCTTCAAGCTGCATTCATTGCTGGTGGGCATTATTGCCCTGGCCCATCCTTTGCAAAGGGCAATGCATGGGAGAACAAAGGAGTGAATGGCACCCAGGGCCCTGAAAAGGTAACAGCAGCAAAGCTGTGGCAGTTTATCTGAGATTTCCCCTCCCAGCTCCTCTGATGTTGCTACGCCCTCCATCCAGCTTCTGTGTCTCTGACAAAGACAATCAGGGACTAGGACGATATGGCTGCACCCAAGGCTGAATCCTGGGTCACTCTAGAGACCATATACCTACCAGGGTATCCAAGTGTGGTCATGATACAGCCCTCGGATGCTGTGGACTAGAGGGGTCCCTGCCAAATCTGAGAGTCTGTGAATTGCCCGGAGAGTCACGTGCCCGGCCCACAAGTCTCAGATCAATCCCTTATGATGGGAATGGTGACAACAGCAATGGGCAATGAGCAGCAGCACATGGGATGGCTTGCACTGCAGCCCACCATGGGGAAGGGGCTTGCTTCCTTCTTCTTACAGCACTCTGCTGAGTGATGGAAGAGTCTAATTCAGAGCTTGGTCTATAACAGCTCAGCACGTGCCATCTCAGAAGGCTTGGTGAATTATCTATTAACTCACCCGGGGCTTCTTAATTGGAATTCTTGCTAATGTTCTGGAGAAAGGAAGGAAGGAGGGAAGGATTAATCTGTAAACTGGCCCCTAGTAACATCTGATAATTCTAGAGTCTCTCAAAGCATTTGCAGACACACTCTCACTTGAGTCTTATAGAAGCCTTGTGAGACAGATACTCTCAATACCCATTTTACAGATGAGGAAACAAATCCTGCAGTCAAATGGATTGCCCAGGGTCCTGTGGCTGGAGTCATGCTCTCCAGCCCAGCTGAAGAGTCAGCAAGTCCCCCTTGCTGCTAGGTAACTCTGGGTAGAGCTCTTGACCTGGAGCCCGAAAGATCTGAATTCAGATGTGATTTCAGACACTTACTAGCTGTGTCACCAGACAAGTCACTTAGCCTCAGTCTGCCACTTAACTCTTCTGTATCATGGTTAATAGTGCCCACCTCCCAGGGTTGTTGGATCAAATGGACTATTATTTTAAAAGTGCTTTGCCAGCTATTAGGGTTGTTCCTAATGAACTTCAGCAATGGACAGCTCCCAATCAAAGCCGGATCTTCATAGGTGGGGAAAGACTAATGGCTGGGCTGAGGTGGATTGGATTTGTGAGGGAACAGTTATTCTGAGAGAAGAAGCTTTAGGAGGGAGCGGACTCTGTGGATTTCTCAACTCAACTAAGATTTTAAATATACCAATTTTATAAAGGACGAAGGGAGATACAAAAATGGCCGGGTTAGGGGAGATGAAGCAGATTCCCTATCCTCACCTAAGTTTGACACAAGGTTTAAGGTAATGGGGAAAAGAACTTCCGGGGGGATCTTGGGAAAGCTTCTTTGCCAGCCCTCGGTTTCCTTGTCAACAAGATTAGGAGATTGAACTGAGATTATAGATTTAAAAGGGGCTTGAGGGAAATTAAAGGAGGGCAAGTTCACTTTCAGGGATGGTACTGAAGCTGAGGCTTGAAGAAAGAAAATTTCAATGGTTAATCAATAAACTTTATGAAATGTTTACTATGTTCCAGGCACTTTTCTAGGTGGTAGGGGTGGGGTGTGCATTCCAGGTTTTGGAGAAATGGCTGATGGGAGTGCATAGAGGGAGAAGGGAGCAAGATGAAACTGGAGGATAACTAATAATTCTCTGGGCTAGAGTTGGGATTCCATAAAGAGGAGCAGGAGACTAGTTTGTAAAGGTGGGCCCAGGATCCTGATTGTGGTGAGCCTGAGGAGTTTTAGCTTATGGACAATAAAAAACCACTAAAAATTTTGGGGGAGCAGGGTGATGAAATTGTAATAAATCCAAATTCATGTGGCTAAATTAATCGGAACTTGAACCCAGATTTCTAGGGTCTCAGACTAGTATCCCTTCCATGACATCATATTGCTTCTCACAGCATAAAAATTATGGAAGTGGCAAAGTGTTTTTTCATTTGTAAAAGGAGATTCTTAGATTAAAGAGTCTCTGGCAATTTGGAGCTATGCTCAAAAAGTTATCAAACAGTGCATACCCTTTGACCCAGCAGTGTTTCTACTGGGCCTATATCCCAAAGAGATTTTAAATGAGGGAAAGGGACCCACATGTGCAAAAATGTTTGTGGCAGCCCTTTTTGTAGTGGCTAGAAACTGGAAATTGAAAAGATGCCCATCAATTGGAGAATGGCTGAATAAATTATGGTATATGAATGTTATGGAATATTATTGTTCTGTAAGAAACGACCAACAGGAGGATTTCAGAGAGGACTGGAGACACTTGCATGAACTGATGCTGAGTGAAATCAGCAGAACCAGGAGAACATTATACACAGCAACAAGACTATACAATGATCAATTTTGATGGACATGGTTCTCTTCAACAATGATGTGATTCAAACCAGTTGTTCAGCGATGAAGATAGTCATATACATCCAGAGAGAGGCCTGTGGGAACTGAGTGTGAACCACAACGCAGCATTTTAACGCTTTCTGTGAATATTTCCATGCATTTTGTTTTCCTTCTTAGGTTGTTTTTTCTTCTTCTCTTTCTAGATCTGATGTTTCTTGTGCAGTAAGATAACTGTATAGATATGTATACATGTATTGTATTTGTCATATAATTTATCCTATCTAGCATGTATTAGATTACCTGTCATCTAGGGGTGGGGAGTGGGGGAAGGAAAGGAAAAGCTTGGGGAAAAAAAAGTTTTTTGCAAAGGTCAATGTTGAAAGGTCACTCATATGTTTTGTAAATAAAAAGCTTTATAAAAAAAAAA
>JAJPUD010003205.1:155049-169456 GCA_023553655.1 Myrmecobius fasciatus
TTATACACAGCAACAAGACTATACGATGATCAATTTTGATGGACATGGTTCTCTTCAACAATGATGTGATTCAAACCAGTTGTGCTGC
The DNA here is from genome assembly GCA_023553655.1 of Myrmecobius fasciatus. NCBI lineage: Eukaryota > Metazoa > Chordata > Mammalia > Dasyuromorphia > Myrmecobiidae > Myrmecobius > Myrmecobius fasciatus. Next base: position 155,138 of record JAJPUD010003205.1, read on the forward strand.
GATGAAGATAGTCATATACATCCAGAGAGAGGCCTGTGGGAACTGAGAATGAACCACAACACAGCATTTTAACGCTTTCTGTGAATATTTCCATGCATTTTGTTTTCCTTCTTAGGTTGTTCTTTTTCTTCTTCTCTTTCTAGATCTGATGTTTCTTGTGCAGTAAGATAACTGTATAGATATGTATACATGTATTGTATTTGTCATATAATTTATCCTATCTAGCATGTATTAGATTACCTGTCATCTAGGGATGGGGAGTGGGGGAAGGAAAGGAAAAGCTTGGGAAAAAAAAAAGTTTTTTGCAAAGGTCAATGTTGAAAGGTCACTCATATGTTTTGTAAATAAAAAGCTTTATAAAAAAAAAATGAGTCTCTGGGCTCCCTTCCTGTTCTACATCTATGCTCTAATGAAAAGACATCTGACTTCAGGCAAGAAGGACCCAGGTTCAAATTCTGCTCTGGTACTTGAGAGCTGTGTGACCCTCAGCAGGACATGTTACCTCTGAACCATAGTCTTTTTATCTGCCAAATGGGGATCACAATGCTAGCCCTCCTTTCCTTATAAATGCTTTGTAAACAAAAAGCCAGCAAATAACTGGAAGTTATTTCTTCCTAAAGCTGAAAGATTTGGGGTTTGCAAACCGAATTTCAGGTGAAGATGATGGGTTCTCACTGCCAGGGTCTGCTTGTGAGACTCAAGCAGATAGAATTATTTGGGGACACTTCTGATGACACTGGGGCTCCCTGAACCACCTTCCCTCCTTAGTTTAATGAGACCTAAGTGTTCAAAGATTTCAGGAATAGACCCTGCAATTCTCACAGCCTTCTTGTCACCCCACTTAAAACATTAATTCTCAACAGGTTCCAAGTGATCATTGCTGGTGTATCATTGTCGGATGGGTCTATTTTCATCCCCCAGACTAATGAGCTCCTAGTGACCCAGGAACTCAGGATTAGGCTTGGAGAGCTGTTCCCCTCTTCCTGTTACCCTGAATAGAACATTAATTGTCATGCAGGTGATTGGGAGTGGCCGGATTAGGGTCCAGAAAGAGCCACCAAGTCTAATTAAATGTCTTGGCTCCCAAAGCTGAGTCTCCCTATGAGTCTGATGCTGGGGCCTCCTCATTCTCCTTCTCTTTTCTGTTTCATCTCTCCCCTCCAGGAGGATGGAAGGATTCATTAAAGCCTCTCCCTCAGGGACAAAAACAGCAGCCAATATATTGGGAAGAACCTTGGAATTGAACTTGGAGCTGCAAATCCCAGTTCTGTCCCTTAACACAATAATCTGAGTCACCCTGAGTCAGTCTATTCTCCTTCTCTTAGCTTAAATTTCCTCTATAAAAATGAGAAAGTTTGGACTAATTAATCTATAAAATCCCTTCTATTTTCATACTTTCTGAACTGAAGATACATCCCGAAATTCCCATTTCCACTTCCTGACACATATAGAACCCCAGCTCAGATGTTGCCTTCACAGAATTAAAATATGGTACTTGGAAAAAGCACTGACTTGGGAGTCAGAAGACTATATTCAAATCTCACCTCTGAGGGAGTCGACTGAAGGACTTTATAGGTTCTTCTAGCTCTAGATCAATAATAAGTTTTAGATCTCATTGGCCATCTAGTTCAATTTATATCTCAAAAGGAACCCCCCGCTTCAACATAACTTGGCAGCCTCTGAAGACCTCCAGGGAGAGGGAACACATCACCTCTTAAGGCAGCCCATTCCACTTGGGAACAACTCTGTTAGGGTCTGGGTTAGCCTAAGTTGATTGAAAGAACATAAGTTTTCAGAGCTAGGGAGGACATTAAAGACCATTGACTCCATTTAATTTCTGTTGCTTCTGACCTCTCAAGAACTGAGATGTTACTATAAATAATCCTAATGAAGTTGGAGCCAAAAGAGCAGAGTAGCTAGAAGAAGTATAGGGATCTCCCCAATTTTTTCTCTGAACATCTGGAAAAACATCAGACCAACAGTGAAAGAAAAAATCAAAATAAGTCATTTTTTTCAGCCCAGGTTGACACAAGAAGATAAAGGTATAAATGGACACTAGAGATAAGATCTGGCTATTGAATATATGTGAGCATAGGGACATGCTTGCATCAGAGGAAGAGGAAGTTCCAGACCCATATTGGGGCACTTCCAAGCTCATGCTAGTGTAATGAAATGGGAACAGGTGCCAAATGGTAGACTTGTCACCCCCCACCCAATTTGGGATCACAGATTCAGGACACCCTAAGAAAGGTATCTTGGGCTGTGGGGGGTCTGCCCGGTGAGAAGGAAGTACAGAAACAAACAGTAATTGTGTTCTTCCTTCCTTCTTTTCTTTCCTGTCCTTTCTCTCTTTTTTTCTTTCTTTCCATGACTAATGCAAAAATGTTTTGTATTACCAAACATATTTGTAAAGGTTTTAATATTTTTGGCCCATGAGTGAATGGAGAAACTAGAGGGAGAGGGAGAGATTTAAAACTGAAAAGAAAACAAAATTGAATTTAAAAAATGAATTCTCAGAGCTGAGTGTGGACCACAACATAGTATTTTAATGTTTTCTGTGAATTTTTGCTTGCAGTTTGTTTTCTTTCTTAAGTTGTTTTTTTTCTCTTTCTAGATCTGATTTTTCTTGTGCAGCAAGATAATTGTATAGATATGTATACATATATTGGATTTATTATATATTTTAACATATTTAACATGTATTAGACTACCTGTCATCTGGGGTGGGGGTGGGGGGAAGGAGGGGAAAAATTTGGAACAAAAAATTTTGCAAAGGTCAATGTAGAAAAATCACTCATATGTTCTGTAAATAAAAAGCTTGAATAAAAAAAAATTTAATGAATTCTCTACCTCCTAGCTTCTTTCACTTTCTTGTTAAAATTCTAACTTCTCCAAGAAATCTTTCCTGATCCCCCTTCAGTGCTACTCCTAACACTCTGTTGATTATCTCCTATTTATCCTGTCTTGTTTATACATAGAGTATTTGTTTTTAATGTTGTCTCTCCCCATTAGACTGTGAGATCCTTGATAGCCCATGAAATAAGGTGCTACCTCCTCTACAAAGTATTTCCCAGTTATCAATCAGTTTTCAAATTCAAAGAGTATAGGTTTTGGAGTCAAGTTCACAACCATTTATTAAGCACCTGCAATATGCCAGACCTTGTACCAATGCTAAGGAAACAAAGAAAGAGAAAAACAATCCAAGCTAGAAGGAACCTCCTCACTCTCATAAAATATAAGTTCCGTGGGGTCAGAAGAAGTCTCATTTGTGTGTGTTCAGAACCTTGTACCTGAGAAGCACACACTAAATATTTAATTGAAGGCACTTTAGAAATTATCTAGTCCAGTGATCTCATATTATAGATAAAGATACCTAAGTCCATAGAAAAGATGGGCTTTCTCAGGACCATAAGTGATAAGTATCAAAGTTAGGATTCAAACTCTAATTCTGATTTCAGGGATCCAGGAGACCTGGGTTTTGAAAGATTAAGGAGCCCAATAGAAGGAGAATCTAGACTTAATTCTAGACACAGTAAGCATGTGAGAAAACAGGAAGGAACAGCACAAAATGGGTCATGATCAGGGAATGGGGCATTCTCCAGTTTGGAATATCTATGAAGGACTTAAAAGGCAGAGCATTTGTAAGCAAGTATGGGCCCAAGACAAGAAGTGTCCCCTGGGAAGTTTCAAGTGCATCTGGAGAGACTCCTACCATGGGCTTAGTACAGTACCTGGCACATAGTAGGTGCTTGATAAATGTTTATTGACCAACTGATGGGAATGGATTGGTGCCAGAGAAGTCACCTGAGTAGTTGCCACCATTCCTTCCTTTGGTCCATTAGTCCTGCTTTCTTCACCCTAAAACTAAACCCCAGTCAACATGCCTTGTTAGAAATCTACTGAAAGGGAGTGATATGACATAAGACTAAGGAAAATCTCACAGAATCCCAAGATCTTCAGGTCAGAAGGGACTTGGGATGGGGGAGAGGTGCCTGAATTAGAATGTCCTCTACAGGATCTCCTCTTCCAAGTCATCACCCAGCTTGCACCTGAAGACCACATGCTTATCCCTGTACTTATCCATTGATAATCCCCCAGTAATTCCTTCCTCCTTATAATTAACTAGCCTAGGATCTTTCACAGGAAGGGGAAGCATTTAACAAGCTCACAAGAGGAAAACAAAAAATAGATTTCCTGGATTTCACAAATTCAGTCTACTCCGGCCTCACCTCCGCTTGCCGAGTTCATAAAATCCGGCTAGTTGCTTCTCTGGATCTTGGTTTCTTTAAAAAATATATATATATATTTCTTTATAAAATGAACTTCATCTAAGTCTCCTTCTGTCTTTTGATAAGTTTTGGTATTACATTAACTACGAATCTGCCTCTGTAATCCCCTCTTTATTTCTTTCTCTTCTGGTACCAAGCAATACCAATATTTTCCCTCTTCCACATGCCAGTCTCTTGGATGCTTCTGGGCAGCATGACTGTGTGGATAAAGAGCCGGACTTAGAGATCACAAAGACCTAGATTCCAATGGTCTTCAACATTTATTGCCTCTGCATCTATGGGCAGGTCATCTGTCTTCTCTTAGCCTCAATTTTCTCATCTACAATATGGGTATAATCATAATTTTGCTAGTTACATCACAGAGTTGTGAAGAGATCGCCATCACCTGATTGAGGTCAGTTCCAATGATCTTGTGATGAAGAGAGCATCTACACCCAGAGAGAGGACTGTGGGAACTGAGTGTGGATCACCACATAGCGTTTTTACTCTTTTTGTTGTTGTTTGCTTGCATTTTGTTTCCTTTTTTGATCTGATTTTTTGTGCAGCAAGATAATTATATAAATATGTATGCATATACTGGATTTAACATATGTTTTAATATGTTTAATATCTATTGGATTACTTGCTGTCTAGGGGAGGGGATGTGGGGAAGGAGGGAAAAATTTGGAACACAAGGTTTTGCAAGGTCAACATTGAAAAATTATCCATGCATATGTTTGGAAAATAAAAAGCTTTAATTTAAAAGATAATATAAATAAGATCATAATTATATACTATATTATAATCATATAATATAAACATATTATATATAATAAAAATATAATACATGATAAAAATAAAATAAATAAATGAAAAGAAATCATCATCACCATCATTAACACCTATACAATACTGGTCTTTTGGAAGAGTAAAATGGAGGGTGATGGATTTAGGAAGTATCCAATCAAAAACTTGCATGCCATTAACAAAATGCATGACCCATCTCCTCAAGATAAAGATTTATACTTTCTTGTCAAAAAGGGAAAAAAGGGACTAATTGATGTTTATTCAATAATGATGCATGATAAAGGAGTTAAAAACTTAGAGTTACTTGCAGAATGAGCAGATATCACTTAACTGAGCAATAATAAAAGTGACAATAGGTTCACCTCCATTATACTGAGCAACTAATATTGATTTACTTTGGGATGAAACCTGTGAAAGGGCTAAAATCCAAGAACAGATCTTGGGCCAACTATAAGTGATACTTCTAAAGGTGACTCCGACATGAACTTGCTCCAACAATACAGTGATGAAGAAGCATCAAACAAATGGCTGCACAAGATATCACACAAAGAAACCACACAAGATATCACAGATCTCAAACATCAATACCTCACTGATATCCAGAAGGACACAACCAGGTAGCCAGACATACATGCCGAATTTTCCTATATAACAAAAAATGAATCTTCATGCTACAAATACAGACTTCAAAATCGACTTGAGAATTTAATCTGTCCTGAAACTGGAACATGACCATAGACAGAATCATTACCCACAATCCCTTTTATCCATAAAATCACATTAATCCATAAAAATTAAAAAATAATGCTTTAATAGATATAGCCATACCAAATACCCATAAATTTCCAAACCAAGTATACTAAAAACTTATCCAAATATAGAAATGTAGCAGAAGTCAGAACCATGTAAGAGTAGGATGAAATGGATATCGTCTCTCTCTACTAACCAAACCGTCCCCAAAACACTCCCTATGAACCTACCAAAAATGAACTTCTATCTCGATACTGTCATTCAATTGCAAAAAAATTATATTCCTTTAGCCACCTTTTAGCCACCTGTGCAAAAGGCTACTAAACACTAAGGGTGGAAGAATATTACCATTGTCCCAGAATCATTTCTATTTGAACTTCAGCAAACTAGATGAGAATAAGATGAATAATAATTATCAGAGCTGACATTGTCATGGTACTTTGTTTACAAAGAGGTTTATGTTTAAAGGAAGTAAAAAATAGAAGTATAAAAATTTAAACTTAAAGTGCTATATAAGAATATGCCCTGTTATTGAATTAAGATTGTAAGAGAGGCCATAGTGACATGACGGATTCTGGGACAGAGGATGCTTCTAGCTGCTGAGGGATGCTGAAGGACCAGGAAATCTTTCCCAAAAATGGGCATCCAAGTTAGGTTTGATGGAAGAAGCAAATGACTTCAATAAGTAGAAAAGTGATTAGGAGTGGAACAGATCTAGTGAAAGGAGTCACTAAGAGATGAGAGAATAGAAAGAGTGGTTCAGTTTAGAATATTTATTACCATTTATGCGCCCATCTCTGTAAGGTTTGGGGAAACCCCTAGGCTTCCCTGCGGAGGAAATAGAAGAGGTAATCCTTACTCTCAAAGGGCTTAGTTGGGAGGGCTCTTTTTTGTGTTATATCCCCAGATACAACAGACAGTATGTGCCTAATAGATGCTTGTTGATCAATTGACTTCTAGGACCTTGAAGTGGCCAAATAATGCAAGTCAGCCATCTCCTTTTATTCATGAGGAAATTTAGGCCTAGAGAGCATGAAAAGAGAATTATCTAAAGTCAGTCAGCTAATAAGTGAAAAAACTCAGATTTATACCTAGGTTCACAGATTTCAAATTCAATTTGTTTTCTATTGCACCAAACTACCACTTTGGGCCATTCACATGGAGACAGAATATTGGGCTTAAAGGGTCCTGGCACTGATCCCAAAGTATATAATGGAGTCATCAATAAACATTTATTAAGTGCTGGCACTGTGCTAAGCAGTGAGAATAAATGGGAACAGAAAGAAAGACATCCCTTACCCTCAAAGAGTTTACATCCTAATGAGGGAAGATAGCACATACAAGGGAACTGAAAAGGGCAGAGCATGGTCAAGAAAATCCATTGAGTGAGGAGTGTAGCCCAAAGAGGAATAAAGAAATGATTGACTTAGGTGTCTTCCTTAAAATGCAAGTTCTGAAAATAGTGAATGACTATAGTAATCTAGTGTTTGACAAACCCAAAGACCCCAGTTTTTGGGATAAGAACTCACTATTTGACAAAAACTGCTGGGAAAATTAGAAACTAGTATGGAAGAAACTAGGCATTGACCCACACCTAACACCATATACCAAGATAAGGTTGAAATGGATTCATGATGTAGACATAAAGAATGACATTATAAACAAATTAGAACAATGTAGGATGGTTTACCTCTCAGATCTGTGGAGGAGGAAGGAATTTGTGACCAAAGAAGAACTAGAGATCATCATTAATCACAAAATAGATAATTTTGACGATATCAAGTTAAAAAGTTTTTGTACAAACAAAATGAATTCAGACAAGATTAGAAGGGAAGCAATAAACTGGAAAACATTTTTACACTCAAAGGTTTCTGACAAAGGCCTCATTTCTAAAATACATAGAGAATTGACTCAAATTTATAAGAATTCAAGCCATTCTCCAATTGATAAATGGTCAAAGGATATGAACAGACAATTTTCAGATGAAGAAGTTGAAACTATTTCTAGTCATATGAAAAGGTGCTCCAAGTCACTATTGATCAGAGAAATGCAAATTAAGACAACTCTGAGATACCACTACACACCTGTCAGATTGGCTAAGATGACAGGAAAAGGTAATGACAAATGTTGGAGGGGATGTGGGAAAACTGGGACACTGATACATTGTTGGTGAAACTGTGAATGGATCCAACCATTCTGGAGAGCAATTTGGAACTATGTTCAAAAAGTTATCAAACTGTGCTTATTACCCTTTGACCCAGCAGTGTTTCTACTGGGATTGTATCCCAAAGAGATCTTAGAGGAGGGAAAGGGACCCACATGTGCAAGAATGTTTGTGGCAGCCCTTTTTGTAGTGGCTAGAAACTGGAAACTGAAGGGATGCCCATCAATTGGAGAATGGCTGAATAAATTATGGTATATGAATGTTATGGAATATTATTGTTCTATAAGAAATGACCAACAAGATGATTTCAGAGAGGCCTGGAGAGACCTACATGAACTGATGCTAAGTGAAATGAGCAGAACCAGGAGATCATTATACACAGCAACAAGACTGTATGATGATCAATTCTGATGGACATGGCTCTCTTCAACATGAGGTGATTAAAACCAATTCCTATTGTTCAGTGATGAAGATAATCCTATACACCCAGAGAGAGGCCTGTGGGAACTTAGTGTGGACCACAACACATCATTTTAATGCTTTCTGTGAATATTTGCTTGCATTTTGTTTTCCTTCTTAGGTTGTTTTTGTTCTCTTTCTAGATCTGATTTTTCTTGTGCAGTAAGATAACTGTATAGATATGTATACACATATTGGATTTGTCATATATTTTAACATATTTAACATGTATTTGACGACTTGCCATCTAGGGGTGGGGGGAAGGAGGGAAAGAGGGAAAAATTTGGAACAGAAAATTTTGCAAGGGTCAATGTAGAAAAATTACTCATATGTTCTACAAATAAAAAGCTTAATAAAAGTAAAAAATGCAAGTTCTGAAAGGAACCAGATTATGAGAGGAAGAAGCCTGAGAGATGGAAGGTACTTCCATTATAAGAAATCTATAGTTGGAATGAACTTGCAGGATGAAGAGGTTTCTGTGGCGTAATAAAGTCAGTGAGTCAGGAGTATAGCTCAGAGAGAAATAAAGGGGAGAAGCTTGAGTTAATGGAAAAGATGCTGGGTTGAGGTTAAAAAACAAACCAACATAGAGATACACATAAATATAAAATAAATATCAGGAATAGAATTTAATATGTAAAAATGGGGGTAGTAGTCATGATTCTGAGTTAAAGTTAAAATAGATTTAATCAAAAGATAAAAAGAGGGAAAGTATACTATATGTCAGCCATATTAGTCAATATTGTTTTAGACTCTTTAAAATAACTATACAGTATAAAGTTGGAATATTGCTGTGGGGTAGGAAATGCTGAGCCAATGGAGTGAGAAAAATATGGAAAGACTTGGACTTGTGCAGAAAAATGCTACTCTCCTTCAGAAAAACAGAAGACAAGTGGAAATAAGTCCACTTGTTAAGGAAATATTATTAAGGAAATAAGGATAGTCAATATATGTGTGTATGAATATATATATTGATTATGGATATTTATGTATGTGTGTGTACATGTATGTATATGTGTGTATAATTATATATCTATATCTCTATCTTTCTATGCCCCTACCATATGTGCTTAATTGCAGCCTTTTGGAGGAGTAGGAAAGAGAAAAAAAAATAAAGCAAAAAATGCACAGCAGAGAACAAAAGAAAACCTACAGGAAAAAAGCAAACCAACTTGGATTGTCTCGTCTCTGCTGCTGACTCACTGAGAATCAAGCAGTAGAGAGAATGGAACCTTGAACTTGGAGACAGGAAGACTTGCATTTGAGTCACTCAGATACTTACTAGCTTTGTGATACTGAGTAAGTCATTCAATCTTTCTGAGCCTCAGTTTCCTCATCTGTAAAATAGGGATAATAATAGCATCAGGTCATAAGTTGTTGTGAAGCTCAAATGAGATCATGTCTATAACCTGCTATTTGAAATGCTGTGTGAGATAATGCTGTTCTCTGTGGTTTGAGTGAGCTCAGTCCTGCCAATCTGCCCCGACTCTTGAGACCCCCACTGACTCCTATAGTCCCCTGCCCTTATTCTCCTCTCCCTGGATAGGAGTCTGTTCATGTTCTCAAAGACTTTTCATACAGATCACCTCACTTTAGCCTTATACATATTTTGAGATTTGTTCATCCATGAGGTTGTCAGAGATGGAATTAGCGAACAGACAAGGAAATTGATGCACAACATGGATCAACAACTTATTCAAGGTCAACAGCATGTTTAGGGGATGTACTGGACTGGAGTTAAGACTCTTTTGCTGTGTTATGTTGGGACAGCTCCCTACAACTCATCTAGAACTCTGGCAGAACCAACCCAGAGTCCAAGAGGAGACAGTTTATGAACTGAGCAGCCATGCAGGGAAGAGGAAACTTGAACATGGAGAAAGGAGATCTAAGTTCAAATTCTGCTTCTGCTTCTTAGGGCCTACCTAAAGGACCTACCTATGACTTTGTCACTGAGAATCAGTTTCCTCATCTATTAAAAAGGATAATAATACTTGTTTGATTTCCCTTAGAGGATTGTTGTGAAGAAAATGCTCTGTACATCTTAAAATGCTGCAGATATAGAATTTAAGTTGTTAGAAAGTGTCAGTGATGTCCTTGCAACAGTCTTAGTCCTACAGAGCTTATGATGAAACATGTTTCCCTCTAGGAAGGTGGGGTTCGAATTTTGTATACACCACCGACAGACAAGGTCACTTTGTCAGCTTTTGCTTAATTGTTTTTCTTCGTTGCAGAGGAGGGTGCATCAGGAAATGATGGTGGTGATGTAAAAAACAAAAAGCATCAATAAAGCATTTTCAAGCATCAATGATGCTGGGATACAGGCTACCATAGGACCTGATTCCTGACCTTGGGTAATGATAGCAATAATTCCTGGTCCTTGGGATCTTTTTTACCTCATTTGATACACACAATACCTCTGGTAGACAAGTAATGCAAATATAATTATTTCCATTTTACAAAGATCAAAAAAACCCCAAAGCTCAGGAAGTTCAAAGGACTTGTTCATAGGTAGACAGCTAGTAAATAGCACAAGCAGGACTTCTGAGTCTCCCATGACCTTGAGGAGGTCAAACAACCCAAACTGGCATTTCCCCAGCAGGGAAGCTGGGCATCAACATCCAGATAATTAAGTTCCAGGAAAAGCCATTTCAGACTTGTGAGAAGAGCACTAAATTTGGAGTCAGGAGATGGGGTCTCGAGTTACCACTCTGCCGCTGATGGGCTTTGAAACCTTAACCATGCCTCTCTTTCTGGGACTTGCTTTCCACCTTCATAGAAGAGGAGCAATGCTTATTAAAAGCTGGAGAAGCATTTAGCAGGGACATTGTAGGTATGCATTATAGGAAGCATATGTACAGAATTCTAGAGTCGAAATGGACCTCCCTAATTACCAAGTCCAGTCCTAACCAAAATAAAAAATAATCCTTACAACCTTAATCCCATAACATTGTGCTTCCGTGGTCTGGAATAAGTGCCCAATGACATTATAGATGAAACAGTGGCTTCTATAATCATAAAATCCCATGCAGAAGTGGAGAATGGGATACATAGGATTGGGACATAGATATCTTATGAGTATTTACTGATAGAATAGTAAACCTTTAATGCTGAGATCCCTAGATTTAGAACTGGGAAAGATCTTAGAAGTCCTCCAGTTTAATCTCATTTTATAGGAAAGGGAATTGAGTTCCAAAGAAGAAAAGGCCTCAGCTCAATTCCTCTGGCGTCAAGTCTAAGACCCTTTCCACTACTTCACATTGCTTTTCAACTAGTTTTCCAAGCCTCAGTTTCCTTCTCTGAAAATTAGGTATGATAACAATTGTGTTGTCGACCTCACAGGGTTGTTGTGAGAAATAAGTTGAGGAGCTGCGATCACATTGATGTGGGAAACCACACTACCCCAATGAAGATAATTTTTGAGCCATTTATAATTAGATAAGTCTTATAGAGCTGTCTGTGGCTCAGAGGTCAAATGACTTAGCTAGAATCACACAACTTGTAAGCATCAGAAATAGGACTGAATTCAGATTTTTCTGGCAGCAAGTCCAACCGTCTATCCACCATACCACTCTGACTCTCCTGTTACAAAGAAGGAGCTTTGTTAATCCTAAAATGGGACATATACATGTGGGTTCCCATACATGTGTGTACAACACACATATCTACATATATTTTAGTGCATTCTATCTATATCTTAATAGATTTCAATTATATATTCAATATATGCATATATGTATATCTTAATCATTCCAATTTAATACATTATCTTAATATATTCTATCACTAGAAGATACATGAAAAAAATTAGCAGCTCCTAAGAACATTAGTATTCAGAAAAGGGAACTAGCAGACACAAGTTGAAAGGTTCAGTCGGCCAATCTCAGTGTCCTTTCTGGGAGCCTCCGGCCCATAGCTTCAGCACCCTGGATAGTTCTGCCATTCACCACTGTTTTGCCCAAGGACTGAACAGGCTTTTCTTACAATGACCAGATGTTCCTTCCTTCCCAGGCTAGCTTAAGGCTAAAATGAACCTTTTCTACCAGGGCTTATCAGAGTTTCTAAATTACATACTGAGAAGAAATTTAATTGGTTTAATTAAGAAAGTTTATTTCATGGTAATTCAGTTTGGTTATGCTGCAAGACTTAATGTGTCCTCTGGTGAGAGAAATCTGTTATAAATATTCATAGCCCCACTCTCCCCTCCCCTCTGCTGCCCTCACCTTCCTCTCCCACCCCACAAAGTTGGGAGATGTGGCTGAAGGCTCAGCTTAAATTATTTTTCACATGGAGTCTTTCTTGATCCCCTAGTTCCCCCTTCTCCCCAAACTGCTTCCTATCGAATTTGTATCTACCTCTATAAGTACACGTTGTCACCATTGGAAGCTTCCTGAGGGAAAGGACCATTTCACTTTTGTCTTTATATCCTAGCTTAGGCCCTCAATTAATGCTTGTTGATTGACTGGTTAAAGACAGGGCAGTCATATCATAGGGGAAAGTCTTGGGGTGTGAAGAGGTGGGCTTGAATGCCAGTTCTACTGGGATTCGACAAAAACCTTCATGAATTTAATTAAGCATTTTGTACCTCAGTTTGATCATCTATAAAACGAGGAGGCTGGGTTACATGGTCTCTAAGGCGCCTATAGCTCTTACATTCTGTGAGCCCATGAGATCCTGTATCTTTCTTTGAACTCCCCAATTAATGGCTTCTGAAGGCTTTACTAGCAGAATGAGAATTAGAACAGGTGCTTGTAAAATGGAAAGGCATGGAATCCCAGTCAGGACAGGACCATTCTCTCAACACAAACCTAGTTGAGAGCATTGAGGTCCAGTAACCGAAAGCAGATGTCAGGGGAAGATATTTTTAGCTAAATCATGCAATAAAGCCTACAGACTCGTATCTGTATGTGCAGAGGGAAGACTCACTTACACTGATCTCTGGCCAAGTTGTCTATTTGAGGAAAGTGATAAAGATGGCCACTATTAGGACCCAAAAGATCTTCTTTTAAATATTGGGTTGTAGGGTGTCAGTCTGAGTTTTGTAGGGTCAGAGAATTTAATTCTGGAAGCGACTTAGGACACATCTAGCCCCAGATTCACATTTTCCAGATAATTTTCCTTCTCTGAATGTCAGATCTGGGATCTGACAATCAGAGAAGGAAAATTATTTGCCCAAGAAGACATAGGAATACAGGATTCCAAATGAGGTTCTTTGATTCCAAATTCAGTCAAGTAAATTTGTGGATAAGATGATATTTATAAAGCATTTAGCACAGGTTCAGGTGCATTTTGTTGTTGTTGAATCATTTTTCTGTCATGTTCAACTCTTTGTGAACCCATTTGGGGTTTTCTTGATGAAGATACTAAAGTAGTTTGCCATTTCCTTCTCATTTTACAGATGAGGAAATGGAGGTAAACAGGGTTTAGTGACTTGCCCAGGGTCACACAGCTAGTAAGTGTCTGAGGCCAGATTTGAACTCGAAAATGAGTCTTCCTGACTCCAAGCCTGGTACCCTGGGCAACCTCACTATCCTGCTTGGTATATAATAGGTGCTTAATACATACTTGGCCATGGTTTCAGAGATGGAAAGAGACTGTATATGGGGTATCAGGAGGATATGAGAAAATGGTTAAGGAATAAAATAAAGCATGATTGGGAAAAGAGGAGGAGGAGGAGGAGGAGGAGGAGAAGGAGGAAGAGGAGGAGGAAGAAAGAGAAGAAGAGGGAGAGGGAGAAGAGAGAAAAGGACCAAAGAAGGAAGGGAAGGTCTTTGGAACCAGGAAGGCCTTGGAACCAGGAAGGCCCTGGAACCAGGAAGGCCCTGGAACCAGGAAGGCCCTGGAACCAGGAAGGCCCTGGAACCAGGAAGGCCC
>JAJPUD010003205.1:178574-197886 GCA_023553655.1 Myrmecobius fasciatus
TAGAGGATGGATTGGAACAGGGAGAAATTTGAGGAAGATCATTATAATAATATAATATAATATAGTTATAATATATAAAAATATATTTATAACATAATATGTTAAAATAAAAATAATATAATAATATAATATTTGAAGAGAGTATGATATGTGGTTGTGTGAGAAGGGCACTTGTGGGAGAGATGCTGTAGAGGCTGAATTGACAAGATCTGATGCTTGATGGGACATGTGGAGTGAATGAGGGAACAAGGACACTTAGGTTGGGTACCTAGAAAAATGGATGGCTTTGGAAGGAGAGGTGATGGGTTCTGTTTGGCACATGTTACCATCCAAATGCCAGAGAGCCATCCATCTGGAAATGTTCTCTTTATTACACTCTGGCTATGTGGCCCCTCTTTTTCCAAATGAGGGGGGTCTAGAACTCAGATTTCCAGGCTCTCAGACCAACAGTCTTTCCATCTCAGGAATATTCCTCTCTTTTAATCCCCTACTCATTTTCAGTAATAGATGAAGCTGGAGTGGGTGGAGGCAGGAAAGGAGAATGATCCCTGACCTCCCTCCCAGGATTGCTGAGAAGATCAGAAAAGGTGAAGGAGGAAAAAGCTTTGCAATAAACAGAGAAGCTGGAAGGAATGCTTATGTGTATGTGCATACATGTGTCTGTGTATGCGTCCATGTATACAATTATTGGACTCTCATTGGTTACAATGGGATAGCATTTTCACTCCTTTTGTTGTTTGCTTGCCTTTTGTTTTCTTTCTCATTTTTTTCCTTTCTAACCTGATTTTTCTTGTGCAGTGAGATTATTTGATATATAGTTTAATATCTTTAACATATATTAGATTACCTGCCATCTGGGGGAGGGAATGGGGGGAAGGAGGGGAAAACCTGGGACACAAGGTTTAGAAAGGTCAATGTTGAAGAATTATCCCTGCATCTGTTTTGAAAATAAAAAGCTTTACTCAAAAAAAAAAAAAACCAATGGGATAAGCTCAGTCAGCTGGAGCTGGGGAAGGGATGTTTTGCCAGAGAGGCCCTCCTGGAGTCTGGCCCCACTTGAGTGGGAAAGCCTTCCAAGATATCCATGACCAATGAAGCTTGAAGATGTGCTCCGGGCAGGGAGCTCACTCCTTCCTAGAAAGCTCCTCCTATTTCAGGATGCTCTCTTTGGTAAAGAAGCATTTCCTGACACTGAGGCTCCTTGTCTGGTTTCCCCCGGTGTCCAAGTCCATGTTTTTGCCTTTCTGTGCAGTCCTTGATAAATGTTTATTGACTGGCTGAAGGCTAATCCTTCTTTGACATGAGTGATTGGAGTCCTCGGTGCCAGATCGAAGTCTGGGACAGCAGAGGGCATGCAGGAAACCTCATTTTACAGGGGGGGAACTGAGATGCAAATGGGGGAGAGGGGCTGTGCCCATGACACAAAGCAAATCTTTGGCAAAGCCAGGACTGGAAGTGGGGCCCTATGTCCACAAATGCCCACAAAGCCAGGCTTCCGGAGGTCCCTCACTTCCTCTGTCCCTACTGGATAGCTGAAATGAGGAGGTGACCAGGTCCCCAGCCCCACCCTTCCCCAATGTCTCCCTTCACAGGCTCTTTGCAGACAGCAAATGCCCTTGAGAAGGACACTGGGAAGCTACAGATGGTGTCCAAGTGCCCCCTAATGGTCTGCCCAAGGAAGAGGCCTACAAACTCCAGGCTCCCTCCAGCCTCCAGGAGAGAAGATGAGTCCCCTGTGCTTGGGACCCCTGCCCAGCCTGGGCAAAAACTCCACAATTCTCCCTCCAAAAACTCCACAATTTTGTCAAGCGTCCCTTTCTCTCCCCTCACGTGCTAGCCCTGGCCCTCAGCACCTCTCACCATTCCCATGGCTTCCTAATAGGCCAACTTGAACTCTGTTATGGTTCATTTCCCCCCATTAGAATTTAAGGCCCTTGGGGAAGGAAGTGTCCGGTTTGGCCTGGATTTGTCCCCCTCACTAACACAGCCCCTGGAACATAGTGGGTGCTTAATAAATGCTTGTTGACTTGACTTCACACCCGCTAGCTCCCAACACAACTGGACAGCTCCCTGCCTTCCAGACTTGTTCTCTCCTCTTTGTTCCTTCTTTCCAGCCCATATTCCTTCAGCTCACTCCCTCCTTACCTCTACTGCAGAAATCCTTCTCTGCCTTGAGGACCTAACTCAGAGACTGCTTCCTTAATGAGATCTTCCCCACACAAATGCACTTAAAATCCTCTCTCTTCTTCAAATTGTCTTAAGTATATTTTCTGGGACTCTCCATTGTCCCTTTTTTTTTTTTTTTTGCTTTTTTGCTGAGGCAATTGGGGTTAAGTGACTTGCCCAGGGTCACACAGCTGTTACGTGTCTGAGACCAGACTTGAACTCAGGTCCTCCTGACTTCAGGGCTGGTGCTCTATCCACTGCGCCACCTACCTGCCCCTCCATTGTCCCTTTTTAACTCAAAAGACAGTTGTTTGTTTGTTTGTTTTTTTAAAGGCATACCTACTATGTGCCAGCACTTTACTAGGCTTTGGGGATTCAGGGACAGACTCCAGAGTTGAGGAGATTATATTCTCCTGGGGAGGAGAGGGGTTCCATGTAAATATATATAAAAACAATGGAAATGAGGAGGGGAATTGATAACTGAGCAAAATCAATAAAGGCCTAGCATAGGTGGTGGGTGTGCTAGGGATCCTGAGGCAGGGATGAGAAAGGAAGGTGCTCCACGCAGGGCGGGGATAGTTAGTGCAAAGGCAGAGATGGGAGAAGTTTGGGGGAGCGACAAGGTGGGATCACAGAACATACCTGGGGAATGCCGTGTAATAGGCCTGGAAGGATCAGGTCTAGAGCCAGGGGGGCCAGTGTTAGAAGGAGTGGATTGTATGTGAGGGGGTGCAGGAAGGCGGGAACTGGACTGGGAACACCCACATTTGGTGAGTCTGCTCCTGGAAGATCATGAAGGGGCAGAATGGAGCAGTCTGCTTCCAGCCCCCTTTGGGTGTGGTGGAAAGGAACCTTTGAGTTAATTGTTGGGCCAAATTTGAATTGTACAAAAGGCTCCAGCTCTTTTCTGCTTCTTTTTGGCCACTGGGTACAAGACCACTCTATGACCTGGAGTGGGCAGTGGGGGCCAAGAGTGCCCTTTCCCCCTCTGGGGCCAGCCCCTGAGCACATGGCCTCCTAGGCAAGCTCCAAGAAGCAATCTGAAGGATCAAGCCAGACCTAGTGTGCAAAGGAATAAGCTCAATCCCATGGACTCCTCAGCCCTGACATCCCCTGCTCTGAGGCCCCTCCTAGCCCTGACACTCCCTGCTCTGAGGCCCCTCCCAGCCCTGACACTCCCTGCTCTGAGGCCCCTCCCAGCCCTGACACCCCCTGTTCTAAGGCCCCTCCCAGCTCTGACACCCCCTGTTCTAAGACCCCTCCCAGCTCTGACACCCCCTGTTCTAAGACCCCTCCCAGCTCTGACATCCCCTGTTCTAAGGCCCCTCCCAACACTGACTTTCTTTGCTCTAAGGCCTCCCTCAGCTAGGACATTCTACACTTCTATAACCGATTGCAGTCCACCTTTCCACAGCTGCCTCTTGAGACAGTTTAGGACCCTGGAGGAGCCTTTACAGCCCCCCAGGAGCCTCCCTTTCAGTCCCTGCCTCTGCTCAGTGACTGTGCTCCCTCATCCCCAGCTTCTCTCTCAGAAGAGAGATCCACATTTCCCAAGCCTCCCTTCAGCCATTTCCAAAGGCATCAGTGACATCTAGCGTCCAGCCTGGAAACCAGCTCCCCTTGCCAGCCCCTGCTTTGCTCTTCAATGCCTTTGTCTGGACCCTAGAAGTAATGGATGTTAGAGCTGAGAGGGAACTTACAATAGAGAATGAGTGAGAGCTTTCCAGGGCTCACTCTGAGTCAGGGATTATGCTAAACTTGGCTACAAATAGAAAAAGAAGACATCATCCCTAATCTAAAGGCACTGACATTATTAGGGTTACCAACACATAAGGAAGAATTCAGTTGCAGGGCAGATGAAATGTATTAAAGTGGGGATGAAAAGAAGAAAATAGGCATTTATTAAACACCTACTATGTTCTAGACATCATGCTAAGAACTTTATCCATATTATCTCTTTTGACCCTTACAACAACCCTGAGACAGGTGCTATCATCATTACCACTTTAGAATTGAGGAAACTGAGGCAAACAGAGTTGGGTGACTTGCC
Source organism: Myrmecobius fasciatus (assembly GCA_023553655.1). Taxonomy (NCBI): domain Eukaryota; kingdom Metazoa; phylum Chordata; class Mammalia; order Dasyuromorphia; family Myrmecobiidae; genus Myrmecobius; species Myrmecobius fasciatus. Next base: position 182,791 of record JAJPUD010003205.1, read on the forward strand.
CAGGGTCAAAGAGCTAGTAAATATCTGAGGTCCACCTTGAACTCTGATCTTCTTCACTCATGGCCCTGAGCTCTATTCAGCTATTTGGACCCCACAATTCCTTCTGATTCTAAAATTCCTACTTTAAGCCAGGAATATCTCTGGGAAAGTTTTAGGGGTCTCTGTCATATGTGAGTGATGGTCAGTTTTATCAAGCTGACATACAAAGAGCCCCACTGGGGAGATGGGGATAATTCTGTAATGTTGGAGGCTGCAGCACTTAAGATAGGAAGTGTTCATGTCAGGCCCAACCTGCCTGCACCATCTTCTGGGCCCTGGTTCTGACGCCCGTGGGCTGAATAGTTTGTTTAAAAGCTTGTCTGAGAATCAGGTGTCACAGTGGATAAAGGCCTGGGTCTAGAGCCAGGAAGACTTATCTTCCTGAATTCAAAGCCAGCCTCAGATATTTACTAGTCACTTAACATGATTTACCTCAGTTTCCTCATCCATAAAATGAGCTGGAGAAGAAAATGGCAAATTATTCCAGTATATTTGCCAAAGAAACCCCAAATGGGTTCACAAAAGCTGAACAGAATTAAAATTACTAAATAACAACTGGGAGTCAGAAGACCTTTAAGGGTTCAAATCCTAATTCTGACAAAACTGGGCACCTATTATATACAAGAGGTTGGAAGCACAAAAGCTCCTGCCCTCAAGAAGCTTAAATCCCACTGGCATACAACATATTCAAGGACGAAAAGCACTAGCACCCTGGACAGTTCCAGAGCTCATTGCCCAGTTCTTAATATGGGGTTTGTATACACTGCCCTCCTCACAGGCTTTGGATAAGTAAAAAGCTTCTAAGAGTTACAGTGTCATAAAGATGGAAGTGTGACCATTGGCCTTGGGCCCCCATTGTCATGAGTTTCCATGAATCAGATTCCATTCTGGAAGTTAGCCACCAAACTCTCCTTCTCTTTGACTTGTATGCCCCACCCAGTGTTTATTCTGAGAAATCTCTGAATATAGTTTGTCTTGATTTCCACAGATGCAGGTTGAGCTCTGACTCCTGTGTAAGCACTTGAATCAACAAATGTACTCAGGTGTATTGTTCAGTCGTTTTGGTCATGTCTCTTCATGACCCCATTTGAAGTTTTCTTGGCAAATATACTGGAGTGGTTTGCCTTTTCCTTCTCCAGCTCATTTTACAGATAAGGAAACTGAGATAAATAGAGTTAAGTGACTTACAATTTCATAGCTAGAGACTGAGGCTGTACTTGAACTCAAGAAGTTGAGTCTTTCTATCTCCAAACCTGGCACTCTATGCATTATTGCTCCACCTAGCTATCCCAACTTAGATGTATAGAACAGTCTTTATTTCATCTCAGAGACAATGTAGAAAGTACAGAAGACTCACTGAAGCCCATCCAAAATCAGGACAGTTTTCCTCCTCTTCTAGTTCTACTTTTTTCACAGGAGAGGAGGTAGTCCTAAAATACTTCTTTGGTTCTTGTGCAGTAAGATAACTGTATAGATATGTATACATGTATTGTATTTGTCATATAATTTATCCTATCTAGCATGTATTAGATTACCTGTCATCTAGGGGTGGGGGTGGGGGGAAGGAAAGGAAAAGCTTGGGAAAAAAAAGTTTTTTTGCAAAGGTCAATGTTGAAAGGTCACTCATATGTTTTGTAAATAAAAAGCTTTATAAAAAAAATACTTCTTTGGACTCCTCTGGGAAAATGCCTCAACTTGGGACTGTTAGACAGCATCATCCCAACACTCTTGATGAATCCTCTAATCTCACAAAGAGTCATCCAGACTTTCAACCTGATGGACGTGGCTCTCTTCAACAATGAAATGATTCAAACTGATTCCAATTGTTCAGTGATAGAGAGAGCCATCTACACCCAGAGAGAGGCTTGTGGGATCTGAGTGTGGATCTCAACATAAGATTCTCAATCTCTCTGTTGTTGTCTGCTTGCATTTTGTTTCTTTCTCAGTTTTTTTTTCTTCTTGATCCAATTTTTCTTGTGCAGCAAGATAACTGTATAAATATATATACATATATTGGATTTAACATATATTTTAACATATTTAACATGTATTGGACTACCTACCATCTAGGGGAGGAGGTGGAGGGAAGGAGGGGATAATTTGGTCAGAAGGTTTTGCAAGGATCAATGTTGAAAAATTACCCATGCATGTTTTGTAAATAAAAAGCTTTAATAAAAAAAAATTTTAAAAAGACCTTCATCCTGAGAACGTGAACTCCCCAGGAAGAGAAACACAAACACAACTTGGTCAATTCATTTCCCATGGAACACACATCATCCAAATTTAACTCACTGTAATCAGAGTGTATAAAGTCTAGGTTCCTCCCTTATCCATATAATAACTTCAGTCCTTTTTTCCATTACTCCTCCATAACAGGCCTGAAGCTGCTGGGTGGGAGTACTGGGTTCACTTCTTGAGTTCCAATTTGGACTCAGATACTTACTAGCTTTGCGACCCTAGACAATTCACTTCACCCTGTTTGTCTCAATCAGATTGAATTGAGGTACTACATTGGAAGCTTAGGACAAAGACAGAGCAACATTTAGAGGTGCACAAAGGACACAGAAAAGACGGTGAGCAAGAAACTTTAACATGAGACTCCTCCCTGGGCCATAGCCCACAGCCCAGAACTCCCTTCTGCCATTCAATGCACATATGTTGAAAAGTGCCCTGGCCCAAGAACCTAGATGCCTTGATTCTACTCCCAGTTCTGTTTTCTCCCCGTGTGATTTTGGAAAAGTCAAATCCCTCCTCTGGGCCTCAGCTGCTTCTTCTGCACAATAACAGGCTGGTGCTTTTTGAGTTCTAAGATCCCTTCTAGCTCTGACATTCTATGAGATTTATGAACATTCACAGAAACACACACACACACACATCTATAAAAATCCTCCCTTTGGCTGTGGTTCTTTGAAGCTCCCCTGAAAAGCTGGAATAAACTAGCCTGGCTTTCTCACATATCACTCCAGAGCAAGCAAACAAGAAGAAAAGATATTTTATGAGCACAAATTAGAAACACTGACATCACAAATCCCCACTTTATGGAGCGGCGATATACAGTAATTAGGTGTCAAAAGTAATCTATGGCCCATGGACACAGTCATCTCTCAGGAAATAGCTTTTTTTCCTCTTGGAAAAAGTTTGTTCTCAATCAGAAAAAAAAAATACCAAGAAGCCAATAGCCCAAGAGAATGGGGGTTTGAATACATGCTCTGCCACAAGCTCACTTGATGACAAAGGGTAAGTCATTTCCCCCCCACCTTGAATTTCTTCCTCTGGAATAAGGACAATGGTATTTTTGGCAAAGATGGATATGTCCCCTAACAGAGGAAGGCAGAAGATCACTAAATGAATAAATAATATTTATATTTATATATGTGTAATATATATAGGTATTTATAATATATATATATATTATATATACATTATAGTAAATAAATAATGAATAATAAATAAAGCCAAAGCAAAGACCAATGGCCATGCAACTTGGGAACATAGCAGAAGTCTTTCAGACTACTGAAGACTCAGGATGTCCTGAGCGGGTGGATGGGAACCTGAAGCAAGTATAAGCTTCTAGGCTAGGCTGCTCTAAGAAAATGGACCACGACCAATTCAATCTCCCAGTTAGGCCTATCCCAGCAGAGAACAAGTCTTGTTCCCAGCTCTGGGTCCAGATCTTCCTTCTCCTTCCCTTTTTGCAAGGCTGCAAAACAGGCAATGTCTCAAACAGAGATTGTTAGTACACACGAAGAGAAAGAGAATTCGGCCAGCTCATTCAGAACTATAGCTGAGCAATGGCATCAGGATTACAACAGGACTGAACTTAAGCCTAGTCTTCTCACCCAAGATTGTGGGAGAAGGCAGAGACGGTCCCTGACACAAAGTCTCAGTCCAGGTATTAAGACTGAAACATGAGTAAACAAAAGAAAGTTCAAAACACAAAGCAAGTCAACAATAAAATGAAAAAATATTGTAGGTTAAGAAAATTCCAGAAGAAAACATTGCAAAAATTACAACTAGAACCCCAGAAGACAAGCATAGATTGTCCACAAGATCTCCACGCATGGGTGGAAGAAATGTTTTTCCAATGAGACATTTCACAATTTCTTCTATTTTTCAATCTTTTGACTTTGTTTTATTATTTCTTGATTTCTCATGGAATCATTGCCTTCCACCTGACCAATTTTAATTTTAAGAAGTTATTTTCATCAGTGAAGTTTTGTGCTTCTTTTACCATTTGGCTAATTCTGATTTTTAAGTAATTATTTTCTTCAATATTGTTTGTTCCTCTTTTATCAATCTCTTTTTATATTTTCTTGCATAACTCCCATTTTGTTGTTATTTGATTTTTTAAAAATATCTTTATTGGGGCAGCTAGGTGGTGCAGTGGATAGAGCACCAGCCCTGAAGTCAGGAGGACTTGAGTTCAAATCTGGCCTCAGACACTTCCTAGCTGTGTGACCCTGGGCAAGTCACTTAACCCCAATTGCCTCAGCAAAAAAAAAAAATCTTTATTTAGGAAATATCTTTTAGGAATTCCTGTTGGGCTTGAGTCCTATCTGTATTTTTCTTTGATTCTTTACTTGTAGGTGTTTTCAAAAAATCATCTTCTTTTGACTTTGTATCTTAGGCTACCACCATAGAAGCTTTTTATGATCAGCTTCTTTGTGGTTGTCACTGTTTGCTCATTTTTCCAGACTCTTTCCTGACTTTGGACTGAGTTGGGCTCTGTTCATATTTTGAGGTGAGGAGGGATGTCTGATCTGAGCTTCTCAGAAAGAGGGGAAGGTTGTACTTTTCAATGCTTCCAAAAGGTTTGATCCTGGAGAGATCTGTTCCTACCCTTCTTGTGTATACTCTGGTCCTTGCTCAGGTAAGGCTACTGCTCCCTTTCAACAATGATTGCTCTTCTTCATCCTGAAACTGTGACCCAGAATTGTTGTTTGACCTTCATTTTTGAAGAGAACCAATGGCATCCCAGGGAGATTCTTGATTCCTCTGTTAATTGGATTTAAGTGACACAGAGTCACACAAATTCTCTCATTCATCCATTCCTCTGGGGGAAGTTTTTATGTGTTTGGGATAGACACTCCCCTAACTCATTGACAGGTTTGAGGCCAGTTGGTTGCCCTCAACCTCGTTTAGTTTGTCTACTAAGATGATTCTATTGGGGTGTGGCCACTGTGCATGCTACAGCTTCTTTGAGCCATAAGTGAGGGTTGAATGACAGGTGTACTACAAAGGTAGATGAGTAGCACTAAAAAGGACTTGGCAAGCCCTCACACAAGAGGTGCTAGTCCTCCTTGAATACTCCCGATACCCCAATCCAGAATTAGATAATGACTGACAGAGCTGCTAGATAGCACCCTTTCCTGCTCCCACTGATTGTACAGGGGTCCACTGGCAATTATTTCTGACCAGAAATCCAGTCCCCTCACTGTCCCAGGATTCTGTGCTGCTCTCTGTGATGCTACCTCTGCCACAACCACAAAGCAAAGCTGCTATTACCTACAGAGCTATTTCTGCCACCCTAAACTCCTGATCAGTCTCCAGTTACAGAGCTTTCTTTTGGTCTTCCTAAGCTGTCCTGGACTGGATGAAATGATTTATTGTGACTATTTCTCGAAGTTTTTTTGCTCATGATGTATTTTTAAACTGTTGAGGAGGATGGAGTTACTAGAAGAGTTTGTTAAAAAAATACTGACTTCATTCCACCATCTTGACTCTACCCCCCTCAGATAGAAGAAATGAATGAAAAGCTGAAAAAAAAGACAAATAAAGTAGAACACTTGTAAAGAGAATAAACAGCTTGGAAACTGAAATTGGAAAACTTGATTCAAGCTGTGGACACCATGAAAAATGGAATGGAGACCATAGAATTCAATAGTTTAATAATAAGAAGTAACAGAACAAAATCCAAAATACAGAAAAGGTGAGTTTCCTACTGTCAAAAATAATTGACCTAGAAAGCAGTATGAATAAGAATAAAAATCACTAGAATCCCTGAAAAGCATAATCAAATAAAAATACAGATACCATATTTCAAGAAATCATAGAAAATCACAGAAAGAAAAAGTCCCTAGAACTATTAAATTCAGAGAAGAAAGTGAAATGAAAAGAATCCCAAAATAAACCCAAAATGACATAGACAAATCCAAGACTTCCAGGACAATGAAAAGAAGAGTTCAAGTACAAAGGAACCACCAAAAAACCTAATATCATACAGCAATTCTTCAAAGGAAAAAAAAAGCTTGGAATGCAAAATAACAAAAGAAAAAAGGCTTACAACCAAGAATTATTTATTCTGCAAAAAAGAACATGTTACAGAAAAAATAGACATTAGTTCCTTATTTCCTACTGAGAAAATTAGAGATAGGTAGAATCTATGAAACAGATGAGCATAAAAGTCTAATATTTATGCAGTGCTTTAAGTTGTACAGACTGATTTATAAATATTACCTCATTTTATCATCACCATATGTCAGGGAAGTAGATGTTATGACTATTTTCATTTTATAGATAAAGAAACTGGGGCAGATAGATATTAAGAGACTTGCCCAAAGCCACATGGTTAGTACATGTCTGAGGCATGATTTGAACTCAAGTCTTCCTGACTCCTAATCTAACCCTCTGTCTGCTGCACTTTTTTTTGGAAAGACAATTAAGGTCAAATGACTTGCCCAGGGTTACACAGCAAGTAAGTATGAAGTGTCTGAGGTCGGATTGAACTCAGGTCCTCCTGACTCCAGGATCAGTGTTCTATTTACTGCACCATCTAGCTGCCCCCATGTCCACTGCACTTTTAAATATATTTGAACAACTTGAAGGGTCTAAATTATTAGAAAGTGCTTATGAAAAGGAAGAATAAGACAATTATCCTGCCAGATCTAAAATCCTAAAGAAGCAAAGAGGGAGCAAAGAAAGATAATTTCAGGGCCTGGCTGTGGTTTTGTCCTACTTTGTTTTTAAAAAAAACTAGCAGAAAGAAAGGGGAAATAGGAACATACTTGGGGAAAAAGAAAAAAGAGGGAAGAAATTAGTATTTTTCATAATTGAGACACATTAGAAGAAGATGATAGGAACCTGAAAAATGAAACAGGAGGAGAGGAGCTGAAATCTCATGAGCCTTATTCTTAAATGAACTAGGAAATGGATAATTAAGAATATTCTCCCATACAAAATATAGGATAGAAATACATTAAGGCTGTCAGGAAAATAGGAATGGGAAAAGGCAAGATGTAGGTTAAAGACATGATATAGTTAGAAAGGAAATAATCCCAATCAAAACAAGCTTCGACTGTGGAAAGCTGATAATAAAAAAGTGATTAAAGGAAAGAAAGAAAAAAAGAGACCTGAGTATGATCTGGGTAAAGAGGAAGAAAGGGAATAATGATAACATTGATCTCATTCCTTTTCTTTCTTCACCATCTTTTTCTTTAAAAAAAAAAGGAAAATATACAATACAATAGATGAAGAGGATATTTTTTTAAAAGTTAGAAACTATTTTGCCCAACTAAATTCCAACAAAATTGACAACAGATGAAATGGGTAAGTACTTGCAAAAAATATAAAATCCCAGCAACTAGGGGGTATTGTGGATAGAATGCTTTGCCTAAAGTCAGGAGAACGGAGTTTAATCTAGCCTCAGATACTTACTAGCTCTGAAACCCCAGGCAAGTCATTTACTCCCTATATTTTAAGGTCCCTCCCAGGTCTGGCTCACTCAATTGCTGTTCTAAAATTCTTTCATGAGCTGGCAATCAATGTCCTATGTTCTAGGTCCCCTCCCAGCTATATAATATAATTCTAGTATCTCTATATGTGACTAGAATCACAAGATACAAAAGACTGCTATTGATCCCAGAACAGATTCTTTAAGGACATGTTTAGAATATTTAAGGCTAAAAGCAATCATCTAGTCCAGGCTCAAAAGTCTCAAGCTTTTTGGCTGGGTTCTTTCTGCCCTTAAAAATTATTAAGGACCCCAAAGAATTGTATGTATTATCACTGATCCACATTTACCACATTAGAAATCAAAACTGAATAATTTAAAAAAACATTTTCATTGTATTTAAAATAACTATAACAAACTCATTACATGTTAAAAATAATATATCTTGTGGGAAACAACTATGTTTTCCCCAAAAAAATTGGTGAGAAAAGTGGCATTGGTTTACATATTTTTACAAATCCATTTAATGTCTGGATTAGTAGAAGGCAGCTGGATTCTCTTATCTGTTTTTGCATTCAATCTGTTGCAATATGTTGTGTTGGTTTAAGAAAATCCAGCTTCACACAGATATATAATTGGAAAAAAAGAAGAGTATTTTAATGTCAATAATGGCTTAGGATTATTATAAAAATAGTTTTGCTAACTGGACCAGAACCAGCCTCTAACCTGTAGATGGCCAAAGCTAAAAGGAATAGGCTAGAGATGGAAGAATCAGGAATCAAATGGAAGTTTAGTTTATTTCAGTGAGAAAAATGCTTGCAAGCAAAGTTTCCTCCCTTCCCTCCCCCCATAAGGAGGGCTCAAAATACTGGGGCAAAGACAGGCAAAAAACAAAGGTTTACATACATGAAAGAGGCTGGATCACAAAACCACTATTCTTAGATCTTAAATAAGCATTTTCCAAGACTGACATTTCTTAGGCTTGTGAAAAAAAAGGCTCTCAAGTCTTAATTGTTTGAGCCTTGTGATGGTTCAGTGGGGTACAGACCCAGAGCTATCATGACAACAACAGAAGTGCAGTATTCAGTTCACTTGGCAATTAAAGAAACAGGGATTGTGAGCATGTCAGGAGATGTGATAGATGACTTTAGTCTGCAGCCCATTGGTCCGTAGGTTCCTGTGAAATAGGGGGAGCTCCAACAAATCTAAACAGTAATTGATTAACATGAAAGTCATAAATCCCTCAGTAAATACCTGGCACTGGTCAAATCAATACACTTTGTCAGAGGGCGAAATCATCCCAGTGCAAAGGATTGTTGTTACATCAAGCTGAGGGCACAACCTTGCTTGCTGGGTTGTTGAGAAACAGTATCTCCAAATATCTTGATCGTTTTGACTTCATGGATACCCTGAATTATCTTAGGTACCTCTAAGTGTTATCTTTAGACCACACTTTGAGAACCACTGATCTAATTAACCCCCTTCAACACAGAAATAAAAAAAAAATGAAACCCAGAGAAATGACATGATTTGCCCAGTATCACACAGGTAGGAACAGGGCCACAAGATGAGCCCAAGGACTCTCCCCCCACTTGAATCCTTTCCATTGCTGCACATCTCTGACAGGTTAGACATGGATTGTGACACTTTTCCTTTTATTAATGGTGTCAGAAGTGGTAAAGTTCAGTCAGAGCAAAACGAGCAGAACCAGAAGTACATTGTACACAATAACAGCAAGAAGGTGGGATGACCAACTATGAAAAGCTCGGTTCTTCTCAGGGGTTCAGTGATCCAAAGCAATCCCAGATAGACTTTGGTCAGAAAATGCCCTCTGCATCCAGAAAAAGATCTAAGGAGAATGAATGTAAATCAACACACACTATGTTCACTTCTTTTTTCACTTTTTAATCTCTCCCATGGTTTTTCCCTTTTGCTCTGATTTTCCTCTCCCAACATGATTTTCATAAAGCAATGTGTATTTTAAAAAAATAAATAACCTTACAAAAAAAAGTTCAGTCAGTCAATCACTCAAAAAGAGTGACTTCCCTTCCCTCTGTCTATATAAGGTCTCATACTGTTAGCTGCAGGCTTTCTGCCCAAATGAAAGTAAATTTTGATTGCTGAAACCTCCCAAGATCTCTTGGGGTTTATGGGCTAGGTTTCTTTCTTAAGAGTCATGCCTTAAATTCTAATCCCTATGACTCTCATTGATTGCCCAACAATAAGTTTCAGGCCAAATTCCCCTTGACCATTGTTTGGGTCCTGATTGGCTCAAGGATGTAAGTAAACAGCAATTGTTTATGTTGTGGCCAGAAAATCCTGAGGGTTTCTTCCCCTCCTAGACAGACAGACAGATAGATAGAGAGATAGAGAGATAGATAGACAGATAGATAGATGGATGGTTGGATGGATGGATGGATGGAGAAAGAGAGAGAGAGAGAGAGAGATGCATTTTTGAGTAGGTATAAGAGGCCATTCTCTGCTCATTCCTTACCTAGTCTTAATCACTGATTAGATGTTGCCTCAGTCAAACTGAGAGCTATAATAGAGCTTAGCTTAAAAAGACCAAGATTTCCCACTGCATCTGGGGCCATCTGCAGTCATCCTGATATATATCTTGCCACTGGAGCCAGATAGCTCTGGAGGAGAGAGAGAGGCAGGTGGCTTTGTACAGCCCTTTGTCACTTCAATCCAACATATTTGCATGTCTGGTATCATCTCCCTGACGTCATGGTCCTTGGAGAACAAAGGACAAACAAGAAGAACCAAGAGCACCAGACAAGAATTTTAGTGTTAAGTGCTAGAAATGCAAACACAAGCAAAAAGAAATGTAGACCCTTCCCTCAATGAATTTAATATTCTAATGGCCTGAACAACACATAAAAGGATGCTGAAAAGTGGTGGAGAGTTGGGAGAAGGAACCCAGTAGTGCATTATGGAGAAGTCCAGAAGCATACAGCCTGGCTGGCTGGGTTGAAGCTGATGAGAAAAGTCCAGGACACCAAAAAGGCTTCCTCCACCCCTTAAAACTAAGTGGTTAGAATTAGAAGGATTGGGTATCACTTAGTATAAACTATTGTTGTTAAGATCCAACATGAATGCATCAAAATAAGGTGTGATAAAATACAATCATTTTCTTTTTTTTAACAGATAAATGAGAGGTGTGTTATAAATATAGTCTACCCAGATTTTAGCAAAGAATTTGATGGCCTGTCTTATAGTATTTTTGTGCCAAAATGGATTTTATTGTATTGTAAGATTGATTCAATGGATTCAGGAAAGAGTGAATGGTTAGACTAAAGATTCATCAATTATAGTCTGATGTAGATGTGGAAACAGGTCTCCATTGGAGAAACAGAGTTCTGTGCTTGGCCCTGCACTGTTTAGCATTTGGTTTTGTTTGTTTGTTTAATTAATGATTTGGATAAAGCATAGATAGTGTGCTCATCAAATCTGCAAATGCCACAAAAGCGCTATCTGAATGTCAGTGTTGGAAGATCCCAAAAGATGTTAATAATCCATATTATTAGACCAAGTCTAATCTCTTAAAATGTAACCTGCTCCATATGCACAAGATGAAAGAGGTATGAGTAGAAAGAAGCTCATCTGGAAAAGTCCTGTGGATTTCAGTGGATTGCAAACTCAACAAACATTTATTAAGCACTGGCTATGCTGCCGGTCCTCTGCTAAACACTGGGGATTAAAAAGAAAGACAAAAAACATGGTCCCTGCCCTAAGGCAAACAATTATGTGCAGACATGATGGAAACTTAGGGCAGCTAGATGGCACAGTGGGCAGAACACCAGTCTGAAGTCGGGCAGACCCTTCTGGGCTGGGTCTTCAAGCTGAGCAAGACATTTCACCCTCTTTGTCTCAGTTTCCCTACTGTAAAATGAGCTGAGGAAGGAAATAGCAAACCACTCTCCTATCTTTGCCAAGAAAACTCCAAGTGGGGTCACAGCGAGGTGAGCATAAGTGAAATGAGCAGAACCAGGAGATCATTATACACATATATATAATGATCAATTCTGAGGGACATGGCTCTCTTCCACAATGAGATGTTTCAGACCAGTTCCAATTGTTCAGTGATGAAGAGAGCCATATACAACCAGAGAGAGGATTGTGGGATCTTCTCCATAACATTCTCACTCTTTTTGTTGTTTGCTTGCATTTTGTTTCTTTCTCAGTTTTTTTTTTCCTTCTTGATCCGATTTTTCTTGTGCAGCAAGATAACTGTATAAATATGTACACATATATTGAATTTAACATATATTTAACATGTTTAACATATATTGGACTACCTGCCATCTAGGGAAGGGGTTGGAAGAAGGAGGGGGAAATCTGGAACAGAAGGTTTTGCAAGGGTCGATGTTGAAAAATTATCCATGTATATGTATTGTAAATAAAAAACTTTAATAAAAAAACAAAGAGTTGCGCATTAATGAAATGACTGAACAATGATAGCAACATGATAAAAACAGGATATGCTGGAGATGATTTCATAAAGAAGGCATTTGTATTTAGGGGGATCAGAAAAAGTTTCTTGCTGAAGGTGAGGATTCTATTGTCTCTTGAAGGAAGCTGGGAAAAACAATAATGGAAGGGGAGGAGAGAGAGCATTCCAGACCTGAGGAGCAGCTAGTGAAAAGGCGTGGAGTAAGAAAATGAAAAATCTTGTGGGAGGAATAGCAAAAAGGCCAATGGAGCTGGATAGTAGAATAAGTGGAAGGATGGCAGATGTAAGAAGTCTAGAAAGAGAGGGAAGGACCAGGTTGTGAATGGCTTTAAATTTCAAATCTAGCATTTAATCTTGGATCTTGGAGGCAACAGGGAATCACTGGAGTTTGCTTTCTCTCTCTCTCTTCCTTTCTCTCTCTCTTTCTCTCTCTCTCTTCCTCTCTCTCTCTCTCTCTCTCTCTCTCTCTCTCTCTCTCTCTTCCTCTCTCTCTCTGTCTTTCTCTCTTTCTCTTTCTTGCTCTTTCTCTCCCTCCCTTTTTCTGTTTCTCTGTCTCTGTCTCTCTGTATGTCTCTTTCTGACTCTGTCTCTCTCTCACACTCTCACTCTCACTCTCTCTCAATCTTGTTCTCTCTGGCTTTCTCTCTGAATCTCTCTTTTTCTCTTCAGCTGTCCCTCCCTCTCTCCCTTTTTTTCCTTCCCTTCCTCCCTCCCTCCCTTACTCTGTCTCTCTCTGTGTCTCTTTCTGTCTCTGTCTCTGTGGGTCTCTGCTGTCTCTGTCTCACTCTTTATGTGGGGGGGCGGGGGGGAGGAAACATGGTCAAACCTGTGCTTTAGGAAAATGACTTTGGCAGCTGAAGAGAAGATGAGAATCTGCGCTGAGATGACGGACATGTCAGGAGAGAGAACACACACATAAGATGTATTGAACAGACAGGGACAACAAGAGTTGACAACAGAGTGGATATGGGGAAGAAAGTGGTGAGAGAAACTGAGAAGTCAAGGATGACACTAAAGATGAGTCCTGAGTGACGAGGAGCATGGCAGTGCCCTCAATAATTATAGGCAAGGACAAAAGAAGAGAGAATGGAGGGGGAAGACATTTTGGGCACGCTGAGTTTGAGCTGTCCATGGGATGTCCAGATCAAGTGTTCAATAGGCAGTTAGAGATGGGACACTGGAGGTCAGGAAAGAGGTTAAATTGATCTTCTGCAAGGAGATGGTTATTGCGCCCTCGGGAGCTGATGAGGTCATCAATCAAGGTAGTAGCACGGAGGGGAGAGAGTCCAGGCTTGGAGACACCCATGACTAATGGACATGCTCTGATCGGGAACCTGACGGCTGCTATCCACACGTCCATCTTAGAGACTCATATCAGTGAGAGTTGGAAGAAAGGTGACCATTTAGTCTGACCCATCCACAGCTGGACTCCCGCTGTAAAATGCCCAGCAAGTGACGCCACATCAGCGGTCACCTAAGCCCTGTTTGAAGCCCTCCGGAGGCGGGCCATTCCACTTGGAGAGAGCACAACTTATCAGTAAGATTCCCCCCCCCCCAATGATCCCTCGTTTTTCCTCTGGACAGAACAAATCTAAGCTGTCTTGTACACAACACTCCTTCCAATTCTTGAACACAACTATTCTATCATGTCCTACCCCAGCCCCACCACGGGAGCCCTCTTTCTCCAGGCTAAACATTCTCAGCTCCTCCTATGATACGGACTTGAGGCCCTTAGTTCCCCTAGTTACCTTTTTAGCTGTGTCTCCTGCCTTAGTTTCAGAAAGGTGATGCAATTTTTTGAAGGTCACACAGCAAAGAAGTTGCAGGGACCTTGGGCACAAATCATAATGATCACAGTTAAGATTTAAACGAGAACTGCTTCTAACTTTGCTGTTCCCCATCTTCCACTTTACTTTTCTCTCCTAAAAAATCGAAAAGAATGAGACAGGGGGCTGTCATGGTATAATTGAAATGTAAAAAGAGAAGCCAGGTGGAGAACAACTCACTCTCTTCTTCGCTCTCCAAATTTCCGGAATTAAATTCCTATCAAATCGTAAGTCGACAAGGTGTCATATATTTCTGGGGGTCTGAGTCAGATTTGGAACTGCAACTAAAATCACGGTTTCTCTGAGCCCCAGGGAAAGTCTCTCCTGTTTTCCCTAATTAGAAACAGCAAAGGTGGAGCTGTCCACTATTTCATCTTTCAGTACCCTAAGGAACCAAGAATGCCATCCTTTCCTTGTCTATGATGTAACGGGCACAGCAATCAGAGCCTCAGACTCACAGGGCTGGGAAAGACAGAAAGAAAGAATATTGGCCCTGGAAGAGACCCCAAAACGTGGAAGGTCTGAGATGGACCGATGGATCGCAATCAATCAATCAACCAACCAACACTAGTCTGTGCCAGGGGATACAAGGATAGAAATGAAACCTGCCCTCAATATGATTGTATTCAAATAAGGGGAGCAGTAACTAGGGTGTATGTGTGTGTGTGTGTGTGTGTGTGTGTGTGTGTGTGTGTGTAAAGGGAGAAAGAGATATTATATATGTGTGTTTATGTATGTATATATAATTAGACATGATATACATATATAATGAATATGAACTAGTTAAGGAACAGAAGCAGTGAGTAGGAGAGAAAGGGGAGAGGAAGAAGAAAGAAGAAGGAGAAGAACAACAACAAGGACAAAAACAAAAGACAAGAACAAGAAAGAAGAATAAGAACAAGAATAAAAAAAGAACAACGATGATGATGATAACAAGAAAAGAAGAAAAAATGAGAAGAAGAAGAAGAATGAGAAGAAGAAGAAGAAATAGAAGAAGAAGAAGAAGAAGAAGAAGAAGAAGAAGAAGAGGAAGAAGAAGAAGAAGAGGAAGAAGAAGAGGAAGAAGAAGAAGAAGAAGAAGAAGAAGAAGAAGAAGAAGAAGAAGA
>JAJPUD010003205.1:204648-231672 GCA_023553655.1 Myrmecobius fasciatus
AGGAAGAGAAGGAGGGAAGGAAGGAGGGAAGGAAGGAATCACAGGAACCACAGGAGAGGAGTCATTATGAAATCTGGGAGGCAGAAACAGGAGTGGAGGGAACCCTTATCCTGCCTCAGCACACACTCCCAGGATGGGCCATCCCCAAGGCAGTAGGTTTGTATCTCTACCCATCCCACCTCCATAGAAAAGTGAAAAGAAGGCATGGCCCCCTCTCTGGACAGCCCCTGAGCCCCATAACTCTCCACCTTCTCAGGCTCTCAAGCAGCCCCTTAAGCCCCTTAGAGCCAGACTCAACATGGAGGTGATGAACTTTGACTAGTCTGGGCAGTCAGGGCCATCATGGTGGGATGGGACAGGAGACCAGAGCTACCATTCCAATGGGGAACTGAACAACATTCTTCTCTGTGGCAAAGCAGATTAGGGGCCACCCTGCCTTTGCCTAAATCCTCCAGTGATGGGGAAGCACCCCGCTCCACTCTGGGGCAGCTGGGATTGTTGGGACAGCCTTCAGAACAGCTCCCGTACACCACAGGCCCCATAAGTGCCAGAGTCAGGATTGGAGCTGAGACCATCTGACTCCGAATGCAGCTTGCTTTGCACGGGAGTACAGCTCCTCAGACCCTCCAGATCACCTAGCCATGGCACCATGGGATTCCTTTGCAATCCCTCCTCCCCACCTCCTCATCTCTCCCTCCTGGCTTTCCCAACCTTCTCTAGAAAGCTTCTCCTGACCTTGCCCTTCCTCTGCTGATTATGTCCAATTTACCCTGTTTCTGTCTCATTTGTACAGCCTTCCCTTCCACATCATAGCACAGTTGGTAAAATTAAATGGACATTTTTTTTCAGGAGTCTTGCTGAACCTCAAATGGTACAGAAAAGTTTGGAAGAAATTTAGAAACTCAGAAATGCATAAACCTAAATGTAATATTGTGTAAGATCAACATATTTTATCTTATATAAATCTTTATATAAATTATAAATTTATTTTGGGTTTATATTTATATTTGGGTTTATAAATTTATATGGGTTTATAAATCTTATAACATCATAAATATACCCAAGTTTTACATATGGTACTGTAACGCTCCAGAAGAGAAAAAGAAAAAATTCTGATTTCTTCTCTAGTATAAAGGGAGAGCTAAAAAATTTTACTCGGATTTTCCAGATTGTGGGGGTGCATGTCCCTCACCTCCATGAAGTGGAAGGGATAACTAGAAATAGTTCTGTGAATGTGGTCTCCCCCATGAGGCCATAGGCTCCTTGAGCCAGGGAATGGCTGTTGCCTTTCTTTGTATTCTTATCCTTTATCACAGTGTTGCATACAGTAGGAGCTTAGTCAATGCTTTAAAAGGCATCAGAAGCAGAATTTGATTCCAGGTCCTCCTATAACAGGATCAGAACTCCTTCCCTTGTATCTTTCTCCTTCCATAAGCTAGCTCCATCAGCAGGACCTTATTGATGCAAGCTGCCTAGATTGGTCCCCTTCCTTGAAAGAAAATGAGATGGACGTTAACTATAATGATCAGTTGATCCATGAGGAATGACATCAACCCCTGTGTCCCTCCTTCGGGAGACTGAGTGCTTCGATCAAGACTGTTAATCATGGAATCAGAGGCCCTGGGTTCAAATGCTGGCTCTTCAGTGAATTATCTAACTTCTTTGGACCTCACTTCTCTGTCTTTTAAAATAAGAAGGTTAGACTAAATAACCTTAAAGGTCTTTTCCATCTTGAAATTTATGTTTCTACATGTTCCTTTGCTCTGACCTGCTTGGGACTTGGGTTTTCAAAGGTGCCTGGGCCCCCCCCCCAGACCCTAACCCTTTGATTATTGAATTCTTTGGTTCAGTTAGTCAATGAGAATTATCCACTACTATTATGCAAAGTATTTTATTTGGCAACAGGAGAATAGAAAGTTGAAAACAAAAATGGAAAATCACAAGCACAATAATTCTTATAGTCTATCACAGAGATACATCCATGCATAAATATAATATAAAACACATATGTAAGAAGAGAGAATTGATCCTTGCCAGTCCAGGATACAATCACAGAAAGTAAGAGGCAGATAACAAGATTTTAAATTAAGTGAGTAAGGGTGGAAGTTCCATCCATCACCTCAATTAATATAACTCACTAAGGTCTAAACACCTCAATTAAATCAATCAATCAAAAGTAAATTATGTGTGAATAAATCCTCAATCAGTTTGAAAAGATCATAAGGGCTTTTAGTCATTGGATAAAGACAGAAATAGCTTGTCATTGGTTGAAGACAGCCCTTTTGGGCAACATATAAAAACTGCAAACTAGTTTGGAGCCAGCCATTTGAATGGAAAAAAGCTCCAAATTCAGGGACTGAAGACTCCAGATCCCTAAGAAGGAACTACAAGTGAGGAGAAGAGAAGAAGAGAGAGAGAGAGAGAGAGAGAGAGAGAGAGAGAGAGAGAGAGAGAACTCTTTCTCTACCTTCCTCCAAAGACCCTGAACTAGTTACCAGAGATATTGGACTGGTTGGCCTTCAGGTCTCCAAAATGGCAGCATTATATTGAGACCAAGTTACAGTATATTCTATCAATCCAATCTCAGAAGGCTCTACCACAGGGCAGGCACAAAGAGTCCCTTTGGAGTAGATGTGCCCATCTCAGGTTTCCTTTGATCTACTGCTGTTCTTCTTTGCTCAGAGAGCACCGTGCCTTATTTGATGCACACGAGCCATGTGCTGTGGCCCTTTGCCAGTGTCTCCCATGTCACACAACTGATTCCAAAGCTCTCAAGACACTTTTAGAGTGTCCTTCTTCTGATCTCTGTGTGAGCCCTTGCCTTGAATGAGTTCTCTATAAAAATAGTCTTTCTAGCTTTTTGCATTTGAACAACAAGGCCAGGCCACCAGAGTTGCCCTCTCAGCAGCAGAGTTTGAATGCTTGGCAGTTCAGTTCAAGAAAAGACTTCAGTAGCAAGTAGAACCAAGAGAATATCATATCTGGCAACAAGAAGATTGTACATTGATCAATTCTGATGGACGTGGCTCTTTTCACGTGATTCAGTCCCGTTCCAATGGACTTGTGATGGGGAAAGCCATCTGCATCCAGAAAGAGGACTGAGTGTGGATCACAACATGGTATTTTCCCTTTTTTGCTGTTGTTTGCTTATTTTTTGTTTTTTTTTTCTTTTTTGATCTGATAATTGTGGAAATATGTATAGAAGAATTGCACATGTTTAACATATATTGTATTGTTTGCTGCCTGGGGAGGGAGGGAGGGAGAAAAATTTGGAACACAAGGTTTTGCAGGGGTGAAAGTTGAAAATTATCTATGCATACATTATGAAAATAAAAAGCTTTAAAAAAAGATTTCAGTGTCTAGAACCTTATCGTGGCAGGTGAACTTCAGAGTCTTCATGAGACAATTCAAATGAAAGTGATTCAGTTTTCTGTCCAGATTTCACAGGTCTGCAACAATGAGATCAGCATAATGGCTCTGTAGAGTTGGTAGGCAGTCTAACACAGCTTCTCTCTCACACTTTCTCTCAGAGCTCCCCAAATCCTGAGCTAATTCTGTCAACGTGGGGGTCAACCTCATGGTCTATGTGTACATCCTATGTATACTGCTAAGGTAAGTGAACTGATCCACAGGATTCAATATTTCTCCTCTGCTGTAACTGATGGTTCCATGCATAGTTAGTGTGGTTCTGGCTAGTGGAAAGCTTCTGTTTTCTTGGTGTTAATTGTTTGGCCAAAATTAGCACAAGTAGCAGAGAATCAATCCACACTTTATTGTATCTCAACCTCAGAGGCTGTATTAAGTGCACAATCATCTGCTAACAAAAAAAAATTATGCACCAGTTCTCCCTCCACTTTAGTCTTAGTTGTAGCCTTTTCAAATTAAACAGTTCACCATCAGTGCCATTTCTTTTTTTGCTGAGGCAATTGGGGTTAAGTGACTTGCCCAGGGTCACACAGTTAGGAAGTGTTAAGTGTCTGAGACCATATTTGAACTCAGGTCCTCCTGACTTCAGGACTGGTGCTCTATCTACTGCACCATCTAACTGCCCCCATCAGTGCCATTTTAATCCTTGTTGAAAGTGTCTAAAAACATCACAATAAAAATCATGGAAGCAAGTACACAGCCCTGCTTCCCTTCATTGACGTATAGTTTTTTGTTGTTACTTACATTGATTCTATGCCAACCGTAAAATATTTTATCTAAGTATATTTGGCCATCAATTGATGGTGGAAAGGGGAACCAGAGCGAAGAGAGAAGAATTGTTTCCATCATCCAGAATTCCAGGGCTAAGATTCAAAGAAATATAACAGATTCAGGGAAGAGGCAGGGTTTGACAGAGCTATGGACTTGGGGAGCTTATCCTTATTAGGAAAATTTCACATGAATCCATGGTTTCTAGATTGTAAATCACTAAAAAAACACCCAGAGAGAAATGGAACTGGGGATAAAAAAGGTCATCCACATCCTAGGAAGCACAGAGAACTTAACAATCCTTTAGCATTTCTGCTAAGTGAGATGGAGCATCATAATACCAGGATGTGGATGCAGGACAGATCCAGTGATTATCTTCATCCTCATCCTCACCATCACTATCATCATCAATAACAATAATAATTGCTATTGTTCATATAGTTCTTTAAAATTTGCAAAATGTTTTGCGAATGATATCTTATTTGGTCTTCACAAAAATCCTGGGAGATAGGTACTATTATTTCCATTTTACAGATGAGAACAATGGAACAGATAAAGGTGAAATGACTTTTCCAAGTCTTGCAGCAAAATGTCCACAGCAAGATTTGAACACGGGTCTTCTTGAATAGGACCAGTCTAGTGGCTAGCAAAGCCATCTAATATCTTTTAATATTCTAGAATGTTGTTGATCATCCTTTGTGCTCAGAGAGAATTGATGACATCATAAAAGGGATGTCTAGACTTGCTTATGATAAAGGAAAATTCATTAACGATGAATGGAAGAATACTTTTTCTTTGTTCAGCGTGCTGTACCTTTCCCATTCTCCAAGATTTTTCAGAGATCACCAAAAGAAACTTTGTAATCTGTTCTATACTATAGCATATAATTTGGGCACACCTGGTGAATTGATCTTGCATAAATCCATAGCTAAATCCATTAACATTTTATTACTTATTTTGATTTTCGACCTTTAATTTTCCCTAGTTCAAAGATCATTATATGTTACAGAGAAAACAGAAGGTAAGTAAGAGATGGATAGTTCTGCCTTTCATATATTAGATATTTTCATCATATACCCTGATCAGCAAATCTATTCCCATTTTTCTATTTTCTTCAATATGGCTTCCAAAGCTCTTTTTGTTGCTGATAGTTTTCCTTGCCAGTCTGAACTTTGGCATACCTGACGCTATTTTTGTGGGACAGTGCCTTTCCTTTATATGAATCCATAATTCCCTACCCTTGTTTCCATTTTCCATGCAAGTTTTTTTTTTCCAAATTTAAGTTTGCTGATGATTTCCTTGTATATCCAAGTCAGTCTTCTTAAATAGCTCTCCCTTTTCCTCCTCACTGGAATAATTTAGGGTTAATTGTCTTTGTGTCAAAGAATTTAATTCTTGAGAGTTTCTGATCACATTTGACCCCAAATCCCCTGTAGAATCTTAGGCTCAGAGATCCTACCTAAATATTGAGAAGCAGCCTTGTGTGGGGGGAAAAAATGAGCAAGATCTGGAGTCTGAAAGATAGATTTGATTTCTCTTTTTGACATGTCTAGCTCTGTACAATGGATGTATCACTTAATTTCTCTGAACTCCATCTTCTCATTGCTAAAATGGGGATCGTGATACTTTTAGTATGTAAATGAAACAGACTTTGTAGCCCATTCCACTACAGACAAAGATAGGAGGCTTAGGAGATCCTCAGAGATGTAGTTTCAAGGATATGACGTGGTCTTTTTTTTCAGTCTGGAAAAGACTCAAGACTCTTGGGAAAGCAGGGTGTGGAGACAGATGGAGAGGGATTCTGAACTGAGTTACAATAGGAGGATGGTAGCCGTGGCAATGTCTGCCAGAAGTAATTTGAAATTCAGGCTGATGTTTTTTGGGGTGTGAGGGAGAAAGATAGGGAAAGCCATAGAGAGAGGCAAGAAGAACCAGAAGTAGTGGCAAGTATCTTTTTTTATTAAAGCTTTTTATTTGTATAACATATGTATGGGTAGTTCCTCAGCATTGATCTTTACAAAGCTTTCCGTTACAAATTTTACCCCCAGTCCCCTCCCCTCCCCTAGATGGCAGGAAGTTCACTACATGTTAATTATATTAAAATACTTGACAAGTCAATATATATATATATATATATGCATATTTCCACACTTATCATTGTTGTGCAAGAAAAATCGTTATCTACATGAACAAAAAATATCTGAGAAAGGAAACCCAATGCAAGCAAACCTCAATAGAGAGCATGAAAATGTTATGTTGTGGTCCACATTTCACATCCCTCTTTCTGGGTGTCTATGGCTTTCTTCACTGAACAATTGGAACTGGTTTGAGACATTTCATTGTTGCAGAGAGCCATGTCCATCAGAATTGATCATTATATAGTCTTGTTGTTGCCGTGTATAATGATCTGGTTCTGCTCGTTTCACTCAGCATC
Organism: Myrmecobius fasciatus; assembly: GCA_023553655.1. Taxonomy (NCBI): domain Eukaryota; kingdom Metazoa; phylum Chordata; class Mammalia; order Dasyuromorphia; family Myrmecobiidae; genus Myrmecobius; species Myrmecobius fasciatus. The sequence goes on from JAJPUD010003205.1 coordinate 211,277, forward strand.
AGTTCAGGTAAGTCTCTCCAGGCCTCTCTGAAAAGTGGCAAGTACCTTGATCCATTAGAGAACACAGGACAGCTGTTTAAAAATATATATATGGAATACTCTCCAATCATTGGTGAATTTTCCCACAGCTGAGAATTCAGTCCCACTTCCTTTCCATATGAAAGGACAGAATTTTCTGATCTATTAAATAATATACATACGGACATAATTGGACTTTAAACCTGGCTATAGATGAGGTAAGATTGCTTTTGATTCTTGTTTGTTCTTAATTATAAACTGGGAGACTGCAAAGGAGTGAGCTAGAAAATGACTAGAATTGGGATAGAGTGGAAGATGTAGGTATATAAGATCCCTCTGTCTAAAATTGTTAGGCTTATTAAAAAAATACTAGCTAAGGGATTGTGCCATTATTTTCTGTTTTGTGCTCTTTGTTTTCTTAGAAGGCAGAAGTGACTGGGGCTGGGGTTTCCCTTTGCCCTAGACTAAAACTGAGTCAAAGTGCCATTTTAGAACAGGTATGAATTGTCTCATTTAGCTATTCTTCCTCTCCCCCTCTGCCTGTGCACAGAAAGTTCTCCACTGGGATCGAGTTGAGGGAAGTGATCAAGAACTAGGAACTTTCACAGTGGGAAGAGAAAAGCTAAGCCTAGAACCAGACAGTAATGTTTATATTCCAAAGATGGGGCCCAGAGGAGGGAATCCCCCCTCACCTTCTGCCTGCTTCTAAATCTATACCTGGGCAGGCATGGAAACACCTATTTCAGAGGGTGTACACGAAGTGCTTTGCAAACCTTATTGCAAGATGTAAAGTTTCAAACCCTTTGAATGACAATCTCCAGAAATCTAAGATGCTTTTAAGACTGTGATCATCCTAGTGGTTCCTTTCTCCTCCCACCTCCCCTTTCCTGCCAACTTTAATCCTACATTACTATTATTTCTACTTCACCAATCAGTTATTTCTCATTTGTCAGGCTTTGCTCTCATACCTAATCTCATTTCCACCACATTTTTAAGAATGAAATTATCGTTAAAATGAGTCAATTATACATCAACTGCTTTTGAAAGGATGCTCCAGAAGATATCCCCTCCCCCTATGTTCTTCTTTCACACCAAGTGTGATCTGTTTCCAAAATTCTTCACCTATTTTTCCTTCTAATCAGGGAGTCAATTGTCTGATTCCATGGCAATATAAGATTATCCTTCTTGTTCTCATTCTATTGACCCTCACCCAAATGTTCCCCACTATACTTCTCTCTTCAGTTGGTGAACTTCCTCCCATAAATGGGAGGGGGAGAGTGATCAGAGATGTCCCTTGCTTAATTTGATGCGATTACTGAGATGAATTTTTGTTTGGAATTTTCCATTGTTTATACCATTCTCCTTACAGAGAGGATCAGGATCCTCACAAACATAATCAGGATTATTCTATAGGGTGGTAGATTTGGACATCCCATTGTTGCTTTGTTAAGGGGACAAAAAACAACTTTCATATCTCAGTGACTGGAACTACTCCAAAATGATTTGATTGGTTTAGAACTTTGGCGTGATGGAGTCACATTTATTGATGGCTTATAAAAGTAAGCCAAAGGACTTGCTCAGTCTCTCCTTTTTTGTCTTCTTTCTGCCTTTTCCTTTTAAGTTTTCTTCTGGAGTGATTCTGGAAAAAAAAGGAGAAGAGAAGGAGTTCTCCCTACCTTATCCAGGAGCTATGAATGGTTTCCTGGAGCAGAATCCTGTAAGAGTTGTAGTTGTTCGCCCATAAACAATATTTTTCTAAACCCAAACTTACTAGTTAGGTACAGGAGGGAAGATTTCCTAGGGGGTTGATGCCAGAATCTAGATGTCTAGTCACAAATGAGATCTCATGGGCAACACTAGACTTGGGGGTTGCTTCATGTGTAATCCCAAATTCAAGAGTTCTCTCGAGAATGAAAGGGGAGTTCCTGAGGAGAGGAACTCTTGAAGAGAGAGAAAAAAATCACTAATTGTAATTCCTACAACTGGAGGATCAGTAAGAAACTAAAGTCACTTATATCCCAAAGAAATCATAAAGGAAGGAAAGGGCCCCACATGTGCAGGAATGTTTGTGGCAGCCCTTTTTGTAGTGGCTAGAAACTGGAAACTGAAGGGATGCCCATCAATTGGAGAATGGCTGAATAAATTATGGTATATGAACGTTATGGAATATTATTGTTCTGTAAGAAATGACCAGCAGGAGGATTTCAGAGAGGCCTGGAGAGACTTGCATGAACTAATGCTGAGTGAAATGAGTAGAACCAGGAGATCATTGTACACGTCAACAAGACTATATGATGATCAATTCTGATGGACATAGCTCTCTTCAACATTGAGATGTTTCAAACCACTTCCAATTGTTCAGTGAAGAAAGCCATATACACCCAGAGAGAGGGATGTGAAATGTGGACCACAACATAACATTCTCATGTTCTGTATTGATGTTTGCTTGCATTGTGTTTCCTTTCTCTGATTTTTTTTTTCTTGTAGGTACGATTTTTCTTGCACAACAATGATAAGTGTGGAAATATGTATATGTATATGTATATATATATATATATATTCGATTTGTCAAGTATTTTAACATAATTAACATGTAGTGGATATCCTGTCATCTAGGGGAGGGGTGGGGAGTAGGAAGGAAAAACTTGTAACAGAAAGCTTTGTAAGGGTTAATGTTGAAGAATTACCCATACATATGTTTTGCAAATAAAATAAAATTTAAAAAAAAAGAAAAAAACTAAAGCCACAGCATAAGGGACCAGAAAACCAACGTCACCATGAGTTACTAGGACAGTGGAGGTCTGAGGGAAGGAGTAGCCTGTCTATTGGTCCCAAATTGTGTTTGTCTCCTAGGGGCATCAAAACCCACAGATGAAGGACTCAAATGTACCAAAAGATATTTGTAGCAGCTCTTTTAGTGTTGGGAACAATTTGAAGATGCCCACTAATTGGGGAATGGCTAAACATATTGTGGTATATGATTGTGATAGAATTCTATTGTGCTATAAAAAATGGTGAAGGGGGATGGTTTCAGAAAAACCTGAGAAGATCTATATGAACTGCTATGAAGTGAAATGAGCCAAATAGGAGAACATGGTACATAGTAACAGCAATACTGTAACGATAATCAGTTGTGGAGGATTAATCTGTGTCAATCAATACAATGATCCCAAATAATTCTGAAGGACTTCTATTGAAAAATTCTCTGCAGAGAAAAAACCAATGAACTCTGAGTACAGACTGAAGTGTTTTTTTTTTTTCACTTTACTTTTTTCTCTCTATATGGATAATGTAGAAATATGTTTTATATGATATTATATGTATAATGGGTACCATATTTATTGTTTTCTCAATAGATTGGGGAAGGAATAGAGACAGAATTTTAAACTGAAAAATAAAAATTTAAAAATATTGTTAAAAACACAGTAATACTACAAATTTTGTGTAAGAGATTATAACAAAAGTCCTTATGGGAAAGAGATTTTCAGCAATCCTGGTAGAATCTCAAGTTTGGGTCCCTTCCAAGGGAATCCCGATTAGATTATGTAGTAGAAGTTGGTAGGATTCTTTGATCTTGATAGAAAAGTAGTACCTACAAGAGAGGGAGGGGAATTGTGTTGATCAGGATACTATGAGTGCTTTATATATTTTCTATATCTGTTTAGTCCTCTGCATTTTCTGTGCTATAAAATAAAGACTCTACTTATTTTATTCTGGTTTATTTGAGTGCTTATCTTAGAGCTGGAGGTCCTGTGACCCACATTTGTAAAAACCAAGAGTTATATTCAGTGACTTTCCAAAGGATCTTCTGAGATGATCATCAATTTTTTTTTTTTATTTTTTTTTATTTTTATGATACTTTACACATTATCTTATTTGAGCTCCACTATGATGTTGGGAGGGCAGTGCTGTTAATACCTCCATTTTCCTAATGAAGAAAGAGAAGTAGACTTGTGATGGAAAGAGCCACCATCCACATCCAGAGAAAGAACTATGGAGACTGAATGTGGATCACAACATAGTATTTTCACCTTTTTGTTATTGTTGTTTGCTTGCTTATTTTTTTCTCATGTATTTTCCCCTTTTGGTCTGATTTTTCTTGTGTAGCATGACAAATGTGGAAATGTTTAGAAGAATTGCACATATTTAATCTATAGTGGATTACTTACTATCTAGGAATGACGGGAGGTGGAGAGGGAGGGAAAAAATTTGGATCATGAGGTTTTGCAAGGATGAATGTTGAAAACTATTTTTGCATGTATTTTGAAAAATAAGAAGTTATAATTATAAAAAATAAATTGTATACTAATAAGTAAAAAAGAGAAGTTAAATGAATTTCTAAGTAACTATCTCATATAGTCATGTATCTGATTTGAAATCAGATCCTTCTAATTCTAAATCCATAATGAGTCAAAAGGGACACTGATTTGGGGGCTTGGGGCTCCCAAAGTGTCACCTGACCTCTTATGACTCCAGAGCATGGGGGAAGCACTGGCTATCTGAGTTATAAATATATTTTCTTTTTTTTCGCTTTTTGCTGAGTCAATTGAGGTTAAGTGACTTGCCCAGGGTCACACAGCTAGAGAATGTCAAGTGTCTGAGATCAGATTTGAATTCAGGTCCTTCTAACTTCAAGGCTGGTGCTCTATCCATTGAGCCACCTAGCTGCCCCTATAAGTATATTTTCTATCAAGACTATATGTGTGTATGACTACAGCACTACCCTGTTTGTCCTTTCTTTCTGTCCCTTTTGAATAAAGTATGTTCTTCCAGAGTCATATTACAATCATAAGTTCCACACCATTCTACGCCTAACGAAGCCTCAGTGACATTCGTGAGACTGAATTTGCCTCTTTGAATTAGAGTTTTAGTATATCTTATCTACGATACTACTTTATATATTTATGTACACAATCCAAGAGATGCTTTTGACTGTCCCTCTTCATGTATTTCAGTCTCCGTGAATCCCTGTTCTACTCTATTAATATCATTCTCTCATGTTGTACCTGGTAGTCTTTGGGATATGACTTGACTAATCTGCGTGGGCAGTTTTCTCCCTCTCGTTCTTCAGTTTGGAGCCTTCCTGCTCAGACTCTCAGCAATCCGTGATCTTGCCATCCTGGTTTGGTTTTCTCCATCCCTGACCAAGAACCTGTTTTTTCTCTATTTCAAGTTGTGGTCCAGAAATCTAGCCCCCATTCTCAGGGTCTACCTCCTTCACCAGCCGTCCATTTCTCTTATCTCTCTTTCCTTCTGAACCCTCTCCCTTCAATTGATGGCAGTAATGAAAACACCTCTTGTGCCCTTCAATTTCTTTTTTTTTGAAGAATAAAAGTCTTCCTTTTATTTGTTTTTTTATTTTTTTATATAAAGCTTTTTATTTACAAAAACATATGAGTGACCTTTCAACATTGACCTTTTAGCAAAAACTTTTTTTCCCAAGCTTTTCCCCTCCTTCCCCCCACCCCCCACGCCTAGAGGACAGGTAATCTAATACATGTTAAATAGGATAAATTATATGACAAATACAATACATGTATACATATCTATACAGTTATCTTACGGCACAAGAAACATCAGATCTAGAAAGAGAAGAAGAAAAAAAACAACCTAAGAAGGAAAACAAAATGCATGGAAATATTCACAGAAAGCGTTAAAATGCTGTGTGGTGGTTCACTCTCAGTTCCCACAGGCCTCTCTCTGGATGTATATGACTATCTTCATCGCAGAACAACTGGTTTGAATCACATCATTGTTGAAGAGAACCATGACCATCAAAATTGATCATCGTATAGTCTTGTTGCTGTGTATAATGTTCTCCTGGTTCTGCTGATTTCACTCAGCATCAGTTCATGCAAGTCTCTCCAATCCTCTCTGAAATCCTCCTGTTGGTCATTTCTTACAGAACAATAGTATTCCATAACATTCATATACCATAATTTATTCAGCCATTCTCCAATTGAAGGGCATCTTTTCAATTTCCAGTTTCTTGCCACTACAAAAAGGGCTGCCACAAACATTTTTGCACATGTGGGTCCTTTTCCCTCCTCTAAGATCTCTTTGGGATATAGGCCCAGTAGAAACACTGCTGGGTCAAAGGGTATGCACAGTTTGATAACTTTTTGAGCATAGCTCCAAATTGCTCTCCAGAATGGTTGGATCCGTTCACAGTTCCACCAACAATGTATCAGTATCCCAGTTTTCCCACATCCCCTCCAACAGTTATCATTATCATTTCCTGTCATTTTAGCCAATCTGACAGGTGTGTAGTGGTATCTCAGAGTTGTCTTAATTTGCATTTCTCTGATCAATAGTGACTTGGAGCACCTTTTCATGTGACCGGAAATAGTTTCAATTTCTTCGTCTGAAAATTGTCTGTTCATATCTTTTGACCATTTATCCATTGGAGAATGGCTTGAATTCTTATATATTTGAGTCAATTCTCGATATATTTTAGAAATGAGGCCTTTATCAGAACCTTTGGATGTAAAAATATTTTCCCAGTTTACTGCTACCCTTCTAATCTTGTCTGCATTCATTTTGTTTGTACAAAAACTTTTTAACTTGATATAGTCAAACTTATCTATTTTGTGATTAATGATGACCTCTAGTTCTTCTTTGGTCACAAATTCCTTCCCCCTCCACAGGTCTGAGAGGTAAACCATCCTACATTGTTCTAATTTGTTTATAATATCATTCTTTATGCCTAGATCATGAATCCATTTTGACCTTATCTTGGTATATGGTGTTAGGTGTGGGTCAATGCCTAATTTCTTCCATACTAGTTTCCAATTATCCCAGCAGTTTTTATCAAATAGTGAGTTTTTATCCCCAAAACTGGGGTCTTTGGGTTTATCAAACACTAGATTACAATTGTCATTGAGTATTTTGTCCTGTGAACTTAACCTATTCCACTGATCCACTACTCTATTTCTTATCCAGTACCAAATGGTTTTGGTGACCACTGCTTTATAATATAGTTTTAGATCTGGTGCAGCTAGGCCACCCTCATTTGCATTTTTTTTCATTAATTCCCTTGAAATTCTTGACCTTTTGTTTTTCCAGATGAATTTTGTTGTTATTTTTTCTAGGTCAGTTAAATAATCTCTTGGGAGTTTGATTGGTATAGCACTAAATAGATAGATTAGTTTAGGTAGTATTGCCATCTTTATTATATTCGCTCGACCTATCCAAGAGCACTTGATGTTTTTCCAGTTGTTTAGATCTGACTTTATTTGTGTGGAGAGTGTTTTGTAGTTTTGCTCATATAGATCCTGACTTTCCCTTGGCAGGTATATCCCCAAATATTTTATACTATCGATAGTTATTTTGAATGGAATTTCTCTTTGTATCTCTTGCTGTTGCATTTTGTTGGTGATGTATAAAAATGCTGATGATTTTTGTGGATTTATTTTGTATCCTGCAACTTTGCTAAAGTTGTGGATTAATTCTAATAGTTTTTTAGTTGATTCTCTAGGGTTCTCTAAGTAGACCATCATATCATCTGCAAAGAGTGATAATTTGGTTTCCTCATGACCTACTCTAATTCCTTTAATCTCTTTTTCTTGTCTTATTGCCAAGGCTAGCATTTCTAATACAATATTGAACAGTAATGGTGATAGTGTGTGCCCTTCAATTTCTTGCCCAGGATTTCATAATCCCCAGCAAAGCTCTCCGGGCTCTTTACAGAGATCCCATTTATCCCCACGTGAATGACAAGGACTGGGCAGTAATTCTGAGGTTTGATCCATTTCCATGGGCTTTTTATCATGTCCTGGCAACACACACCAGGTCGGGTCAGCTCAATACATGGTCTCAGTACCTTCCGGCAGGAAGGAATCATTCACCGTATTTCATGCCTTCTTTCCCTGGCTCGTCCTGGTGGGCTTCTCCCTTGGTAGCATTTGTCTCCTCACACTGTCCAGCACAAGAGGTTGCTGGGTGTCCGGCTCTGCCCCACGTGGGAAGGTCCCACTTAGCTCCAATATTGGGTATTCTTTCCTTTCCTCTCACATTCTCCAGTCCTCCAGCCTTCTGAGCCAGCTCCAGATTTCCTTCTGTCTCTTTCCCTCCCTTTTGTTCCTTATTTCCCATCTAATTTCCCATCTTCCTTCATTCGTTCCTCTTTGAAACCTAAAGTAACATGACTCTTTCACTGTCATCTCTAGCAGGGAGTCCAACCTGAGCTCGGAACATACAAAGCAGAAACCCAAACAGAATATATTCTCTGCAGGTCACTTGGAAATGTCTCTTTCTTTCCATGTTTGCTGGAAATTAGATACTCGGTCTACCGTCACCTTTGTTGTTCATTCTCATTGCAAACTGACAGTCACTTTGTGCTACAAACGCAACCATTATGGCAGCCAGCCTCACCCCTCCTCCCAAAAACCCCCACAACTAATGCAACTTTGAGCTGCCTAGAGAAAGGCTGAGCTTTCAGGAACAGAAGTGATAATCCTTCTGCTTTCTGCTCTGATCAGACTTCATTTGTAAGCTTGTGCTGTGTTCCAGGGGCCCCCATTTAAGAAAAGCACCGACAAATTGCCATTTTCCAGAGAAAGACAAACAGGATGGGGAAGATTACCAGAGACTAAGACATGTGATGGTCTGTGATGAAGAAAATAATTTAGAAGAGGCAGAATTTCTATTATTTTCAAATACTTAGAATTTGTCAATGTAAAAAAAAACCCGACAGACAGAAGTGCTGTGAATTGTGGGGTGCAGGGAAGGAAAGCCGCCCTATCTCCCACCTCATTTCCATGTGTCTGTGGAGACATTATTTCTATTTCTTGTGTAGTTTGTTCTTTTCCAGATCTTAGGAGAATGAGTATTCTAAGAAGTCACCAGAAGAGTCACTGGCAGCTAGCGCCAGCATCAAAGGCAGCCAGAATCAAACTGAGCCCAGAAGAGAGCTGCACCGGAGGAAAATCTCATGAGGATTCTACAAAGGGAGAAAAGGGAGTCCAGAACCAAGCAAAGTTCCCTTTGAGCCCAGGTGATCTACAGATGTGTCTCACTTACCTCATACGTTAAGCTTGGGTACATCCTCCCCAGAGAGTGTTCGGGAAGACAGTATTCCCGTTACAGTGTTTTTATCATTATTTTCCCTACACCTTCTCAGTAAATCCCTTTACTGAAACCTAATAGACTTCTACTGATTGATTGGTAATGGGGAGCACATCCGATGTGGGCTCATATCCCCACTAGTACTCCAGCTCCCTAGTTAGATCATCTGGAGCTCCAGCCCCTCGGTATTGGGGGAATGGTAGCCCTTTGGGCACCAGTATGGGTAAGAACTGGGGGAGAAGTGGAGGGAATGCTGGAAAGAGGGTAAATTTGTTCTGTTTGGCCCCCAGAGATTCATTGGGGAAAATTAAAAAGCAGCAGATTTTATGGGATCTGGACAGAGAAAGTCCTTCAGAAACCCTTCAAACTGACTCTCTGGTTTACAGAAGAGAGCCTGAGGTGACTTCATTCAAGCCAAGGAAAGTGTCCTGACAATTAGAGCCATCCAGCAACAGACTCAACTTTCTCATGACGTAGTGAGCTCCCCATCTAAGGAGGCGTCCAGGCAAAACTGGATGAACTCGACAGGGAGTTCCTGCTGTGATTGTGGTTGGACTTGATGGATATTCCTGCTCTGGAAGCCTCGGATTTAAGTTTGTCTGGAAGAGGCAATCCACAAAGAGAGGCAAATCCAGAAGAGGGAAAGAGAGAGGGAGAAGAAAAGACAAAAAAGGAAAGGAGAGGAGAGGAAGAGAGAGACTGTGATAGAGTCTTGCTTATGAGCACCTAGTGAAGAACACTTGAGGAAGGGGAGATTGATCTCCTTTCTCAGAAAGCTCTAAAAGCAGAGAGGACTAGGAAGTACCTTTAACCCAGGTGTTTAACCCATCATCTGGGTCTGATCTGTGCTCTTTCTACAACACCTCGTGATATCCATTTCTCTTTTTTCTCATTAAAAATAAATGCTCGATGGATGTCCCTTCCTGCTCTGAGAAATCTGCCTGGAAGAGGCAATCCAAAAGTAGGGAGAGGGGAGAGGGAGATTTTTCTTTCTATTTCATTTGATTTATAGGATATATTTGTACAAATGTTCTCTCATTTGATCCTCACAACATCTCAAGGTAGGTCCTATTATTGTCACCATCACAATTAAGGAAACAGATTAAATGACTTTTCCAGGGTCACACAGCTATTAAGTGTCTCAGGCTGAATCTTAAATTCAAGTCTTCCTGATTCTAGATCCAGCTTTGTATTCCTTTTTTTATTATTTATGTTACATTTTAAGTTCTTTTTTTCAATTGTAGTAAGTCTGTTTATTTTTAATACACATTGCTTAATGAATCATGTTGGGAGAGAAAAATCAGAGCAAAGGGGAAAACCATGGGAGAGATAAAAATCAGGAAAAAAAAGAAGTGAACATAGTGTGTCTTGATTTACGTTCAGTCTCCTGGATGCAGAGGGCATTTTCTGTCCAAAGTCTATTGGGGTTGCTCTGGGAAGAACCAAGCCTTTCATAGTTAATCACTGCACATTCTTGTAGTTATTTTGTACATACATTTTAAATTCTGAAGTGTCTTTCTTCCTCCCCTCCCACATTAAAGAAGATAACTGTCTGACACACATTATATATGTGTGTATACATATAATATATAATATAATATATATGTCTGTATATATACATGTGTATATGCATATATGTGTTTTTATATGTATTATGTGTATATATAAATATATATAAGCACATATATATACATATATATATTCTCTTGGTTGAGTTCATTTCACTCTTCATTATATCATTTTATATATATATATGTCTTTCCATGTTTTTCTAAAATTAACTGGCTCATTCTCCAGTTGATAAATGGTCAAAAGATATGAACAGACAATTTTCAGATGAAGAAATTGAAACTATTTCTAGTCACATGAAAAGGTGCTCCAAATCACTACTGATCAGAGAAATGCAAATCAAGACAACTCTGAGGTACCACTACACACCTGTCAGATTAGCTAAAATGACAGGAAAAGATAATGATGAATGTTGGAGGGGATGTGGGAAAGCTGGGACACTGATACATTGTTGGTGGAACTGTGAACGGATCCAACCATTCTGGAGAGCAATTTGGAGCTATGCTCAAAAAGTTATCAAACTGTGCATACCCTTTGACCCAGCAGCATTTCTATTGGGCCTATATCCCAAAGAGATCTTAGAGGAGGGAAAGGGCCCCACATGTGCAAGAATGTTTGTGGCAGCCCTTTTTGTAGTGGCTAGAAACTGGAAACTGAAGGGATGCCCATCCATTGGAGAGTGGCTGAATAAATTATGGTATATGAATGTTATGGAATATTATTGTTCTGTAAGAAACGACCAGCAGGACGATTTCAGAGAGGCCTGGAGAGACTTGCATGAACTGATGCTGAGTGAAATGAGCAGAACCAGGAGATCATCATACACAGCAACAACAATACTACATGATGATCAATTTTGATGGACATGGCTCTCTTCAACAATGATGTGATTCAAACCAGTTCCTATTGTTCAGCGATGAAGATAGTCATATACATCCAGAGAGAGGCCTGAGGGAACTGAGTGTGGACCACAAACCAGCATTTTAATGCTTTCTATGAATATTTGTTTTCATTTTGTTTTCCTTCTTAGGTTGTTTTTTTCTTCTTCTCTTTCTAGATCTGATGTTTCTTGTGCAGTAAGATAACTGTATAGATATGTATACATATATTGGATTTGTCATATAATTTAACATATTTAGCATGTATTAGATTACCTGTCATCTAGGGGTGGGGGTGGAGGGAAGGAGGGGAAAAGCTTGGAACAAAAAAAAAAGTTTTGCAAAGGTCAATATAGAAAAATCACTCACGGGGCAGCTGGGTGGCGCAGTGGATAGAGCACCAGCCCTGAGGTCAGGAGGACCTGAGTTCAGATCTGGTCTCAGACACGTGGCAGCTGTGTGACCCTGGGCAAGTCACTTCACCCCAATTGCCTCAGCAAAAAAAAAAAAAAGAAAAAGAAAAATCACTCACATGTTCTGTAAATAAAAAGCTTTTAATAAAAAAATAAAATCAACTGGCTCATCATTTCTTATAGCACAACAGTATTCCAACACAATCATATATCACAACTTGCTCATCTATTCCCCAATTGATGGGCATCCACTCGATGTCCAGTTCTTTGCCACCACAAAGAGAGTTCCTGTGACTATTTTAGAAGGTATATGTTCTTTTCCTTTTCCCCTGATCACCTTGAGAAACAGAGCTAAGAGTGGTATTGTCAGGTCAAAAGATAAATTCAAGTTTTATAACCCTTTGGGTATAATGCCAGGTTGCTCTCCAAAGTGGTTGGATCAGTTCACAATTCCACCAACAGTGTATTAGTATTCCAATTTTTTCATATCCCTTCAAACATTATCATTTTCCTCTTCTATCATCTTAGCTAACCTAATAGGTGTGAGATGATATCTCAGAGATGTTTTAATATGCATTTCTCTAATCAATAATAATTTAGAATATTTTATATGACTATATGTATCTTTGATTTCTTTATCTAAAAATTTCCTGTTCATATCCTTTGACAGTTTATCAGCTGGAAAATACCTAATATCCTTGTAAATTTGACAAAGTTCTCTATACATTTGAGATATAAGAACTTTATCGGAGAAATTGTCTATAAAATTTTCCCCTAATTTTCTGCTTTCCTTTTAATCTTGACTACATTGATTCTATTTGTACAAAATCTTTTTAATTTGAAATAATCAAAATTATCCATTTTACACCTCACAATGCTCTCTTTCTCTTGTTTATTCATAATTTTTCCCATCCCTAAGTCTGATCCATTTCATTCAGCCTATTTATTCATTGTCCTACCAGATGCCTTTATATGATTCACGCTTTGAAAAATGTTTCAATTCTCCAAGCCAAGTCTGCTTTCCTGTCTCTCTCCTGCACTCTCCCAGGGCTTTCAAAGTCTTTCCCTGGAGGCCAATAGGAATAAGACCAGCAGGTGACAGGTCAGGGGTCCAAATACAAAAGCTAACCCACCCTAGGAACAGAGGACGGCTTTGGCCACAAGATGGCAGTAGAGGAGAGAGAGAGACAGAGAGAGAGAGAGAGACAGAGACAGAGAGACAGAGAGACAGAGAGAGAGAGAGACAGAGACAGAGAGACAGAGAGACAGAGAGACAGAGAGAGACAGAGAGACAGAGACAGAGAGATAGAGAGACAGAGAGACAGAGACAGAGAGACAGGGAGAGATAGACAGAGACAGAGACAGAGAGACAGAGAGACAAGGAGGAGAGGAAGGAGAGGGAGAAGGAGATAGACAAAGAAGAGAGAGACAGAAGGACAGACTGAGAGAAAGAGAGAAAAAGAGGGAGAGGGAGAAGAAAAGGGAGGGAGAGAGAGAGAGAGAGACAGAGAGAGGGGGAAGAAAAGGAGAGAGAGACAGAGAGACAGAGATAGACAGAAGGGGGAGAGGGAAATACAGAGACACAGAGAGACACAGACAGAAACAGAGAGAAATATTGAGACTGACCAAGGAAAATCCAAAAGATGGGAAAATGAGAGATTTAGGGAGAAAAGAACCAAGGCAGACCAAAATACATAGAAACAAAGAAAGAGACAGTAGCAGAGGCGAGGCAGAGGTGGCTAGGATAGCCTGGAGAAGTGACCGAGAGTCTCATTCATTCATCCAAGAACCATTCTTACAGTGCTTACTAAAGACAGACTCCTAGGCTCCTGCAAACTTTTTGGTGAGACCAGTGGCTGCCTCCAGGGAGCTACAATCTCGCAGGAACACAAAGGACTCCAACACAAGTAACATGGCAAGAGTATCAGAGCGGGGCAAACAAAGTGGACTCTGAGGGGTCTGTACCGACAAGGCACTATTTGCCAAGCTAGGCTGGCAGGCTTACCCACAGAGAGGTGGGCAAGCACCCAGACAACTGTACAAGAAAACCCAGGCTCTATGCTATGGCCAGTCCCTTATTGATCCTGATGTTTCCAAAATTCTGGCTCTGCAGATGGGAGAGCACTCGAACTTCTTGTAGATAGAATGAAAAGCATCAGCAGCAATTAGTCTCCCATAGAGGCTGATAAATGGCCTGTCTATACCTCTGTAATTGCTGGGGCTTTTAACATGTCCCTGTGAATGATTTTAAGCAACCTAATAATCTGTACAAAGGGGCCATAGTGGGGTAGGGGAGGGAGGGGAGGCAAAACAGGCTATTGGCTGGGGACAGTCTACCCAGCAGATCAGAGCTTCGGTTTGTGTCTTCCCTTCCCTGGGCTTTGGGGTCTTCATTAAAATAAGGAGGTTGGAGTAAAAGGCCATGAACTTCTCTTCCAGATGCAAGCGTGGGGGGTTCCAATCCCATCCCTATTAATGTGCTCATAGATGATCCAGAAACCTCAATTGAATCAATCAACCAACCAAGTGATTGACAGAGTCCTGTCTTTAAGGAGTTTTCCTAGAGATGTGTGAATAAGCATTAGTTAATTTAAAAAAACCATAAAGGGCCTCATCACACCGGAACAGCTTGTGTTGGGTGAGAGCTTGAGACTTGTTTCTTGGCATGCAAGTGGAAAGCTCTAAGTTCAGACAGGATCCGTGAGACCAGAGCAGGGGAACACATCCGGCCACAAACACAGAAACATACAAAGGATGAAAGCATGCAGACTGGATCTTCAACTGTCTTCCAGGAGTATGAACTTTGGCTGAGGGCTCAAGAAAGGACTTCTAAGCCATAAAGTACCAGGAGGTGTAAATCACCCCCCTTCGCCCTCCACATACCCCACACTCGTGCCTAAATACCTTTATATCCTGGGTTAGAATTCATTCTTTGCAGGCAAGGAAGTGTATTTATCAAAGAGCACACCCTTAGATTTTTAGGGGAAATGCTATGTACTCTACCATCTTACTAAATACTTTTGTTAAAAGCAAATAAAGTCTATTGTCTGATTGCTTATGAGAAGCACACCAGTAGGGGCTTGTGAATCCCACTACTAGAAACCCAGTTGTTCAGCTTTCTCTCTAAAATCCCGAGAGCAGCAGTGAGACCCAGACTCTTTGGAGACCCAGCTTTTAACTAAGTGTAAGTTGGGGGAGAAGCTCAGAGAGAGCTATTATGTAGCTCTACATTATGGTAGGGTGGGCTGAACAATTGATCTGAAGTTGGGAGAGACTTGGTTCAAACCTTGACTCAAGCTAATGCTGCAAATGTGAGCAAATCACTTTCCCATTTTCGAGACTAAGTTTCTTTAGAAAAATAGAACAATATTTGTAAGAAATGACCAACAAGATGAGAGGCCTGGAGAGACTTGCATGAGCTGATGCTGAGCGAAATGAGCAGAACCAGGAGATCATACACAGCAACAACAGTATTACATGATGATCAATTCTGATGGACATGGCTCTCTGCAACAAAGAATTGTCTCAAACCAGATCCTATTGCTCAGCAATGAAGAGAGTCATATATACCCAGAGAGAGGCCTGTGGGAACTGAGTGTGGACCAAAACATAGAATTTTAAGGCTTTCTGTTGATGTTTGCTTGCATTTTGTTTTCCTTCTCAGGTTGTTGTTTTTTTCTCATTCTAGAACTGATTTTTCTTATGCAGCAAGATAACTGTATAAATATGTATACATATATTGGATTTATCATCTTATTTAATATATTTAACATGTATTAGACTACCTGCCATCTAGGGGAGGGGGTGGGGGGAAGGAGAGAAAATTTTGGAACAGAAAGTTTTGCAAGGATCAATGTAGAAAAATTACTCATATATTCTGTAAATAAAAAGCTTCAATAAAAAAGAAAAATAGAATAAGAACTTATATGAAACATTTTATATATATTTATATACAGAGCTAGAGAAATATGAACTATTATGATGATATATATGCTAATACACCCCTCCAAAGTAGAATTATTGAGAGGAAGTTGTCCCTCATTTCTTCAGGCAAATAAATTTAAAATATGTTTTAATAAATTAAGTAATTATGATCATGCAGATGAGTTTCCCCTAAGAAAGAGGTGCCTTAGAAGATCTGCCTTAGGGAATAATAGCTAATATTTATTTTCCCCTTTTATTTATTGTTTGTTTTTAACATTGCTTTTTCAGATTTTGAGTTCCAAATTCTCCCCTTCCACCTGTCCCTCTCCAACCCAGTGAGAAGGCGGGCAATATGATATCTATTGTACATGTGAAGTCATGCAAAGTGTATTTCCTCATTGGCCCTATTTTCAAATAAATAAATAAGTAATAAGAAACATGAAGAAAGTGAAAACTGTCTGCTTTAATCTGCCCTCAGAATTCAGCAGTTCTCCATATAAAGGTGAATAGCATCTTTTCATCATGGGTCCTTTGTAATTATCTTGAATCACTTTATTGATCAGAGTAAAGAGCCTACTAACTGCTTAAGAGTTTTACAGTCATTATCTCATTAGGTTCTCATAACAATCATTATTCCCATTTTACAGGTAAAGAAACTAAGGCAAAGAGTGCTTAAGTGACTTGAGAGCTAGCCAGTGTGTGACTCTTTCATCTGCTGCACCCCCCCCTCCCAGTAATGGGGAAGGTATTACATATACCGACAGAGTAGATGCTAGTACAGAGTAGTTTCAAGTCAGTTCAATGTATTTTTGATAGATACCTACTATGTGCTCAGTTCAGAGCTTAGTGGTGAGGGCTTAAGGAGGCTGATGCTGTTTTTCCTTAGTTCTCCAAGAAAACTACAACCAGGAGATGATGCCTTAATATGCAAGGGAATTGGATTTAGGGGAGGGAGGGAGGTGCAAAGTCACCAGCCTCAGCATCTCCTCCAGAGTCATCTGTGTCCAGTGGCCAAATATAGATCAGAATGATCAGAGATGGTTTTGGAAGCAGCAGGAAAACTTGGTGTTTTTAACCTTAAGGTCTTCGACAGTTACCATTCTGACTGAAGAAATGTCCATTCAATGACTAAGGCTCATTTAAGAAATGAGATAGAATCCCAAAGAGATCTTAGAGGAGGGAAAGGGACCCACATGTGCAAGGATGTCTGTGGCAGCCCTTTTGGTAATGGCTAGAAACTGGGAACTGAGTGGATGCCCATCAAATGGACAGTGGCTGAATAAATGATGGTATATGAATATTATGGAATATTATTGTTCTGTAAGAAATGACCAGCAAGATGATTTCAGAGAGGCCTGGAGAGACTTGCATGAACTGATGCTGAGTGAAACGAGCAGAACCAGATCATTATACACGGCAACAACAGTATTACATGATGATCAATTCTGATGGACGTGGCTCTCTGCAACAAAGAAATGTCTCAAACCAGCTCCAATTGTTCAGTAAAGAAAGCCATATACACCCAGAGAGAGGATGTGAGGTGTGGACCACAACATAACCTTTTCACACACTCTATTGATGTTTGCTTGTATTTTGTTTTCCTTCTCAGGTTTTTTCTTGTAGATCCGATTTTTCTTGTACAGCAAGATAACTGTATAACTATGTATACACATATCCAATTTGTCAAATATTTTAACATAATTAACATGTATTAAACTTTCTGCCATCTAGGGAAGGGGTGGGGGATAGGAGGGAAAAATTTGGAACAGAAAGCTTTGCAAGGGTCAGTGTCGAAAAATTACCCATGCATGTGTTTTGTAAATAAAAAGCTTTACATTTCAACATTATTAGCATGTAGTGGACTTCCTGCCATCTAGGGGAGGGGAGGGGACTGGGGGTAAAATTTGTAATGGAAAGCTTTGTAAAGATCAATGTTGGGGAACTACCCATACATATGTTATACAAATAAAAAGCTTTAACAAAAAAAAAAAAAAGCTTTAATAAAAAAAAATGAGCTAGAGCATGACCTAGAGGTTAAAGTCTAAATACATATACTATTTCTCTCCTCTCCCTCCCTCCCTCCCTCTCTCTCTCCCCCTCCCTTTCTCTCTCTCCCCCTCCCTTTCTCTCTCTCTCTCTGCCTCTCTATTTCTCTCTCTCTCTGTCTCTGTCTCTCTGTTTCTGTCTCTCTCTGTCTCTCTGTTTCTGTCTCTGTCTCTCTCTATATATATATATATGTATGTGTGTATATATACATATATATATATATGTCAATGGGGGGGAGGGGGAGACCCTCAGAGTTTCTGGCCAAAACAGAAATAACTGTTACTTACACCCATTTTGAGCCAATCAGGCTTGGCCTAGTGCTGGGCAATCAGTTAAGAGCCAGAGTGATTTGGGTTTAGGACATGGTGAGGGGTTTCAGAGATCAAAACTCACCTTCTCTGGGGCAGACTTTCTCCAGGGGAGATACTACCCTGCGTAGGTTGGTGGGTCGTTCCCACAGGGGGATCCATCTGGGGCAGACTGCTGTGGATGTGGGGCAGTGTTTTTGCCTTCCTCCCCACCACCCCCAGGTGAGCACATCCACCGACAAAACAAAACTAACCGGGAAATAGCAACGAAGGCAGTAAGACAGACGAGATGCGCCTTTGGAGTTCAGAGACAAGGGAGAATCGAGCAATCTTTAGAAATCCGGCCGGCCTTCATGGAGGAAGAGGAACCTTCCCACGATATTGCTGCACTTTCATGACAGCTAGATGCTCGGCGATGTCTTCCTTGTCCAAAAGAGGAATCTCATGTGATGGTTCCCCAAATTGGAGTCCCGCTACTCGGAGGCCACGTGTTCCATCCCCCAGACCTCCCGGAGAATCTCCTTGACAATGTCCCCAACAAGTCATCACTCCTCCCAGTGAGGGGGAATCCCTTCTGCAGGCAGGCAGCCCGGGGCCAGTTACTAGGAAGCTTTCCCTTGCCAGGAACAGAAATCCCCACTGTTGGTCCTCCCTTGGCCAAGGCGACCAAACCACCTCCCATCTGAAAGCAATTTGATCCTCTCCTCCCCTAAGTGCACTAGGGGAAAGTGGATTCGGCACTTCCTGAGAGCAACATGGAGACCACCATCCCCCCTTTCAGCCTCAGCACCAAGCCCTGACTTTGCTTTCATTGGGACCAGAGAGCCAGGAAGGGCCTTGATCTCGTGACTAATGAGTTAATGTCAAGGGGACCTGGTATGTGTGTGAGGGGGTGAGAAGCAGACTTACTGAGGCTGTGATCTTCCCAAAATGGCATGAAGGTGGGACTCCCCCAGCCCCAAGTCACCTACCTCCTCTCCATGCTCAATGTCCTTGGTTCCTTCAAGGACATGGACAAGCCCCCCCCCACTTGTGCCCCATGGGACACCCTACACCTGTCCATGTCCTTCCCAAACTGTGGCATCCAAAGCTGAGCACCAGAGAGCCCAGAGGGGCCTCAGCAGGACAGGCCATAGCAAGACTGTCACCTCTATGTCTCTGACACCGCCTGAGGTACCATTGGCCACTTTTGACACCTGTTGACTCGCTCTCTGCATCTTTCTCATCTTCCCCATCTGATTACACCTCTTTTGCTAAGTCTTCATTTCCTCAAGAGTCTACCCTGGGCCTTCTTCCCTCTTTACTCTCTCTGTTGGTGACCCCATCAGCTCTCGTGGGTTAAATATCTTTATGAAGCTGATTCCCAGACTGGCCCTAATATCTCTGTGTCTCTCTCTGTCTCTCTCTCCTCTCTCTATCCGTCTCTGTCTGTCTATCTCTGTCTCTCTCCCTCTCTCTCTTACTGTATCTCTCTCCTCTTTTCTTCTCTCTCTCTCTGTATCTCTCTTTCTGTCTCTCTCTCCTCTCTCTATCTCTGTCTCTCTCTCCTCTCTCTATCTCTGTCTCTCTCTCCTCTCTCTCTCTCTTTTTCTCTCTTTCTGTCTCTCTCTGTTTCTGTCTCTCTGTCTCCCAGAATGATTTTTTTATTTACTAAATAAAAGCAGTCATTCTCTACCTCATTTCTTACCTAGCCTTAATCACCAATTGGGCATTAGCTCAGGCAAACTGAGACCTAGGAAAGACCTTAGCTTAAAAAAGTCAAGGTCTTCCACTGTATCCAGAGCCATCTCCAGGCATCCTGATCTCTATCTGGCCAATGGACCCAGATAGCTCTGGAGGAGGAAGTGAGGCTGATGACCTTGTCCAGCCCTCCCTCCTTTGAATCCAATTCATTTGCATATCATAGCATCATCTCTCTGATGTCATGGTCCTGTTTGACAAAGGACAAGCTATAATAAATATATGTGTGTACATGTATGTGTGTGTAAAAGCAGAGGGCCAAACATACATCCCTGAGACACTCTACTGGGGAAAACCTACTGGGGACGCTATTCTACTGGGGAAAACCCACTGGGGACGCACCTCTACTGAAGAAAACAACTCATTGGGGACACTTCCCTACTGGGGAAAACCCACTGGAGATGCTCCTCTGCTGGGGAAAACACACTGGGGAT
>JAJPUD010003205.1:250806-264097 GCA_023553655.1 Myrmecobius fasciatus
GAGAGGTAGGCTGAGAGCCGGGTCTGCACCCTGTCTCCGTCTGCCCCCCGGCCCAGTCCGCCCCAGCTCCTCCAAACCCAGCTCTCCAACCATTCTCGTGGGGGTCCCTACTCGGGGTGAGGCGGAGCGAGGGCGCAAGGGGCAGGGCTGCGGGCCTGTGGGAATTCTCTTTTGGGTTTTCTATTTTGGCTCTGGGGCAATTGTCGCCGCTTTGGGCTTAAACAACACCAACAATTACACGTAAATAACGAAGCCCCGAAACCATCTTTCCGGGGGTTCTCCCCCTTGGAGGCGGGCGGCTAGAGGCGGGGGTCGCGGCCCATCTGTCAGTCTGAGTACGGAGCCCGGCCCCTAGACCCCCCCCTCCCTCCTAACCCTTCCCTCTTTCCTTTAACCCCTTTACTTGACGTCACCACCCCGGCACTAAATCGCCCAGGAGGACTCTCGAGGTGACTTCTGCCTGCCCGCCGGCTTGGGCTCCTTTCCCAGAGCCTGCAGCTGGAGTGAATGGGGCGCACATCTGGAGCCACCCAGCTCCCCTGGCCCCAAATTTCTCCTCTTCCCTTCCCCATCCCGTTCACATCTTTCTCTTCTTTCTCCTCTTTTCTCTCCTTTCTCTAACTTTTTCTCCTCTTTTTCTAACTTTTTCGTTTTTCTTTTCTGTGAATTTTTACTATCTTTCCTTTCTTTCATTGTCCTCCTCTCTTCCCTTCTCTCCTCCTTCTCTCCTAGTGCCCTTCTTCTGACACAGATTGTTGTTTTTGGTTTGTTTAATTCAGAAGAAAAATAAAATAAAACCTCCTGGGCGGATGCCCCGGGAACTAATGGTTTCTCTGCTGAAGCAGCAACCTCCCTTCCCTTTCTCCCGGGTGTGGGTTGCTCGTACGTGTCTGTGTTGTGGGTGTTTTGTGCGGGGGCAGTTGGGGGTCTCCCAAGTGGCTCTCGCCACACAGCCCCGGAATTCTGACCCTTTCGTTATTATCGATATTGGGACGAAGAAGTCGGAGCCGGGAAATCCAGTTGGTCCCAGGGAAGCCGACGTTGCTGGAGGCATGATCAGGGGTGGGGTGCGGTGGGGGAGGCTGTAGCACTGTGGAGTCCCCTTTTCCTAGTCTGTCCCAAGTCCGGCTTCCCACTCCCCGCCTCCAGCTGGCTCTGGAGAGGCTTATTCCGGGAGGGGGGAAGGTGACAGAATGGGCCTCATCTACTTCCAGCTGAGGCCGGAAGCTTTGTACTGGCCCAGGCCTAGGCCCTAGGCCCGGCTGCAACCTGAACGAACCCTGCCACTCGGACCTTCACTGACCGCGAGGAACAGAGCAAAGTACCCAGGTCGATCCGATCTCCCCCGGGGCCAACCAAGCGATCGGCCTCCGGAGCTGCCAGCAGAGTGAGATGGAGGCTGGGATGAACGCGTCTCATTGTGTCCCAGACGGATCTCGCCGCTCGGGCCACTGGCATGTGCCATGCTTGATGTACCTACGCCCACCACGTCACCTTAGGGGTAGGCCGGGGTAGGTGCCACACGTGCGCTCCGTAGTGTCCCCATTTTACAGCTGACTAGGCCAAGGTCGAGGCCGTCTCCAGTGCCTCATCCAGGCAGCAGGCCTGACTCCAGCCCAGCCCTCCGGCCACTGCGCCAAAGCACATGTGAGGATGTGGGGATCTGTGGTCCCCGAAACTCTCGGGAACCAAGAGGGGTTTAAAAAAGCGGCACCCTGCCAGACTTCGGGCACTCCGGAGATGTCGGCTGCTATTATCCGCTTACTGGTCCACTCCCACGTAAATCTTCATGCGTGGAGCCAGGTCGGCCCCGAAGCGTCGTTTGGAGGTAGAATTGGAATCTGAAGCCCAGCTTTAATTGGTGCAGGGCAGTGGCTCCCAAAGTGTGATTCGGGGAGACCTCCAGACCTTTTCTGGGGATCCAGTGACTTTCCGGTGTGGTAGATGGGACCCATGTAAAGCAAAAGCTCCTGGAAGAGAGATTCCCAATAGTCCGCGCTTGCGCTCTGAGGCCGCCCGCTGTGGGCTAAGCGCCAGGGAGACAAAGAAAGTAAGAGAGAAGCCCTGCCCTCTAGCAGCTGACCGTCTAGGGGAGAACTGTCCGCGCCAACAACTCTGTCCGGACCGGCTGCGCTCTGCACGGATTGGAATCAACGGAGAGGAGGGCCTAGAGTGGAGAGATCCGGAAGGCCTGCTCTAGATAGATGGCAGGGAGCGTGTAGGGAAAGTTGGAGACGCCTCTTGCTAGGTAATTGTCTGACAGGGCTCCTCTCCCTCGATTCCATAGAAATCTGACTCCTTTGGACTCAAAGGTTAAATCTAGTCTCCGCCCTCGCTGCCGGGATAAGCCACTTCTCCTTGCTGGGCCTCAGTTTACCCTCCCCCCCCCCCGGAAAACGCGGAGGCTGAAGTAGATCGCCGCTGAGATCCCTCACGGCTCAAAGTTTACGATCCAGAATCACTCTCCCCCAACTTGCAGAAGGTGCCACCCCCACTCCCTCCGCCGGGACGGGAGAGTTAGACGGCCCAGGGTCAGAGTTCGAAAGCTGAGCTCTGACCCCGGAGGTCCTCTGGCCAGGCTTTCTCACTTTACAGAAAAGGAAAGCTGCCCAGGGAAGGAAAGAGACTTGTTCAGGGTCACATCCAGGTCCGTGCCAGCGGCTGGCAGAACTGGGAGGACCATGGACTCCGAAACCAACCCCCCCTGCTACTTACTATCCTGTCCCTCCCCCCAATGGCTAGTGTTGTTGCTATTTGGGGGCCAGGAGAGGGAGGGGAGCGGGCTAAGAGAAGGGTCATAAGAACGAGATTGGCATTGAGCTAGCACTGGAAGGCTGGCAAAGCTCCTCAGCGGTTATCGCTTGGGGAGTAGGGCCTGCGGAAGGGGCCTTATTTAGTAAGCGCCTACTGTGTGCCCGGCGCCGCTTTATGCGCTTTATAAATATCATCTCTTTGGATCCTGGGATGCCCAAAAGGCCAGAGGCAGCTCTACAATCCTGAGGCCCAGAGACACCTCCCCGCCCCCAGGCCAGGATGGTGAGTATGAGCCCACAGGGTGGGGTGAGCGCTTGGAGGAGGACCTGCATGGGCTTGGATGACGGAGATCCAGTCACTCAACCCCGAGTCCTGGACAGTTTTTCATTGGTTCTTCTTGCCCCAGGGCGACCCTCTTTCTTCTCTGAGAGCCTCAATTTGCGCGATCTTCTTTCTTTCCTTCCTTCCTTTTTTTCCCCCTTTCTCCCTCCATTCCTTTCTCTCTCTCTTCCTCTCGTCTTCCTTCCTCTTCCTCCTCTTTTTCTCTCTCCAGTCCCTGCTCTGCCTTCCCCTGCTTTCCTCTGCTCTCCTTTTCTTTCCAGTCCACTCTCTTCGGTTCCTTCCTCTTTCACCCAGCCTGGGAAAGGTCCGAAACCCGGATCTAACGCAACCCTCAGGTAGTCAGAATGCCGCCGGGTGCAATCCCCTGAATTAGACTGCTCCCCCCAGGGCCTCCCCACCACACCCAAGGGGTAATTGAATTGAGTTAAAAACGGAAAGTGCAGAAAGTGCCCTTAGACAACAGGGGTTGTTGGGGGAGGGGGAGGAGGAGGGGCGTGAAATCGTCCTCCATTCTTCTCCTGACCCTTCCCAGGTGAGCAGAATTCCCCCTCTCAGCCCTGCCCCCCATCTTCGCTAGGCCAATCTCTGCCCAGATCGGAGAGGCGGCCGAGTCCGAGCCCGGGAAGGGAAAGTCGGGGACTCCTTAGGGCCACCTGCCTAAGGAAAGTTTAGGGTCCGATTAGAAGAGGAGGAGCCCCTCTCCAGCCCTTTCAGCTCCTCCTCGTCCCGAGCCCGACCCCCTATTCCGGGCGGCACAGATGAAAACCGAGATTACACAGACACACAAGTAACAGGAGCAGAACACATGCGTGGGTCACACACTTACACAGATGCACACGGGCACACCCGTGACCACTTACACGCCCATTGCTCTCCTGCCTGGGTTCTGGACCTTACCCCCCCATTCCCACCCCCCGCAGCCTCAGCTCAGTCAGCCCCAGCCCGGGGGGCCTCTCTGCGCCTCACCCCAGGCCCGGAGGCCAAACGGGGACTCCGCCCTCGTTCCCTCAGTTATTAGCGACCAGGCGGGCCCTGGGGGCCTCGGGAGCTCCCCGCGCTTTCTTTTCAACGGAGCCTGCTGCGCACCCCGAGTGGGAGGGCGTCGTAGGCCGTGCGGATGCTCTGCCCTTCCTGCGGGCGCTGCGGCCCCGGGATCTTTCCCCAACGAGTCTGAGGAGGCGTGGGTGTGAGTGCGCGTTCAGGTGGCGATGCTAGGCTAATGCCAGTCTCGGGCTCCACGGCAAGGTGTCTAGCGCGTGTCTGGCGGAGGTCCTCCCGGACAGTCCCAGTGCAGAGACCCAGGAAGGGGCTCAGGGGCGGGGACGCGCGCGGGTTCGTGCACGTGCATGTGGAGAGGGGGTCTTTGCCCCCGGGTCCCCTCTTCCCGGCCCCCTTAGGCAGGGAGCCCCCGAGGTACTTTCGCTCTTCTCCGGTTCGGGCCCAAGCTTGGGGAGCAGGGAGGCTTCTGGGGACGAAGTCGAGGCCAGAACCTCCCAGCAGCGAACTTGGCTCCACACGGGTCAGCCTCGGTCCCCCCCCTTCCCCTCGGGCAGTGCTCCCTTCCCCTCAGCCCTCTCCGCCCTAGCCCGGCTCAGCTCCCCCCTCCCCCCGCCTCTTTGTCCCTCCCTGGTTCTCCCCCCTTCCTGGCCAGCTCTGTCCCGTTTCTGGTCCAGTTTCCGGGCCCGACCTCAAACCTTAGCCCCGCCCCTGGCTCTACCCCAACTCTGGTCGGTTCCCGGACCTCCCCCTCCCCCGGCCGGACCTCTCTGCTCTCCCCCCCTTCCTCTGACTGTGTTCCTCTCTCCCTCCCTCCGCCCCCCGCCCTGGCCCAGCCTAGGCCTGGCCTCCCGCTCCCTGCCCTGAGTTGGGGAGGGGGGAAGGTTGGGTGGGGGGGGCCGCTGACTTTTCCCAGTGTTTACTCACGGAATCAAAGTAAGCAAACGCCATCTGTTTCCCTGCTGCGGCGCCGCGGCTTTTAATTACCCGCTCAGCGGCCCTAATAGAGATGATATTAAACTAAATCTTTCTGACATTAAAAGTAATTATCCCCAAACCAATATAACTGGGATAGAAATTACCCTCCGTCCCTCCTCGCTCCCCTCCCCCCCCCAGGCCCGTACCCCTTCAACCCCTCGGTACACACCCCTTCTACCCCTCCCCGGCCCCACCCACCCAAGCTCCTCCCAGCAGCCCCCCTTCTCCTCGAGCGGGGTCTCCAGGACCCACTTGCAATACCCTCTGCTTCCCTCCCCATCACCTGCCTCTGCCCCCTCCTTCCGACTCGAAGGCCCAGCACGTCGAGCCTTACAACCTGTTACCCTCGGGAGCGAGGGGGGGGGCACACGTCCCTCCTCGCCCCCTCCCCTCGTGGACTTAACGGCCTTCCTTCTCAAGTACAAGGAGGTGTTGGCTTGCACCCCACAACACGACACCCCGTGAACCCGGCCCGACGCTCACCCACCCAGCAGTGCAAACTGAATCCTAAAAGGGACCCCTGCTAGAACAGAGCAGGGCCCTCAGGGATGGGGAAACTTAGTACGTCCGGGGGCAGCTGAGGAAGGAAGGGAATAAACATTTAAACAGCTCTTACTATGCACCAGGCAGTGTACTGTTACCTCATTTGATGCTCACCAAAAAAAAAAAAAAAAAAAGATTGCCCCCCCAAAACCCCAACTACCAATCACACAACAAAAAACCCAAATGCTGTGATATCATTCCCATTTTACAGATGAGGAAACTGAGGAAAACTGGTCAAAGGATTTGTCCGGGGTTAGACAGCTAGCATGTGGTCTCCCGGCCCACTCTGCCCTCTAGTAGCCTCCACAGCCGGACACAGAATCCAGAAAATCCAAGGGACCTCGGCTGCCTCTGGTCCAATCGGGAAGTGAGTCATAATCCCGGCCCCTCACCCGGTCTTTACATAGCGGTCCAGGTTGGAAGGCTGCTGCTGGAATCGGAGGACTGGAGTTCAAATTCCCCCCCCTCCACCTCTGGCAAGACTTCGGGCAAGCCCCTCCATCTCCATGGACACCAAAGAAAATCGCCTCCCCAGCTCTAAATCCCCCATCCTAAGGGCGACTGCCTCAGTCTGGGACAGCGCTCCCAGGTTTGGAAGATGCCCTTCTGCTGCTCTTCTCCCCCCAAACTGGAAAGGAGGAAAAGAAAGGAAAAAGGGAAGGAAGGAAGATAAACATTTATTAAGCACCCAGTGTGTACTCTACCCCCCCAAAAAATCCCACTTGTCTTTTCAATAACCCTAGGAGATAGCTACTATTATTGCCTCCATTTTACAGTTGAGGAAACTGAGGCAGAAAGAGATTGACTTACCCAGGGTCATAAGTTAGTGTGTGAGGCCAGAAAAGCCAGAGCCTAGTCTGGCACATGGGAGTGATTGACAAATGCTCCTTGAGGTTACGTTCAAAGGGAACCAACTGAGCTGTATGTTCCTCTGACTTCCCCCGCTTGCCTAGTGCCTCTGGGGGTAGCTCACAAGCTTGGGAAGTTTTTCTGGACATGGAGCCAAGTCAGCCTCTCTGAAACTCCCTCCTGTGGCTCCCAGGGCTCCTGAATGGGGCCAAGCAGAAAAGCTCCCACCCTTCTTCCCCCCAATATTTTAGATATTAGAAGCTGCTCTCATGGTCTCTGAATTTCCTCTAAACAGCCCTCGTTCTTTCAAATGATCCTCATTTAAGTTGGGCTCAGGTCCTTCATCACCCTTGTTACCTTCTCGTGGACACTGGATCTTACTGTCCTTTCTTAACTATCCTAATGTTCTAAATGAGACCCGACAAAGGCAGAAGACGGAGTTCTGTGCCCACTTTCTTCTGGAAGCCATTCTTTCAGGGAAGATCAGGTCTCTGAGCCATGAGGTGGGGGACGAGCCGTGGTTGTCTTATCCCCCATCCTGCCATATGTCTGTAGGCTCATGGAACGTCTTTCTTTTGGGTGTGTTCTTTGTGGATCTTAGCTGGGTGAGTATCCTGGGATAGGAGTGAGCCCACGAGCCCAGGCAACCCAGCAAAACTTTTTGGAATCCCAGCTGCTCCATACATGTGAATTTTCCTTTGTACTTTAAATGTGTGCCCACTGTCCCCAGGGGCCTTGGATATGAAAGGTGAGAATGTTCCTCCCAGTTTGTGAGGGTGAGTGTTGCTTTGTTACTGCTGTTCTCAGTAAATATAACATTTTCTAAAAGCTAATTGATATCAACTGGTAAGGACCCCAGGTGGGGGCTCATGAGTTACAGTAATAGAAACCTCAGTCCCTTAGTATTTTCTCTAAATCTTGAGGGGAACCGTAGTCATTGCCCTCCGGGGAGCCTAACCTACCAGTCTAATGCCAGTTGGGAGAGTGACCCCAAAGGAGTTGTTATAAAAATGTAATAACACATTTTGTACACACACATACACACATCCCCAGGGAAATTCACTGGAGACCTGCCAAGGTCTGGCCATTTGGCTACCTCTACCTTTTCCAAATGAGAGCATCATATACTTTAAAAAGCTTTGGGTAAACTCTGCTTACAATATCAGGCTAAAATATCATTCAGAACACAACTCCAGAAATTTGGAAGTCGGAGTCTGAGGCTTTAAGTCATTGGTTAATGATTCATTCACTGGTCAGTAAGTCACAGAATAATCATGATTATATAATAAACTTATCAAGGAATAAAACAATGAACCAAGCTGGTACTTGTAAGAGCTTGATGGAGTTCTTCCCCAAACCACTTCTCTTTCTAGATGTCTCGTTAACCATTTCTCCAATAGGTTGCTTTCAAATGTCCCCAGAAATGGAAATGGAGTTCATTGGCTAGAATAATGGACGGAGGTGAAATTCATTTGGGCAGTGTCAAGTCATGTACATAAGAGCCTAGAATCAGCTGCACAGATACAGAAAGGGGGAGCATGGTTAGATCCTAGTGCAGATGAAAAACACTTGTGACTTTGGTTGGACAGCGAGCTGGACAGGAGTCCACATTGGGACATGGCTTCCAAAAGTGAATGGGACCCTTCACGTCATGGAGACAAGCAGAATGGTCTGAATTGTAGAGTCTTCTGGCCTGCTCAGGCCACGTCTGGCCCCACATTTTAGAAAGGAGATTGCCAAGGAGTAGAGCGCTCAGGAGATGACAAATGAAGACACTGACAGAGAAGGATCCATGGAAAGGACTAAAGATGTCTAGCCTAAAGGAGGAAGATGGAGTTGTCTTCGGATATATAAAGAGCCGTCCTGTTGAATGGGGCATTAGATTGGTTCTTTCGGACCCCAGAGAGCAAGATCAACATCAAGGAGGGAGGCAGATTTCAGCTCAACATAAAAGTTTTCCAACAATTAGCTCTGTCCCAGAGAACCAGTAACAGCAAACACTTGCGTAAAAGGGTTTACCGTTTGCAGAGAGT
Source organism: Myrmecobius fasciatus (assembly GCA_023553655.1). Classification (NCBI taxonomy): domain Eukaryota; kingdom Metazoa; phylum Chordata; class Mammalia; order Dasyuromorphia; family Myrmecobiidae; genus Myrmecobius; species Myrmecobius fasciatus. The sequence continues at coordinate 259,302 of JAJPUD010003205.1, forward strand.
GAGCTGGGTATTTCCTCATTTGCAAAGCACTGGACATCTTCAAACAAAGGTGGATGACCACACGTCAGGCATAAGAAAGGGCCTTCTCTGTGTTTGGGTGCATCTTGTGTCTGATGTCCCATTCGACACTGAGATCCGGGGACTCACTGCCCAGTGAACCAATGGCCAATATGCTCAAAGCCCCCACCTCTGACCTCCTGAATTTCCTGAACTTTGTTCCTTTGGGTCAGAGATCGGAATCACCAGCACCTTCCTCCTGCCCAAGTCCCCTCTTGTAGGGTACTCCCTTCTTCGCCTGGCTGCACATATGCCAGCTATAAGTAATAGCTATAAATAATATACTGCAGGATAAGGTCAGTGGAAAGGTATCCTTGGCTCAGACTGAATTTCCCCTAAGCCTTCTAATTTAGATCTTAACTAAAGTTTCTGTTTTGGTGGCCTTTCTCTCAATCCATGCCCTCTGTGCCAGCTGCAGCCATATAACAATAATAATAATAACTGCTAGCATTTATATAGCACAGTCAATAAATATTCATATTTATTTACCTACTACGTGCCAGGCACTGGGCCAAAGTTTGCAAATATTATTTCTTGTTAGATTCTCACAACAATCCTGTGAGGTAGGGGCCGTTCTTTCTCCCCATTTGACAGATGAGGAAACTGAGGCTGAAGGTTATAACTTTGAGGAGGATCACAAAGTTAATAAGTGTGTGGAGTGGGATTTGGTCTCAGATCTTCCTGAGTCTTAGAATTCTTGATTGGTACTCTCCACTGTGCCACGCTTTCTCTCGAGGCATTTACTTATTGGTTAGAAATCCAATTATTCTCCCTTTTTGTATCCTGAAATCTCCAACATATCGCCCTTCCTGAAGGGAAAACACACTTAAGTATAGCACGCTGTAACCCTTTCCATTTGTATGTGAAGGATTGAATACTTTGCATTCTATTGGAAGAAGCCTTCCTGTGTGCTAGCTCTGTCTCCAGCTTTTACCAAGACAGGACTCAGGAGCACTATGTGAGCCTGAACCAAGCAAGGCTCCTGGGAGAACGACTGCTTCCCAAGGTCAGCAAGCGAGTGCTGTCCTTAGGCTAATTATCAGAAGTGTAGAGATCTCCTTCAGACAACAGCCTCCTGCTGTACGACTGCTCAGAGGGGTGACTATCCGCCAAAACCCAGCTCCCAGAAGATGGGATCACGGACTGCGAAGCCACATCTAAGGTCATCTGGTTCAAAGCCTACCCCTCCCATCATTTTGCCTGTGAGGAAACCGAGGCTCAGGGAAGTTAGACAGTTTGCTCAAAGTTACACTGGTAGTGACTCTTAGGGCCAAGATAAGGATCCAGATAAAATCACCCTGGCCAATCCTGCTCACGGGAACAGGAACTCAAATGTGCTTTGTTAGAAAGAGTCACATCGACCACAACATAACATTTTCATGCTCTCTATTGATACTTGCTTGCATTGTGTTGCCTTTCTCTGATTTTCTTTTTTTTCCTTGTAGATAGGATTTTTCTTGCATAACTTGTCAAGTAATTCAACATTATTAACATGTCATGGACTTCCTGCCATCTAGGGAAGGGGAGGGGACTGGGGGTAAAATTTGTGATGGAAAGCTTTGTAAAGATCAATGCTGGGGAACTACCCATACATATGTTATACAAATAAAAAGCTTTAACAAAAAAAAAAGAAGAAAGAAAGAGTCACATCACATTTCTGAGTTAGGAAAAATTTAAATCACGTTTCTGAGTTAGGAAAAATTAAAATTACATTTCTATATATTCACACACACACATCTACTCATATCTATAGATAGATATGTGTGTATCTGTAGAGATATATAGTATGGGTATTTATGTAGAATATATGGATATATCTTTGCAGTAGATAGAGAAATATATAAATGTAGATAAGTAGACATATATATATATATGTATATCTATGTATTGATCTACATATACCTTTAGAGTCTATATCTCTAGATTGAGATATCCATAGACATGCATTTCCATATAGTATGTTTATATGTGTATAGTCATACATATATGTGTGTATATATATATGTGTATGTGTGTATATGCAACCTTCCAAAAGATTCTCAGATATGAAATATGATTCAGGATTCATAATTGTCTATCCTTCCCAAACATAAAAACTGATGAGGCAGGACTCCACACTGACCCGGGAACATCATCTGAAGCAGTTGTGTTCCAGCACCTTTGTCCATCAGCTTGACATCTGGGATATACATTTATATATTTTTTGTTTGTTTCTTCTTTCCCTTCCCTTTCCTTTATTTACATAGGATATCATACCCTTACCGGAGGATGCTCTGCTCAAACGAATGTAAATTTTGATCACTGAAATCTCACAAAATATCTTGGGGTTTACAGACTAGATTTCTTCCTTCAAAATCATGCCTTAAATCCAAATCATCAATTCTGATGGACATGGTTCTCTTCAACAATGAGATGATTCAGCCAGTTCCAATTGTTCAATGGTTAAGAAAGCCATCTACACAAGAGAGAGGCCTGTGGGAACTGAGTGTGGACCACATTTTCACTTTTTGTTGTTGTTTGCTTGCATTTTGTTTTGCTTCTCTCTCTCTCTCTCTTTTTTTACTGGTTTGATTTGATTTTTTTGTGCGGCATGATAATTGTATAAAAATGTATGCATATATTGGATTTAACATATTAACAAAAATATGTTATTTGCCATCTAGGGGAGAACGTGGGGGAAGGAGAGGAAATTGGAACACAAGGTTTTGCAAGTGCTAATGTTGAAGAATTGTCCACACAAATGTTTTGAAAAATAAAAAGCTTTAATTAAAAAAAAAAATCCAAGTCATTCTGGCTCTCATTGATTGGCCAACACTGGATCCCAGGACCAGCCTCTTTTGGTCATTGTTTGACCCCTGATTTGTTCAGAGTAAAATGTAAATAGCAATTGTTTTTGTTTTGACTAGAAACGCTGAAGGTTTTCCCCTTCCAGATTGATTTTTTCTTTTTCTTCTTTTTTTGACTAGCTAAAAGAGTCTATTCTGTGCCCCATTTCTTACCTAGCCTTAATCACTGAATGAGTGTTGCCTCAGTGAATCTGAGGCTTATTGAAGCCTTTAGCTGCATCCAGGGCCATCTCCAGTCATCCTGATCTATATCTGATCACTGGACTCAGAGGGCTCTAGAGGGAAAATTGAGGCAGGGGACTTTGCACAGCCCTCCCTTCCTCCCTCAAATCCAATTCACTTGTATGTCATAGCATCATCTCCCTGATGTCATGGTCCTCTTCAAGAATGAAGAACAAAATGTTGGAAGGATTATAGGAAAACTGGGACACTGGTGCATTGTTGGTGGAGTTGTGAAATGATCCAGCCATTCTGGAGAGCAATTTGGGACTATGCCCAAAGAGCTATCAAACTGTGCATACCCTTTGACCCAGCAGTGCCATTACTGGGTCTGTAGCCCAAGGAAATCAAAGGAGGGAAAAGGCCCCGCACATGCATAAATTTTTGTAGTGGCTCTTTTTATGGTAGTAAAGAATTGGAAAAGGAGTGGATGCTCATCAATTAGGGATGGCTGAACAAACTGTGGTACATGAAAGTAATAGAATATTATTATTCTATAAGAAATGATGAACAAGCTGATTTTAGAAAAAGATTTACATGAACTGATGCAGAGCGAAACGAGTAGAACCAGAAATACAATGTACATAGTAACAGCAAGAATGTGCAATGATCAACTATGAAAGACTTGGTTCTTCTTAGCTGTTCAGTGACCCAAAGTAATCCTAATAGTCTTTGGACAGAAAATGCCATCTGCATCCAGAAAAAAGAACTATGGAGATTGAATGTAAATCAACACAAGCTATGTTTGCTTCTTTTTTCTGTTTTTTAAACTTTTTCCATGGTTTTTCCCTTTGGCTCTGACTTGTCTCTCCCAACATGATTCATAAGGCAATGTGTATTAATAATAAACTTAATACAATTAGAAAAAAAGAATGAAGGACAAACAACCTCTGTGAATAGCCAATTGGGCAACACAGATTCCTTCCCTCTTTCACTTCTCTTTTCTTCTTCCACATAGGATGCTCTGTCTGCAGGAAGGTAAATTTTGATCACCAAAAACCCATAAGATATCTTGGGATTTACAGGTTAAATTTCTTCCTTAAGGACTATGCCTTAAACCCAAATCACTCTGGCTCTCACTGAGTCCAAGTCCCATTTGGTCATTGTTTGACCCCTGATTGGTTCTGAGTAAATATAAATAGCAATTGTTTCTGTTTTGATCAAAGACCCTGGGAGTCTTCCCCTTTTGGATTAATTTTTCTTTTTCTTTTTTTTTTTTTTTTGACTAGGTACAAGAAGCCATTCCCTGCCTCATTTCTTACCTGGCCTTAATCACTGAATGGTCATTGATTGCCTCAATCAACCTGAGACCTGCTAAAGACTTTAGCTTAAAAAGATCCCACTGCATCCAGGACCATCTCCAGTTTTCCTGATCAATATCTGGCCACTGGACTCAGATGGCTCCATAGGAGAAAGTGAGGCCGGTGAACTTGCATGGTCCTCCCTCACTTAAATCCAATTTACTTGCATGTCATGGCAACACTTCCCTGATATCATGGTCTCTTGGAGAATGAAGTACAAATAATGATATATGTATTTATACACACACCCACTTTTTTTTGGGGGGGAGGGCTGCCAGTGAACATTTCTTTCTTTTTTTTTTCTTTAAGATTATTTTTAAAGGAATTTTTATTTTCGCCAGTTACATGTAAAACAACTTTTTGAATATATATA
>JAJPUD010003206.1:0-48468 GCA_023553655.1 Myrmecobius fasciatus
TATATTCCCTACTTTTTATTTACCTTGGACATCAAAATATCTTTAATCACTCTTTTCAGTCTGAAAACAGTTCACATGCAGCTAACAATCTCTCACACATTAACTAAAAGTTTATCAGTAAAATCCCAAATATAGTCTCCTTGAGGAATATCAATGTTCTACTCAGGCAAAAGAAGTATTAGCAATATACAATCTGCATGAAATCATGTGAATAATGCTTAAGACTACATTGAAATTTCTTTATGTTATAATTCAAAAATGGAAAGGAAGGGGAAAGAAAAGGAAACTATCTACATTTATGCACTTAGTCAAATATATAATGTTTACTGCCTTACTTGCAAGGAATCAAAATGAACAGAACAGGATACTCTACTATGTTGAGAATTAGGAAGGGGAGAGTCACCAAGAATAAGACTGACAAATCCTGACCATGAAAAGAACCTTCAAAGAGGAGAAGGAAAAGTCCCTATGAAAACATAAAACATATTCTTCTCTCATACCTCATTCTAATGGGAAAACCACTGGATTTAGATGCAGAGAACCTCATATCAAATCTCAATTTTCCCTTAAGCAAAGTACTTTAGCTCTCTGGGCCTTGGTTTTCTTATTTCTAAGATGAGGAAGTATGATCTCTGGGATCCCGTCCATGATCCTTTGATCTTAGGTCAAGAGGAAGAAAAAAGAAATATCATTCAAGTGCTGTGAAGCATTGCTAAAGGAATGAATGGGAAAATCTTGCAATTATCTTTAAAATCCTTCTTGCCCTTTGCCACCAGCCAAAAAAGATATCATTAGATCCATTTTTTCTTTAAAGCATTGGAGCATTTGTAAAATGATTCAGATTTCTCACTTCTTTGAAACTTTTTAAAGTTGACAATCAGATTATTCTTTGTTCAAAAAAACCAAGAATGACCTGTTTTTACAAAATCAAGCTACATTTTGTGATTTTAGTTGTTTAATGTTCTCCTTTATGTTTCTTTCTTTTCCATAAAGATCATCTAATAACAATAAATGAGATCCTTATCTGACACAAATTCTCAAATCAAAAAAACTACATTTTGTTTGATTTAAGGAATCTAATTTAACTATTGACATCAATTTGAATTTCTATACATAGGAGAGTGGAAAGAACATTGGAGAACTGAATCTTTCTATCATCCCTGCCCTCTGTGATCCTTCACCTCTTGATACTTCAGTTGGTTTATCTATAAATATGAAGGGACTGGATTCAATGCCAGCCTAGGTCCCTAACAGATCTTAAAATCTATAAGGAAAATAATATTTTAAGCAACCAAAAAATATTGCCAGTATCTAATTTAACAATTTTTTTAATTCATTCTTTTTAAAAGAAATAAATAAGCCAGATCCTTACCATGAGTCATGGCTTGCCTTTATAATGTATAGAGATTAGCATAAATCACAAAACAAATGCTACATTTTCTTTTGTCCCTTTTGTAATCATATAGATGGTGTGATATAACATATTTTATAATTAGAGGACTTAGGTAGAATTTAACTAAAATATTTTACCTTTCTAGCCCTCGGTTTACTTATTTGTAAATAGTCTCTTTCAAAACTACCTTGATGAAGCTTTGTAACAGTCAATGTTGAAGAATTACCCATACATATGTTTTGCAAATAAAAAGTTTTAATTAAAAAAAAAGAAAATAAATAAAAAAATAAAACTACATTGATGATTCCATGATCCTATCTGTAGTTATGCCAAATCTCCATCCTCATGTTAATGGGAACATTGCCCACTATTCTTTTGCTAATCCTTTTACATATATTTCTAATTTTTCTGTTTCTTTGAATGTCAGTTTCCTTAATTTCACTTCCTCTCATGACTCTTTTGTCCAGTCATGATAGAACCACCATGAAAGAAATCAGTATATAACAGATCAAAGGACACTAAACATTGGATGTCTTGGAAGACCAACATTTCAGTTTATATGAGAATTCTCCAAGCCTCAGCTTTCTTATGTGTAAAACGAAACAAAAAGATCAAATCTCCTACATTACAGAGTCCTTGGGAGAACTGAATTTCATAATGCACATAGAACGCATTAAAAATGTGAGCTATTATCAAGTCCCAGAACTGAAGTTTTAGAGGCAGAAGTGATCATCATTTTAGTCTAACACACTACTATTTTACTAATGAGGAAACTGAGGCTTGGAGAAGAGAAATAACTTGCTTCAAGTCATTAAATAGCAGAGTCTGAATCTTAACCCAGGTTCTTATCTCCAAATATAACATCCCTCATCACTACACATTCCACATGCATCACTATAAGTCCCAAGTTTCACATAGTAACTAATTTTCTAAATATTGTTGCATAATATTATCAACTTTGTGTTTTTCACCTTTACGTTTGGTCCATATGTCTTTCAAGACACTGCAATTGGGAGGAACATATACATTGGCAAGAGCCACAGTATCACTTCACAGGCTTATAGTATGCTAGAGTAGAAAGAAACTTAGAAACCACCTAATCCAAACCCTTCACCTTACAGGAAAGGATATTGAAGGCCAGGGACATTAAATAGCTTGCCCAGGAATACCCACCTAGTAAGTGGCTAAATGACACCTTGAAAAGAGATTATCCTAAATATGACTTTCTACAGTTCTAATGACATTTCATATCAGAAAATGTACCAGCTTAATCTCATGCTATATGAGTAGTTTATAATTTTTACATAATATCCTTTTAAAGATGAATAAAACTACACTAATTCTCCAGGTGCAAGGCAGAATAGTCATGCCAAGGGTATTAAGAATGAAACCAGAAGCAATTTGGTGCCCAATCTTAGCTCTGACATTTTTTTAGCTATATGACCTCCAAGTCTCACTTTATTTCATAGGTTAAAGATACCAGATTAGAATTGTGAAGTCTCCTTCACAATATGAATATAAATTAAAGTAATGTATGAGTCATTCCATCCATAATGGACTGGGCCTATGATTTTATAGGTGTATGGAATTTCTGAAGAGGCAACTCTCTTGTCCAATTCAAGGAAATGTATGCTCTATAACAGATGATCTTGGAAAGTAACTTGAAGTACTGAGTAGTTAAATGATTTACCTAGGGTCACACAATCGTTATATACCAGAAATCTAACTTGAATCCAGAGCTTTTTGACTCTGAGGCTACTCAATCTACTTATGCCATCCATATTGACTCTCTTAATAATCATCACAAAATATCAAATTCTTTATTCCATATCTCTTATGCTTTTACATAAGCATCAACAATATTTTAAGCATGATACTAATAATCACAAAAAAACAAAAATTATAGCTTGAAAATTACTTCATGCCATATTGGTATCTACAAAACGCTAAAAAGAATCACAACACAGTCTCTCACAGGTTGGGTCAATTCTCTATGGAGGATTTACAGAAATATGTGGATAGTACAACATAAGATAAAAAGATATGGATGGATTGATGAGATTTCAAAATGAATAAAAACAGCAGTATCAAGAATTGTGTTTAATTCATGAGAGTTTCAATTAACTTTATTGAAACCCTATCATGTTGAACCATGTAGTAAATTCCCACTACTAGGGAGAGATTTGTAATAATGCAACCCAAGGCTTCTGTCCTACCTATAGTGAAAGATTCCCTTTGCTTTTCTATTCAATTGATTTTAAATATCAACTGGAATCAAGATCATAAAATGAATTCAGCAAATTCATTAACATCAAACATTTGTTAAAATACCTGCTGTGAATGAAATACAATAATTAATTAAACTGCTCAAAAGCATGTTAGGTGCTGAAATACTAGGAGCTCACAATCTAATAAGATAAGATAATACAAATAGTAACAATTCAAAGAAGGTAACAGGAAGTATCAAAAAGAGGTCTAAGTAAAGTGCTCTGAGAAATTTTAGTAAGTAAAAATCTCCTTCAATGGAGCAGGATTAGAGAAAGCTTAAGGGAAGAGATCATACGAGTTAGGGGTTGTGTAGACACCAAAATGATGACTGAAAAGGGTTACTGGCTTAATCAATAAGATCATTCATGACCCTTGAGAAAGCTATTTCAATAGAGGAGTAGGAGTAGTGATTTCTAGAGCTGTGGAGACATAAGCCAGATGGCAAATAGTGAAGGGGTGGTGAGAATATGAAGAAACTGAAGTATAAAATACTCCTCCACGTTTGGAAGTGAAGGGGAGGAAAAAGTACAAAAGGTATTTTGCAAGTAAGAATACTGTAAAAACATTATGATAGGATTTAGAATATCCTACATGTATGACAATAGTAGGTTTGAGGAATTTCTCCTTTGGGACATAAAATCATAGACTGAGTGGAAGCCAGTAAAGAGGGAAAGAGTGATAATGCATAGGAAAGGGTAGATGGTGGACAGAGCAAGATTTCTGAGGAAATAGTATCAAGAATATAAATCAAGGGCTTAGTTTTAGCAAAGATTAGAAGCACTTCTTCCTCTGAGATGAGGAGAAAAGCACAAAGAATATATAAGAACACAGAGTGATTTAAAGGCTTTGAAGGAATTCACACCCAAAGGTTTTAATCATCTCAATAAATTTGGAGACTGGGTAATTTATTGAAAGTGAAAGATAGGAAGGTTTAGATGTTTAAGGAGATGAGAGAGATTAAGTTACTATGAAATTACTGTGAAAATACAATTGAGAGTTAAATAAAAGTATAAAAGAGTAACAGTAATTGAATTGTATGAAGTTTGCAAAGCACTTCAAATGCATTAACTAATTTGATCTTACTCACAGCCTTGAAACCATCCCCATTTTACAGAGGAGGCAACTAAGTCACACAACTATTAGGTACTGGTAATAGAATTTTAATACAGGTTTTAAGTACCAAAATAATTTATCACAAGGTTTCAGAGTTTCAGTATATATCTTTTAGTAAAATTAGTAAATTTAATTCCATAAACATTTATTAAGAGCCTATTTTATGTCAGATATTCAGAATATAAAAATTTAAATAGTTCAAATCATCAATTAACTTACATTCTATTGTCTCTAATGTTTACTAGCCATGGGACTACTGTAAGCAAGTAATTTGATCTCTCTGAGTTTATTTCTCCATCTGTAAAATAAAAATTAGATTATTTACACTTCTTACTTCACTACAATGGTGTAAGAAAAGTCCTTTTTAAACTGTGATTCACTGTATATAGGTAAGCTATTATTATTAACATGTATGTATGGTTTCAAAATTATATAACTATCGTATTCTGTTTTATAACTTAGAATTCATTTTTTCATGGAAACATTAAATATAATAGCAATTTCTATAGCTCTCAAAAACATATTATGAAAGTCTTTTTTTATTAGTGCTGGTAGATACAATGGATACTACATGCCATGAATGCTATTATTTTTATAGAGAAAATGTATTTCACATTGCAACTTGTGACTCCAGGAAATCATATCCTCCAATGATCATAAGCCTAGGGATTCACCTTATTTCTCCTTCTTTCCTCTACCCTCCATGTAGTGAGAGTACAAGAGATACTCAACTCCACAACACATGAGTCTCAACCTTCTGGATCATTACATTGTTTCTATCCGTAAAGATAGGATGGAGGGATAAATGGATGTAAAATGATAGAAATAATAGGGAACAATGAAGGATGGGGTGAAGACTCATAAAGAAAGATAATTAATCAAACGATTAAAAATCATGGATCATACCAAAAAAGTCCAAGAAAATTATATGTGCGTATGTACACACACACACACACACACTCATTTTCCATTCTCAACAAAATTCTTACAAAAATACACATTCATCATGGCCATCATTGATCAAAGTATAAAAAGGGAAAAGGAAGACTCAAAATTATATTCATATAACTGACTGAAAAGTACAAAGAACCCAGGATCTCACTATGATTAACATCTATATAGAAAGAAAAAAAAAGTTTTTAATTTAGTAGAACAAAATGCTACCCTAAAGATTCTCTTCCAAAAGCATCTCCAAACATGTCAAAATCATGCAAAATGTCCTGAAAATGCAACAACAGATAGCTTTGTTCAGAATATCTTGAATTTATAATTTTGTTGTATATTTTTTTTAAAAAGAGCAAGTTGTATATTAATAGATCTACAACTTTTTTATTATACTATCATACAAATGCTTATTTTATTTCTTAAGTTCACAATAAAAAAACAAAATTTAAACATTTTTAATTATTAATATCAAAGAAAATATAAAATGTGGAAGAGTGACTGCCAAGGATATTTGTAACCATCATAGAAGATGTCTAGCATAGAATACAAATGGAAGAGATTTTCTACTGACATTTTCATAACCTACTATTTATGAATGATACTATACTAACATTAAATCCCAGAACATTTCAGAAACCCTTAAATCACTTAAAAGAGGGGCAGCTAGGTGGCGCAGTGGTTAGAGCACCAGCCCTGAAGTCAGGAGGACCTGAGTTCAAATCTGGTCTCAGACACTTCCTAGCTGTGTGACCCTGGGCAAGTCACTTAACCCCAATTGCCTCAGCAAAAAAAAAAAAAAAAAAAAATCACTTAAAAGAGTTCATCCTATTCGCAAAGGGGAAAAGAAAATCAATGGATAGAGAATGTCTGTTGTCCAGACTATAAAATGCAAATGAATGACCAATTCATAGAATAGCTTTATTAACAAAGAAACCATGCATGGGCAAAGACTTGGCTTCTGATTTGAAATTGAGAGAGCACTAAATAACACATCGAAAATCATAAATTGCTTTTAACGATTCCAAGGTCCCTTCTGAACCAACCATGCTCTAGAATATCAGTATGCTTTGTGGCTCAATCATGGAACATCTTAGCTTCCCCAAAAGTAACAAGTCATCCAAAAAGCAATAGAGAAAAATTCCCTTCTTTCACTTCTACTCTGGAGAACTGAACTCTGGTTTACTTTTATGCTCCTGTCCTTTTAAAGGACTTTAAAATTAATTTTATGAATTTAAATTAACTTAAAAATTTAAAAAACTAAAAAAGTTCTTTAAAATTCTGTCTAATTTTACTATGTATATCCAAAGGAAAGTAACTTTCTTTCATTTTGTGAAGTCTGCACAAAAACTTTAAAGTTTTTTAAAGTGGTTACTTCAACTACTGTTGTTATTATTCACAGTGATTCAATAAGCAATGACTAGCAAAAGTCAAAACCAAGAAGAAGTCTCCAGGGGTACTGATGTTGGTCCTTTGTACACAAAGGACTGAAAATTTAATATTCATCTACACTTCAGAGAGAGAACTGGCTCATGTTGTGTTTGGCATTTTGCCACAGGTGCTAGGGTAGACAGGATGAGAGCTCAGGATGAAAATCAGGAAAGAATCTCTAAAGGAGTTTGTAGGTTGGTGAAAGGATAGGACTGTGGCTGACAACAATGTAAAGAAGATAAGTATTGGGGAATATTGGGGAAGCCCTGCTAGGGGCAGGGGATGGATAAAATGCAAGAGAAACAGTTTTCCAAGTTTGTCTAGTCTTCACTTCCCTTTTCCTCCCATTTCCTACTGCCAATCCTCATGGAGGATCCAGGAGCCAAAGAGCCAGTTTCAGACAGTGGCCAGAAGAAAGAGAGGGAAGCAAGTCCTGAACAATGTTATATTGGGGAAGAGGGGCTGCTAGTACCAGTTGTATGTAGGAACTTATATAAATCAGGTATGCCCTACACTGCAGGCTGTTTATACAGACTTCAAAGAATGATTTCAAAACAATTATTTGGAATTCACCATAGTGTTTTTTTTAATTTTATCAAAATATTACAAAAAGAAAAGAGCCTTATACAATGTAAGATCAAAACTTTCCTATTTATTTTAAAGTAATTTTTTTCCTTTTTTTATCAAGAATATAAAAATTGCCAAAATCAAAAATTCTTTGCTCCCTTAAGCCTTTATATAGCAATACCAAAAACAGTTTACTGACAATTTTTTTATAAAGTTGTGTTTTAATTAAATAGCCCCTTAGAAAACTCTGTTTTACACTCACCTCCTCCCTGAAGCCATTCCAGACTAATCCCAGGGAACCCAGGATCCCTGAGAGCTCATCATTTACATAGCCTTCTATGTGTGGCTGTTTGGATATGGCATTTTTACTTATTCACAGATATTGTAATTTTCATTTGTCTTATCTCCCCCATTAGTGAATTATTTGGGAAACTGCACCAGGCTTTCTTTCTTTCCTTCTTAATCTCACCACAGGAATTTTTGCTAAGTGTTCAGCACATGGTTCATACTCTGCAAATGCTTTCTTTAATACTTTCTCTCTTCTTCATCCTAGTATAGTAATCCAGTACTCTGGATTCCTTTAAAATTAAAATGTTCTCAGCTTCAAAAAAAAGTTCTATTCTTTTTATGTACAAGCTGGGTTTGTCATATAATAGCACAGAAAGACTTCATCTACTAAAGGCAAAGACATTCTTTCACTTAATATAAGAGAATACATGGGCATACTGAGATTAGGAAAGGATTATATAAAGAAATATAAGGAAAAAAAAACCCCAAACCAAAATATGTTAGGTACTTGAAATACATATCCAGAAAAACAATTCAAAAATATTTCTTTAGATGGTTATGAATGAACTAGACAGTGAAAATATTCTTCAGAGAATAATCTATATTACAAGATAATATTCCATTGTGAGATAAATTAAGAGACCTGCCCCCTCCATATTCTTATTTGTGACTGTCATTTATATATTACTTTAAGCCTTAAAAAACACTTTCATACCCACTGTCTCATTTAATTCTCCTAAGCTTCATTTTATACAAGGGGAAACTGAGACTCGGATAAGTTAAATGACTTGCACATTATAACATACTTTGTAAGCATCCAAATCAAAATTCGAACAAGATTTCTCCTGACTCAATTTATCTCTTTTTGCTATTCCATGCTGCCTCTCCCATTATTAATTTTAGCATTGTAACTCTGTCCCTCAGAGACCCAGAGAAAAGATGAAATACCATGTAAAACACATATCCACACTAGTCAAGAAAGGGTTTTAGAGTTTGTCTTGCTTTCCTCTCCTGAATATTATTGTTCTGATAGTCTTCTCTGTTAAGTAAGAGCTATGGTTACATTTAATTTTGTTTTTAATTATGAATATATGTGGAATTTTCTTACAACCCAAAAGACTTTATAAAAAATGATGAGTTGTAAAGTACACTATATTCTGACAAGGAATTTATCCAGAATTTATTTATTCCAGTATTTCTTTCTTCTTCTAGGAGAGATTATTTAATTTATGTTGCCCACAGATTTTGAAAATAACATTATTATTTTCTTTTATTCCTTACCATTCATTTCTCCTTGGATAGTTGTTTTGTGAGGTTTGCATTATTATATGGCAGCTAGAAAGTTTAAACTTTCCATATTTGTTATTTCTATTTTTTCACATCTGGCTTAATATTAGTCCTGACTTAATGCTCTACCACCCAAGATGCAGAATTCATCACTTATATTCCATTCTCAAAAATCTTTTGAGAAAATCAAATGCTTTATTGAGGTGAGAGACAGTAATTAAAAGTAAATGTTTTACTTCTTATGTGATTGTTTGAAATACTGTGGCTATTTTAATTATACTAATAAATGTAGCCATGAAATTTAGCCCATAGTGACCTGACATCAATATCATAATATAAAGAGGTACAGAAAGACTAATACAAATGTCAGACTTATACTACACAAGTAAATGAAGCAGAAGACTAGTAATTAGGCGCAGATTTTGATGAAGAGCACTTGAAACCAACTATATACTATCTTTTTTTTTCTCATGTAGCTATCAGGCAAAGAGAAACTTTTTTTTATAGATTTTCCTCAACTATGACTGATATGTCACAGTAATCTTCAAAAATCACAGAATCTCAAGAGTCAGAAGAGAATCAAAAGTCCAACATCTACCAGAACAAGAATTATCTTAAAAACAGAACTAAAAAATCTTCACCTAGCTTTTGACTAAAGACATTCAGTGAAAGGAACTTTCTGAACTCTTGAAGCAGCCCATTCCACTCTGGGATAGCTCTTAAGTGTTAAGTCTTTTCTTATGTCACACTTAAATTTGTCTCTCTGAAACTCCTATTCATTACTTCCAATTGTCCCTTCTGGGGTCAAACAAAAAGTCTAATCCATCTTTCAGGTGATGGTCCTTTAAATGCCCAAAACATATACTATTCCCCCTTTATCTTCTCCAGATTCTTTCCCATTTTCTCACTCCTGTGGCATCATCTTCATAGTCTGCTAACTCATGTGTTCCCCATCTCTTTAAAAAAAAAAGAGTTAGGGGAAGAGATTAGCAAAGCAATCCTAGTGAAGAATTAAACTATTGAACCTAGCTATGACTGTAAATATCTATGTAATTTCCTATGCTACTCTTCTTTCATGAAGAAATACTTGGTTATATAAAAAATTTAGTCATTTCTTAACCAGAGCCATTTTCAGAATCATAATTCACAGTATTCAAAGTTTTTAAAAAGGCTAATAATGTTTAAAATAGCTATTACAATTCACAAAGTAACATTTTTCAGGTGATACCTATACTGCTTATTTTATTTATTTCTGTTCACAGGATTATAATAACCATCATTAATATAAAGGGAAGTTTTTCATGTTTTGGGTATTTTACATTCCAGGAATTAGGTTTCTTCTAGCTACAGGACCATGAGGTGGGCAATATGAAGACTTAGGGGTCAGGTTCCCAACTTTCAATTTCTTTTTAGTAATTAAAATCTAATATTCCTTGCAACCACTATAAATTTGGAAGTGACAAGCTACACTTTCACAGTGGTACCATTTTCCACCTTGTAATTTTGCATATGATGAGTCCATCCCAGAACAAGTTCCTCTTGACAAGAGAAATTTATTATAAAAGTACCAAAACATATCAATGCTAAGGCTCCAGGATTATGACATAAATTATCTTTTAGTAAATTTAATTAAACATACACTTACTTGTTAATCACCTACTGTGTGCAAAACACTGTGCTGAACAGTAAGGATACTGAAATGAAAAATAAATAATGCAATACATACACAAATAAGAAAATTTTAAAAACAAAACCAAAGTAAAACAAAGTCATTTCAAGAAGGAGAGAACGATAATAATCAGTCAGGGGTAGGCGATAAAGGACTTCTTGAATAAGGAAACACCTGAAATATACTCTGAAGAAAAACTAGAGAGTATGTAAGGTAGAGAGGAATACTCCATTCCAGATATAGTAATTGAAGGGTAGCAAGTTACTATCATATCACTACTAAATGATCTGAATTATATTTTTACTTTAGTAAAAATAAAACAATCTTCATATTAAATCAATTAAAACAACAACAACAGTCATTACACTCTCAAGGCTACTAAAAGAATTCACGACCAGTGTACAGTTGTGGCCAATCCCTCACATATATTCTTGGGAAGGGAAGGTGTCAGGTGAGGGAGTAACAAATCACTGGCATCTAAAAAAAATAGTGAAATTAAAAGAAAGAAAGAATGTAGTTTAAATCTAACTAGTGTTATTTTCAGGCCTTCTAAAAGGATTAAATAACAGAATTCTAAATGGTTTGTTTGTACTTTCCATGCAATGTGTAGATTAACCATGAAATTCTGTTTGGGACACTTTGACATCTGTTTTCAGTGCATTACAATGAAATCTGGGGACTTGATACATACATTTGCTATAATAAAACTGTCACTAATCAGTGTTTTCCAAAATATTGCCCATAACTATTACTATTCAGTAGTCTCATTTGCATGATCTAATATTGTTGCTACATCATGTTTTTCCCTGACAACATGTTAGTTGGTCCCAGGCACATTGTCTAAAATGGCTGCAAACCACTCAATAATCACAGTATTTCCAAGGTACTTCATAAAAGATAAGCATGCAATTTGTCCAAGAACTAGAAAAATAGTTTATCCTTCATTTTCTATTTTTCTTTATCTCATACATTTGAGGATCTAAGTTAATAATCATGTTTAATAAAATCCAATATCAACAAATGAGCTTACACTGAAAAGCAAATTGTGTCTCATATCAATACATACAACAGGGCATATGAACAGAAATTTGACTCGATAAGCCCACCAACAGATATATGGATATGTTATTTGAATACTAACTGTAAAATCTACCATTAACTTTGATCTATGGTACCACAGACTAACATTGGACTAATCTGTAAAGAACAGCCTTCTCTAATTTCTCTAGAGTTAACATACTGTTGTATCTCATCTTCACTAAGTGCTATTGAAGGAAATACATTAGTTTTGCCTACATAAATCTTAGCTTAAGTGGAGCAATGGTCTCAGAAAGATACACCAATAATTAAAATGTATTGTCTGTAACATATAGAATATATATGTATATGCATATATATAATATATGAATATTGGTCCACAGAGCTGACATTTTTACTTTGATTATTTAATAACAATGTAAATTTTTTTGCCCTACCATGATATTTATCTTCAACTTGAAATACAGTTTTCTGTACACATGTTTTATATTACATGAATGTTGGACACAAAAAAGCAGATTAATTGCAGGCCTTAATGCTGTGTTTGTTAGTGCTAAGAAGTCATTCCAAATGTTCCAAAAGGGATTACTGCAGTATAACAAGTCTATTTAATTACAGTAAGACCAGTGATCCTCATATTACTATAAGCAGCTTTTCCCTTATTTGGAGTCTGTAAATAGAACAGAAATTGTTACATGATAACTATAAATCATGTCAAAAAATATTCAGGCTTTACCATTGAGAAATGTAAAGGAATGTGCAGGCAGCCACAGAAGTCTGTGCAAGAAATATAGCATTTAACAAGCACATACATGTATGTGTTCTACTTGATGTTTATACCTAAAAATTTTCAAGTGTGCATTTAAATAAACATTTGCATTTACATTAAAAAGAGCAAAAATCATTCCTTTGACACTTCAGCAGTAATAGTATAGTATATGTGTTAGTTTTAGAGGCTTTAGGTTACATTTTAAGTTGGTTGCATTAATTGCATTAAATTTTGAATTTTAAAATGTACTTAAGATTTTTAAAATATATTCTATAGGTTCTATAATGTATATATTTTTAAAATCACATTAGCCAGGAAGTATCTATTCAACCTCAAAAGTACTTTCAAAAAAGATCAAGATATATAAATATAGATATGCACATTACTTAAAATTATATGCCTTGAGCCAAAACAACTTAAGAGGCTTTCAAATTCTATTTTCTGCTTGTCTCAGTAGACCAGACTAACTTTTACTATTAACTCCTGGATAGTAGTAGCAGAGCAGCAGTTTGGCCTACTGGACAAAAATCTGGGTTTAAGTTCTGTCTCTGAAATATACTGAGCAAGCCACATAACTTCTCAGTGCTCTGGATAATCCCTAAGACTATAAATTACAGAGAAGGTGTCAACCAGCACAGGAAAAGGAAGTTTATTTATCTGTCAGTTCCTAATAATGATGAAATCAGAGGTCCAGTCTCTGTCTCTAATATCAAACCATATTTGTACATGATCAACTGTTGTTGAATTTAATATATGAAGATGATGCTTAAATGATGCCCTCTTTGGGCTGTCAGTAGCAGTGGTTATGGATTTATGCTAAGCCACTGAAATTTTTAGTTCAATTGTAATGAAACATTTTAAGGCTTTGGGTACATGGTAAAAATCTATAGCTACAAAGTAACCTAGAGATAAATGGTTTATGAGGGGATCTAACTTATTATCTTGGTCTCATTATCTGGACACTCTGCTTGGTAGGGAAAAGGCTAGACAAAAACCTCAGTTCCAATTCCAGCTCTGACACAAATTAGCTAGCTATATAACTCTGGACAAGTGACTGTTAACCATTTGGTGCCTCAATTGTCCCCTCTGCAAAACAGAAAGTAATATTTGCATTACTTATTTTATAGGGTTACTGCAAAGAAAATACGATAGAGCCAGAAGTTATTATTATTATTTACAACCTTAACTGCTATGATTTTCAGAGTACTTATTCCAGTCCCATTTGTTTCCTATTATGTTTATTCTAGGTGAAATAATTTGGATTGTTTATACTTAACTTTTTCCTTTGGTATTTGCACATTTCATTTTCTTTATGTCATTAAAAAAGGAAAGGAAGACAATTTAAGGGGGAAAAGCTAATTGTAGGATAATCTATTACTGATTAAAAATGTTTTGAGAGGTTTTGACCCAACTAAGGATCATTTTAAAAGACATAAGTCTATAAAATAGTCTCCTCATCTTTTAAAAATAATCCAATCTATCCACATCATCACTGTTATCATTCAGCCAAATCTAAAACATTAGCTTAGTTCTCCAAATATTACCAGTGAAATTTTCTTTAACAAAAGTCTTACACTTTTATTAGAAAGCTAGTATGAGAGCTATGAATCATAAACACATGTTTGAGTGACAGCATTCATTTCACACTACAATTAAGATATTTTTTCTGTTTAGATTCATTACAATTCTTTTTCTTCTTCCTTTCAGAGATTTATAGAATAGTCAGAGGAAATTCTTTTTGCATACCAAGCTGAAATAAGAAAAAAAATCTCCCAAACTGTTTTTATAAACTACATGTTCCTAGATAGAGCAATGTATTTGAAAACAAGGTGGTCAATTTAAAGCCATAGATCACCCTTATCCAAGAACACTGACAATTATGCTGCTTTGAAAATTTATTTCTTGTCATCTGAATTTTCGGGACTTGGGAAGATTAACCCATTCAAAGGCTAATTATACCAATCCTTTGCACCCTCACTGATGCCTTCCTTCAGCCCATCACTAACGTACTCTCACTGCTTCATAGAACAGATTTGTGTACTATAACCTAATTCACTGCTCCATGCACTTAGTCCTCCTGTTGCTAGCACTTACCACTACCACCCAAAATCTCAATCCTAAGGAATAAGACATTTTAAAATGCTTCAAACAACTGAGGAAACAGGACAAATTTCTGCAAGCATTTTAACTCAAAAGGGTTTTTTGTTTTGTTTTGTTTTGTTTTGTTTTTTGAGCCCCATCCCATTCCTCAAAAGTCTTTTGGGAACCTTGGAAAACGACTGTGATAAAATCCATATACTTCTTCCCATCAGAGAAGAATGCAATGATCCTCAGCCTAGAATTTATTCACTTAGTTTGGTATGTAAATCTGATTTTACTGCTCTAAATGATTCCCATCCCTCTGTCACTTCGATGGCCACAAAGACCACATCTTCGCATAAACTCATATATCAATGGATTTCGCTGAAAACAGAGGCCTTGAATTCAAAACAATTTATCTACTTGATTTGTCCTTTTGATAAGTTTCATGGGTAAGGCAAAGGGAAAAGGAGGCTAAATCTATTGATCAAAATGATGTTTGTAAATTGTCCACAAATTTCATTTATCTATAATTTACTTGACCCCATCCTAAGAAGATAAGAAATTAAGAGGTAATTCTTAACTATTAAACATTGAAACTTCTTAATCTTTAAAATGGATGTCTGTGGGAAGATCAGAGATGGCAAACACTGCAATCTATAGTTTATCTTTATGATACAGGGGAGGGAAAGAGGCTAAAGTCAAGGAATCAAAAGCATTTACTATTTCACTATGTCTTCCATCTGTCAAGTATTCACATAGGTATAAACAGTATATGGCATATACTTATATGAATTACACATCCTAACATCAACATTTTTCCCCAATAATTTTTAAAATAAAACTGTGGATTTTTAATATTTAATCTGGCAAATATAAGGGAAATCACAGGTTACAAAATCATATTTGGCATCTTTTAAAAGAAGGATTAAAAATATCAAAGTTTTAACATTTGCTTTAAGACACTTTGATATTTTCAACATAATACTTCATTTTCTCAGAAGAGAAGACTCAAATTATGAGTTTCACAAGTGAAATATTCAACAAGAAATCTATTTATTTGTTTCTTGGATGATGTTATTATTTTTCTTGACATTTAGTAAAATGAATATTTTCATCTAACCTGTTCACAAGAGTCATTTCATTTTTGCTCATGATCCTTTGCTAAATCAAGAAAAATTCATGTAAGTAATAAAAACTATTTTAAAAATACTTGCAGTCTAACATTTAAAATTTCAGCTCATTCTCATTTTCTTCCATTTTGTCTGCTACATTAACATTCAGGAGTAAATAGGTCTTCCAAATACTAGTAATAAATTTACTGTGTGAAATTTTAAAACCAATCTTTTAAAGATACATTATAGAATCAAAAATATAAGTCAAATGATTATTTTTAACATGAATCTCATCACGTGGAATATTTTTCCATGAATCAGCTGGAAATAGTGAAAATTCTAATGGAGCAAGCCAAAAAATGTAAAAAAAATGAAATATCAGAATCCAGAACTTGGAAATCGTACTTTTTTTTTAAAGAAAGAATAAAATATTATGTGTGCCATAAAAAGGTCAAAAGTAAACTGGGAGAAGAAAATCAATATCCTAAAAGCCAGAAATCCTTTTCCCCCTACCTCAAGCAAGTACCAAGGAGGGCTGCCAATTTGTCCCCATCACTGTCGACAAACAAAAGAAAACCCCTACTACAGCTAGACCATGTCAAACAGAAGATACAACTACTCCAGAGGGACGCCTTGAATCCACTGGGGTGTAAAGTCGGGGTTGGGGCCTTTTTGTCAGTCATTACCATAAAAGAATAAGAGGAAACAGTGACATTACTAAACAATGGAAAGGTCAAATGGCTTGCAGCCATTTCATGACCCAGACAAGTCAAGGTCAAGGGATTCAGGTAGCAACTTTGCCTGAGCATAAGTTACAGCACAAATGAATTGTTTTAACACATCAGCTTTGGTCAATTAAACCTAACAAGACAAGTTCCAGGGTTCTTGACACTAAGGCCAGAAGCTGAGACAGACCTCATAAAACAAGGCTTTTAACATGGCATAGCAAATTTAAGGTAATCCATCCAGAAACTGCAGATGTCAGAATAATAAAATACAAGTTGACCTAAGCAGGAACATTTTTCACACTTTTGACTCCTAGATACTGGGGTACAACCCTTTATACTGATACATTCTTATCATTACCATGGGCAGAGATAGTAATCCCCTATACACATAAATTAGGTAATGCACTCTATTATCAATAACTATGTCTTCAAATCTTTGTGTGTACAATAATATTTTCATACTGGTCTCTAGGCTTCCTTGCTAACAGTGTGCTTCATCATGCTGCAAAAAACCTGCATATACATTTTTTTCAAAGATTATAAACTCAAATGTTTTCAAAAATATTTAATTTCACTCATCAAAATATTGGTCTGTCACACTGCATTTGTTGTTTGCTAAATAAAACTTTTAATAACTGATTCTTCAATATTTAATACATTTGAAAAATCACTTAGTTAAATGTTAAAATCTTTTTTCTGTGTTGGGACTAATACTAACTTGTCTTTTTAAAACTGCATATATTTAGCATTAAAGAATTTTTTCCTTAATCTGCAATTCTTATTTTATTTTTCACTTGTTTAAACAAATCCCATTTTCTACTGATTGGTGCTTCATCAGAAACTTGCTACATGCTCTGAACTGCCTTAAATTGGGAGTCTGAAAATACACAACCTCCAGGCAACTCTCAGCTAACAAAATGACTTCATCCATCACCCCATATTTTCAATTATATTGTACTTATTCAGAGTTCTTTAATTTGTCTGTGATTCATCAATGCTGTCCTGTTTAAACTATCATCATAAGTGGAGGGGCTATGTAGTTCTAAGTGTGTTTATCATACATGATGTGTACACATAGAAATATTCCTGCTTCCTTATGTCACTTCGCAGTTCTTACTGCTTCATTCAAATTTTGTGTTACTTTTATCTTCATTTCAATCCTAATTTTCCCCATCTCATCAACTAATTAGTGATTGTTTCTTCCAATGTTTCTTAAAAAACAATAATTCTTCCTAACAACCCCCCCAAAAATGAAAAAATGCTCAATTCCTAAAATTACATGAATTTAGAATCCTCTTACTTTCAGGCTAATATTGGCTAATCACAAAAACACATTCCTCACTGTATTCATTTAGTTTTCAATATATTCCTCTATACTTTTAATGATTCCTGTTTTATGCCAAACTGTGACAAGTGGATTCAGCTAAATTAACCATAGCACATAATTAAATTGAGAAATATAAGTGTGTTTTTTTTTTTTAAATACTACCTTGCCACAGAAAAGAGAATCTAATTCTTTGAAAGTTTCTTGTGTTGTTCTGCTTGGCACTCAGACATGCTGCTGCAATAATTCAAGTTTCTAATAGCATAACCACCAGTCCTTGAGATTTCTAAAATTACTCCTTTGCCACAGAGGCAGGAGTGGAGATGGGGAAAGAACTGCAAAACTGCTTTGACAATCATGTTTGTCCATTCGTTTATTCTGACATTGCAAATCATTTGAAGTGTCTGAAAATTCTAATTTCATTAACTTCACACTGCAAACTGTGTGTTTTTCATTCTGTAATATCTTCACTATGAGTTCTCAAACCAAAGGGAATTTTTTACCTGGAAGCTTGCTTGAGAAAGAACTCATTTTCTCTTGCTTATTATAATTTTCACAATCCTTATATGTTTAAGAATTTTGTTGTAATTAAAACTTCATAGCCTGTTTTTGCTTTTTGCAAACCTTAAGTGTATACTAAAATAATAGCATTTTTAGACTCTTTGGGAAGCTACTGTGATGTCAGAAACTAAAAGTTTATCTTAATTTTAAATTATTCTGGAGAATCCAGAGAAAGGTTCCAACTGGGCTATATTCTGACCACATTCTACTCCAATTAGTCAGTAGAATTCCGGTTTTTCTGCTCCGGCTAGCAGAAGAATCGACGTATCCAAAGAAAATGATTTTGCAAAATTATATATGTACTGGAAAATAAAAATGTTAATAGTCTATCAAGCTAACCAGGAGATAAGTTATTGAGGGCTAAACACTGATTTGCCCTATGACATTTTTTTCTTCATAGATTCTATATCTGACTTTAGGAATAGAGAAAATTCTGTAAAACAATAATGCACATAATATTCAAAACATTATGTGGGCTTCTTAAAACTTTAAGATACAGAACCTCTAAAGGAGTGAATTATAAAAATACCATTATTAATAATAAATGGCCTCTAAAAGTGTAGTGCTTCCCCATGTCCTCAGAACTACACCTTTCAGTGAGTTACTTTGCTTATAAACCAATCATCCACTCCCTGAAATGCACACTTAGGTCAAATTAACCATCCTCCCCCCAAAAGTGCACATGATTTCTATTCTTTCGCATGTGGAGACATTTTACTAACCTATATTTGCAAATATAACCTATATTGCAAAGTTCACTGAATAAACTAAGTGAATATTTTTATTTCTGTGTATAAAAATTTAGAGGAAGAAAAGAAATGTCCCTCTTGTGCTACTAACACAGTAACCACTTTTGCTGCCTTCAGTCTTCAACAGAATCACTCAATAAACATATATGAAGGACCTACTATGTGCTGGGCAGCTACAAAGATAACTTGTAATATTTCAAAGCTATAAAATAGAATGAATCAGCTATACTCTCTTATTCTCCCTTTGAAAAATGAATACAAGGGGTTAGCTTGCCATATCAATATGCCGAAGCCAAACTTGTTCAACTGGCCCTGGCATTTTAACTCTTGAACTGTCTGGTAAATCTATTATAAGGCTGGGATACTATGGCATGAAAAGAAGTAACCTCTGGGCCCTTTGACATTGTTTTCTTCTTATCAGTGAGGAAATTGCTAAATATCTTATCTTTAATTATATGTTCCCTGTAAAGGTCTCATTAAATTCATGAATAGAGGGATGCCAATAAAAGTACAACTTTATCTTATGAAACAGACGTAAGCCAGAGCACAAACAAATGTACACTGTAGTGTAAGCAGTTCAGCTGAGGACAAGACCTTAAATTCAAACTTAAGTACTGTCACCTAAATCACACATATTAAACATGCACAACTTTCCTATCACACGAAATAAAAGAAATGCATATTTTAATTGCACCATTTCACTGAGGAAAACATACAACTCTAGTTGGCTGATTCATTTTCCTCAAGTAGAGGAGTATATTATTTTTGTAAAGTAGCCTCAAAACAAGCAAATCTTTAATGAGTAAAAATATAGTCATATGGACAATAATATTAATTTGCATAAGCTTATTGTGAAGATACTAATGGATGCCTAAATTAGTTCATAAGTCAAGAACCAACTTAGGAAAGGAAGAAAACTATTTTCTAACAGTTGTTTATTCCCTAACAATGTGTAACAAATGGAAAGGGTCATATTTCAAAACAGAATTATTTATTACAATTTCCCCTAAAAACAATTATTCACAACATAATATTATAAATTGTCATACAATTTAATATTCAAAAAGAATGCCAGCCAACATGCAACACCTTAGCCACAACCCTAGGTGCCCCAAATAACTAAAAGGAACTTTAGTTTAAAAATGCAATTAACACTGAAGTTATGCTTGACAACACCTTTAATAAGAGGGCAAAATATGATCCAACAACCAGTTTGCATAAGTGAGCATAAACTGTGCTTTGTTGCATTCATGCAACCTGCACACATAACAGTTGCTATCTGTTGAAATCTGTAAACTTCATAGCTAGCTCAGTGAGCTAGATTACTTTTTTGCAGAACTCTTCCCTACTTCATGAAAAAGTGCCTACTCTGCCCCCTTTCTCCACCCTTACTATCTTCCCCCTTCTCCAGACAGGACACAGTCTGGCGATTCAGTAGCTCACATAGGCCAGACTTCCTTCTGTGCAGCCCTTTGGGTAAAACTGCTAATCCTTCTTATTAATTAACGAGATAATAGTGGTTAACCGGAAAGCAATATTAATGCTAACTATCTAGGAAACTTCAACAAAAATGACAGCCTTTTTGTTGGGTTTTCCTGGAAACAGAACTATATAGCTGGGATCTTAGGAATATTCTGATGTAGAATTTAAAAATTCAGGGATGATTAGATTCTATCAGATTTAAGAAATGTCTCCTCTTTAAACATTTGCATTGCAATACACCTCTCCCAAATTTCTGATATTAGTGAACATAAGGAGTTTTCATGAGAGTAGTATAAAAATGGAAAGAGTAGAAACTAAGGGAAATATGACTAATATAAGAAATATGCTGTGCTGGGAGAGAAAACAAAACATACACACAAAAAAGCTTAGTAATAATTAATGCATTTCCCATCACTGCAGTCTATTAGTCCTCCACAATATTTCTCAAGGTAGGATGCTCTTCCTAAGTACAGCCTCTATATTATAATGAGGATTGTATGGAAAGATTTGCCTTTTTAAAAAATTTCTGTTAAGACAGCAACAAAGACAGCATAGAGAACAAGAATTCACTAGATGAGAAACGTTGGCTCTCTTTAATCTGTTAGTAAAATGAAGAGACAAGATTAGAACAGTTGTTTCAATCTACTGCAGTCTAAAAAAAATCTAGAAAAGGAAGGGATTTATTTTATCTAAGGTTTGCTGCAGCAAACAAGTACAGCAGCTTTCATTCTCTGATTGTCAAAAACTTTCCAATGTGCCCACTGCAATGCGGATGCCAACCAACGAATCAAAGGCATTCAGCAACTAGACAAAGAGGGTCTGATGCCAACCTCGGTGCCACTGGCAACCATTATTGGCATCAAGCACATTGTCTGCCTTTTTTTTCCCTCTCCTGGCACTTGACAAACAAAATGGCGGTTCTTTTAGCAACGGAACACAGTAAAAGCGCAGCACTCACAATCAAATACCATAAATGATTTTATGGACTTGAAGGCAGTTCTTCCCAAATGATACATGATCTCAAGGAGGCAAGGGGAAGAGAATGAAATTTTATCAATAGCTGTATTCAATATGACCTTTTACTAATCTTCTTTTTTAAGACAAAAATGAGGAAATTATTTTTTTTAAAAGCTGAATAACAAAGAGGTTGGACTTTAAAAAAAAAAAAAAACTTCCCCCAATGATCTTTTGGTGCTCAAATCTTTAATAACTTAGATTTCATGAATAATTTTTAAAATTTCATATTTTTTCCCCAAACCACACTAGCGATAGCCACAGCTTACAGTTCCTGTAAAATCCCCTCTTAACTTTTTTTTTTGTTCTAGAAAGGATGCTGCTGCTACTATAAAAAAGGGGAAGCAAGAGATGAACCAAAAAAAAAAAAAAAAAAAAAGAGGGAAAAGGAAAGCCATATGAAGTTGGTCAACGGTGAAACTTTATTAGAAACTGGTCCTTATTTCCTTCCTCCTGAAAAGATGCAGTATGTGGTCTTGTATAAATAACCAAGAGGACTATTGACATTTTCAGATCTGGAAATTGTCAATATATTGTAACATTACTCCACACTGCAATGCGGATGCCAACTAACAAATCACAAGCATCCTAAGCTAAACAAAGAAGGTCTGATGCCAATCCTGGTGCCACTGGCAACCATCATTGGCACTCTAGCTATTCTTCCTCATGTTTTTCTCCTAGTTATTTAGAGAGAGGGAAAAAGTAATTTTCTCTCTTCATTCAATTTCAAACATTACATTTTTCTTTTCTGATTTTTCTTTCAGGTTATTCTTTATATTTCTATACCTGGTTTATAAAACATAGTTAAGTGGGTTTTCATGTACTTACAGGAAAAATAAAAAGTCATTATGTGAGAGATGCAGCACTTTGATTGACTATAGGCTTATCTTTTAAAACCTGGCTTCTTTAATCAATTGCACTGCAAAATGACATAATTAACCTACTCTTGACAAAGAAAAAGATACAAATTTTGAAAAAAGGAAAAAGACAAAAGCATCATAATGTGACTTATTCAAATTTTTTACAAAAAACCAACAGATGTTACAGAAGATGCACTGGAAGGTAGGAAAAGGCACAAACGAGAATCACAAGGTAAAATAATGAAAAATAGCCTGCCGTGTATGGCTTTTTTCTTAAACAAAAGAAAAATCAATATTTTCTCCAGAGATTTTTTTTCCTAGAGTTTGCTCAAAACTTAATATGCCCACTGATGGTATAATGTAGAAAATATTTACGTCTTTACCCTATTCACCTTAACTTCTCAAATCCGAAGGATGAATTCTTATTGCCAATTCATCTATAATAAGACAACAGGCAGCCTGACCTGCTAAAACACACACACAGAGACACACAGTTGATGGAATAGCCTTCAAGCAACTGAAAATTTAAGTACTTAGGTGTATGCGAATCTTCTGTCTGCACTAAAAAGTCGCTTGACCTGGTTTTAAAACTTTATTTCCAATACTGACCTGAGGAAGCTATGTTAAAAGGCATTTTTCAGTTAATCCAACTAATAAATAACCTATTGTATAGTATAGCTTAATGAAAATCTATGTTGTATGCTTTATACTTTATTTGTGAACCTTGAGTGTACAAATGGTTCCATTTTTGCTCCACGCTTATACCAAAAGCATCTTTAGCCATATTTAAGTCACTGCAAAACAACAAAAAGCTTTAGATGATGGTAAATGAGAGGGGAGGGAAGAGGAAAAGGAAAAAAGAGAGATTTGATATCACAACTTTTTATGTATTTGAACAAGATGCATTAAATTCCATAGCTTCATCTCCATTACTATTGCTTAAGATCAGAAATTAAATGTGATTTTTTTTCATTGCAACTTTTAAAAATATATCAAGCAAAACTAGTGAGGAAATAATAAGGAGCAGGCAATTTACTATATACCTAAAAGGTCTAATGAATAATGTAGATATTTTACTTATTTTAAATGTGAAAAAATTCAGAATAATTTATTATTCAAATCTCATAATTATGTGACAAGCATTAGATAGCAGTATGTCATCTGGCTATCTGCAGGCCATTTTTGCCTATCACCAGGCCAAGTTGTGAAATGGTCCACCATCTGTGGCAGATCCAACTTCAATTCACTTTGGGCATGCTGCTAAAAAGGAAATGCTATTTTAACATGGATTGATTACTGATGTGATGACTTTTAGGGCCTGATAACATACAATAGGAGTAGAAGAAAAACTTAACAATTTAAAGATAATATAGTACAAAGAAAATTAAAAACCATAAGTAAAGAACACGTATTTTGCAAACTCAAAAAAATGCAAGAGATAACACACCTGTTTGTGACTTATTCAGGAAGATATATATCACTATTCGTTCCTACTAATTTCAAAGAATAGATATATTATACATGTTTCTCTCCATTTTTTTTAAGATTTTTTTTTAAACTAGTCTATGCAATATGCTTTCCGTTTGTTTGGTTGTTCTTTGGCCTTTTTTTTTTAACTGTACTACAAGGCCATCCCCATATTCCTCAAAAAGTCTCAATGAATTTACACTTTGTGAACTTTGGGCATACCTTTAAAATTAAATGTTCCTACGTCACTATGGGAAATTATTACAGTACGGCTTATAAAAAACCAGAATGGTAATCCATTTAGCCAACACTGAGTGGTTGGTTACACAATCAAAAAGAAGGTGTTGGTAGAAACATTTAATCTTACAAAGCTATTGGTCTTTACAAGATCTATCTTTTGTTCCTAGAGCTCTCAAGCATTCTGTAAGGGTGAGAATTGAATTTTGTTTCTTAGAGCTATAGTAGGTATGTCTAAAAGAACATATTTTAGTTACTTTAATCTGGGGAGGGTATAAAGATTTTTTTAATATGTATAGATATGACTATGCCCGCATAAATACACTTATTACCAGGATTGAAAAAAATCTGCTATTACAGAAATATGTGGGAAAAAAATAAAACGAGAAGGGCAATATTATTAAATTTTCTTATGATTCTGTGTAAATTTACCAGTTCAAAGACACTCAAAAATATACTTCTTTCCTAGAGTTCAACTATTCACATCAATGTATATGTGTTACAGTTATATTCTTAATGAAATGTCTTGTACGTGATGGAACATATCTTTATGGACACATCACTAGCAGTCTATACACATGAATAGATATATATATGTATATATATATATATACAAGTATATATCTGATATCTATGTATATGTTTATATGTGTGTGTTTTCACATACATACATACATATTCAGTGTTAAGAGTTGGAAGAGACCTTAGAGATTTTTGAGTTCAACCCAAGTGTTGTGCTTATATATGGGGAAAGAAAGAAAAAACAGCACTACAGAAGAATGTTTGGAAGTCATACTTCCATTATACTGTCCTGTCAGTGTTTGACATACTAATATAAGAAACAACAGTCTGCTCCTACCTTGCTCCTGCACGTAGTATGCCAAAAACAAATCAAGCTCTTTAACTGATACTGTTATATGATGTGGCTGGACGCAAAGTGCTGGATTTGTGCAATGTGGGGATTTCATGAGCCGTTCTCCATCCGTACTTTCCAAAGGGATGCCTTTGAACAGGATCACCATGACTAGATCCAGACGCCAGACTTTGTCAGCCTGTCGCAGGCAGTCGATTCTCCTAATCTTACCCTTCTGGTCAGGATTGGATAATACACAGCATGGGTGCTTCTTCCCAGTCACGGTGAGCACGAAATCCTCCCGGTACTCTTGGCGGATGTCTTTGCGCAGCTTGGCGAGGAGCCTAGATGCCCACTTCTGTTTGATTTCAGGCTTTTCACTAAGAAGCTCATCTTTGACTGCTCTTTCCTCATCCTTTGACATTCGCTTCTCATGTTTTTTAAAGTACTTGCGTTTTCGAGCCTGCAGGTTGAACCACGTATAGGCGATTGCACGGACATGTGGAAGAAGTGCCTCGATGAATGGGTGAAATTCATCCTGTGGAAGAAGGGAGGGGGATAGAAGAAAAGAAAAGTAAAGTCAATTTGGTCTGAAAAGCTCAGAAAAAAAATGTATAAATTCCTACCAGTTAAGCATACAAAGCAATAGAAAGGTAGGTTTAGGTGTGAAGATCTGTATTATTTCCTTTTATTACTCAAAATTATTGAAATGATAAGCCAGGAGGTAAAGAAAAGGAAGTACTGTGACAGTTACCCCTTCCTTGTTCCCACCCCACAGTTTGCAGATAATTTTTAAACAAATGAAGGTTTTATTTTGTACCCCTGTTCTCTTCCCCACCCCCACCCATGCCATACAGATTATATTCTTCAAAAAAGCTTGACCAAAGTGCTTTGATCCTATTTAATATTTAAATGTTGGACTGATCAGCTAATACTAGGCAGTACCATTGTACAAAGGACACACTAAGATTTTGGAAAATCTGAGGAGAGCTGCTCAGGAGGCAGGAGCGATGATGCCACAGTTCATTTCTCTTCTCTGTGGCACAGAAACACAAAGCATATACATGCTCAGTGTAATGCCACACAGTTCCCGCTTTTGGAGCATGCTCTCAGCAAGAGACTGCTGGTGGCACAGAGAGCATGCGCCATCAAACTTGATCCATTTTCTTATCAAACGTCTAACATTCCAACACTGAAACAGTCCCATTCCAGGAGTGGTAACTACAGAAACCAGTAATACAGTAAGAGAAAGTAAGTAAAAGATAAAGCAAGGATTAGAGAAGGCCCAAACCAAAGTTTTCCATATTTAAGCACTGCATGTTCTCCCTCCCTTCCCCTCCTCCCCCGCCAACTTTGTGAAACAAAAGTTTATGAAGTTGAAAACTAAAATTACATTAATGATCTTCCGGCAGCTTCCTCTATAGGATATGAAGCCCCACAGAGTCAGTTAATTTGTTAACTGATCACATGAGTGTGGCAATTATTCTAAACCCCTTAAAAATCAATCTGAGGTGAACAATGAAAAATGGCAACTTGGCACAAACTTAACATTCTTTGTGTTTCTGTATACCGTGACAGAGTGACATTAGGAGTGCACCACTGGTGAAATAGTGCTTTTGTAGAATCTATGCAACTCCTCTACCATATTTAAACATTTGCATGTGTGCAAGTACATGTAAATACAGTGTAGCTGCCTCTCACTTATAATTCATTGGATTGCCTATAAGTTTCTATATTGTTACTGCCTCCATTGAAGACTAGGGGTGAAGGAGAAATAATTGCAGGAATAGAAAACTATTCAATTTTTCATTACTTTCTGCCTTGGGCTGATTCTTGTATACCTCTTTTAGAAAAACTCTTCCTAACCTATAAATCCTCATTGTAAATAAAGATGCAAAAATTAAAAATTTACAACAAATGGGATTCTAGGCCTCCATCTTGATCTGCTGGCAGAATATCTATCAAAGCTGTTTTACTTTTAAGAAATTCTCAACAGTTCTTGGTCAAATTGATTATACTGTCAACCCAAACCACAAACTGTCTTTCTCTAAGTGACTATATCCCAAGTTACAGTTTATGGATTAATGGTAGCCGCCCTGACAAATGTGGAATGAATTATGTTTAATCAGCAGACTGATTAATTCCATTAGATAAAAATGCTGAAAGTACAGCCAATGGCTTTATGACAAAGAAAGTGTCCTAAAAATTTCATATTAACTAATCAACCAAGCTTTAAATAAGATTTATTAATAGTATCCATTATTAAAGAATAGTTAAATACTAGTTTAGCCCATTTAGATACTGAAAATGCTTGAGATTTGGGGGGGTGAGGGCATGAACTCCTCAAAACACACACACACATACACACTGTCATTAATGTACCCATCAAATATTTCATGTATTGCCTTAAAACACAGTTATGACAGAAGAAAAATGGAATCAAAATTTTATAATACAGGATGCAGATGATTACATTACAGCATGAAGCATCATGAAGTACCACAGAGGAAATCATTAAACTGATCAGGAGTTTCCAGCAGAGATTTGAACAATTCAGTTACTATGCAAGCACATAAAACTAGGACATGGAAAGAGTTAACCACAATCTGTTCTTTGTGTGGGAAGGCAGCCCTGCTCTGAGCAACCACAGCCCATGATAAGACCTCCCTATCTCCATACACTTTCTGATGCCATGCTTTTAGCTTTCACTGTAACTATAGAAAGTTTTCTTATTCCCCTAAGAAAAGTATGCTAAGTGAAAGCTTCTAAGGGAAACTTGGACTTGTATGTTTCTTTACAGCTTACTCCCTACAAATCTCACCTTTGCATATGATTTATTGATATGATTAATAAATCATCTTTGATTTTTTTTTAACTTAAGAATTTTAGAGTTAAGGGAAACTTCCTCTTCCACATAACACTTGCCACACTTAAAAGTGTACAATGTTATTTTAACAGGTATTAAGCATTGCAGAAATACTTAAATACTTATGTTCTGAAGTGATATGTTTGGCGACATTTCGCTTTCCTATACAGAGATAACAGTCAGTTTTGACTAAAGTTACTTTAAGGTAAATATTGAAGTAGGAATAATACTGTTAATCTTTTCATGAATGTCAAAAATTAACAAGCCAAATTAAATATAGAAGACACAATTTTTAGATTCATCTGTTTCCTGAATGATGTTACTTTACAGATATATATATAAAGCACAAACTTTTAAAAATAATTCTGAAAATGTTTAAAATGACACTGGCAAAAATGATTATAAGGAATATATTGAAGGGAAGGAATTAAGCATGAAAGTGGCAAACTTTCTCAGCCTTCAAACCACTATTATGAATTATCTTTTAGAGCTTCATTGTCTATCTGGATTCCTTTCAAATGAACCACTGCCTGACAAGAGGCATAAATGATTCTAAATGGAGACTTGCTATTAGTTATATACCTTTCTCCACTAACATGACTAAAATGCCATTTACTCCATTTGATTGGTTTGTAACATTGTCAGAGGCAATATATTTTTAATGATTTTATATGACATGAATGTGGATCATAAATAGCTGTCTTCACACATACAGAAGTGATTTATTAAAGTACAGACTTTCAAATATCCCATTAGATGGATCAGTTGCACAAAATGCATTCTCATTTTAAGCAAAAATGCAAGTTACTTTGAAATACTTGAAGAATTTGAGAAATTAAGTATCTAAGCTTTTAACTCTTACAATCCAAGTCAGTAGTTGGCTACCTTATCTCAGTTCTGGCTTAAAAAATTAAAAAAAAAACTTTTATCTTTTCAATTTCCATTTTTTCCTGACTCCCAAATGCATTATCAAATTAAAAGATTGAAGAAAGAAGCAGGCCATACATTATAAGCTTAGTATGAAAACTTTTTCATTTCCCTAAATTAGTTTTCTTGCCTTTAAGAAACCAATAGTTTCTAGAATGGCGAAAGAAAATTTGAACAATTTGGAGGAGGGGGGGAGATAGTTCTGAAGGATCGGCTATGTTAAAAAAAAAAAAGGTATTTAGAAAACTATCAGAAAAAACTGAAAGCACATGAGGAAAAATAATAATTGGATCCTATTATTCCTAGAAAAGAGTGCATTATTTAAGGTTTAATATTGTTTGTAATAAGAACAAGGAAACATTAAATCATATGTAACCATACTGTATTTTTCCTTACAGGTCTGCTTTATATTCTTGGCATGTATGAAGTACCAATAAAACAGCATAACAAACTACTGAATATCTGCTTTTAACAATAGTGCCTTTAAAATTAAGCTGAGTTCTTAAAAAAAAAAAAAAAACCCAAAAACAGGTATCCTACTACATTGAATATGCTGCCCCTTTTTAAAAAAAAATTCTTACCAATCAAGTGATCTACTTTAATTTGTGTTTATAAATCTTAGAAAATGTTTTGATATAAACATTCAGCACTATTACCAACATAAAAGAGACGGTGATATAAAACCAAAACAGTTACTTAGTCTTAACTTTTGTAACATTTTAATGTTTGCCACAACCTGACACTTAAGACTTCTGTTAAACATGACCTCCAAAAATAGTTGCTCATCACATAACCTTAAACCCTAAAAATAGATTTATTAAGACAATATGAAAGATATTATTCCAAAAAAGTAAAAAACAAGCTATCAAAAATATATATTACAGAGTACATATCTGCAGGTACTTGTGTAACAATTGCATGTAAATATATACGCATATGTTCAAAATTTTTTATGCCAAGAAATTGCTAAACAATTTTTCCCACATATATAAATTGAGCTTAAGCTTAAACTAATATTCTTTTGATAAACTTTAGTAGGGAATCTTTAAATCTAACTCCTGGTAACAATTTCCAAATAACAGCTATTATGAATATGAGAAATGTAGACAATTAACCAACACTTTGCAGGTGAAGATGAATGATGCAGCACTTCTTAAGCATGCATAGGTTGCAAATGCAAAATGCATTCTACTTTGTATTACTTGCAACATTTCAGATATCTACCCATGTGTTTAAGTACTAAAGAATTGTTAATATTTTACCTCAGAAAGGATTTATTTGTTAAAAATAATAACAATGATGATGAAGGTGGTTTATAACAAAGGTAATTCACACA
Source organism: Myrmecobius fasciatus (assembly GCA_023553655.1). Taxonomy (NCBI): domain Eukaryota; kingdom Metazoa; phylum Chordata; class Mammalia; order Dasyuromorphia; family Myrmecobiidae; genus Myrmecobius; species Myrmecobius fasciatus. Next base: position 30,364 of record JAJPUD010003206.1, read on the forward strand.
CCCAAGGTAGGTATATCTTTTTTCGCTTCATGGTGATACTTAAGAGGAGAATCTATGTATAACTTTCAAAATACAAATAGCTCAGCAACCCTCTTTTCCACAGTTTTGTTAAAATAAAGACACATTAACTTGCTGAAAATATCCATATCTAAGTCAATCATACTCAGATGCCAAACAAAATATAAACAATAAAAAATGTGTCAGCCAAAAAGCTACAGGACTGTATCCAATCACTGAATAAGCCTTATCATTGTTTTCATCTTCATTCACAATTTATGAATGCCTCAATCCTTTTGAATCACAATGGCTTCTAATTGTCAAACAATTGAAATCTTAATCATTTGTCCATTATACAAATGCATCATAATAATATTAGATTTTTTTAATTTAACACACCCAAAGATTTACTCACTTCTTTAGCTATTTGGTTTGTATGCCAATGTGAAAGCAAGTGGTTAACAGTTAACAGTTTATGAAATGTTCTCCTAAAAGGGCCAGCATTAAAACTCCTGCAAACAGTCAGAGTTTTAATGTACTGCTTAAAATGTGATCTACGACTATGGGATTAGTATTTACTTTTTAATGAAGTAATGACAAATGCCCTGCAGGTATTTAAAAGCAACTTCCGTGGGGTCACTTTTCATATGACCTTGATTTAAAATTCTAGAACTGGAAAAAAGTATAAAATATGTATTTTATTTTGTGGTGTTATCAGAAAGATGTTGAACCCAAATCAAGATATTTTTATATAGTATATATTTATATTTTCAAACAAGAACTAGCTTACTTACATTTTTTCTAAACTATTTTATGCATACATGATACACCCGCAAAATTTACAAAATGAAGCAGCTTATTGGAATGAATGTTAGCTGTTAGGGCCCAAAACAACCATCAATGCCAACTACATAGGTTCGAATTAAAGGTGTCTTTATCACTAAGGTATATAAAACATTTTCTTTTTGTACAATGTGTAGTCAAGACTTTCCGATTCCAAAAGTGGGCAAGAAAAGAGTCAACTTCCCTTCCATCATCGGTAACAGATTAAATAAGAATCCTACATTACATTAGTCAATGTTAGTTTACGTACACAGAATAACCATGTCCCCCTAAACTCTCTCTATCATTAGAGGCCAAAATGAAGAGCATAGTTGAAAAGAAGGTAAATTAATTCTAATTGCTGCGTTTCATGCTCTGTTCTTTCTTGGGTAATTAAAACTTTCTCTCTTCAATTCTCCCTCTTCTCCTTACCACCTTCTTCATTTGACATTTTAGTCTATACTTAAACATTTTGCAGAAGTGGCCTTTCCTTCACTTTCAAGGAACAAGTGCACATTTTCCTTACTTTGGGGTTAGGCATTCCTCCCTAAAAGATCTCAATTCTCTTACAACCCAATTTCTCTACCGGGATTAACCACCAGGTTGCATTTGGACCCTAGAAAAACTGGTCTCTCCCTTCCCCACGCAAACCAAAAATGACTTTTTAAACTTTTCACCTTTTTTTTGTTGTTGTTGTTCATTCAATTAAGCTCAGCTAGTTGTTCATAATACAAAACAAAACAAAACCGTTCGTTTAGCTATACCTGAGTGAGACAGATGGGCGAATACATCATGACTTCGCCTTAAAACGCACTTTCCGGAGATTCCCCAAGAAAAGCCTCCAGAAGCAATAACTTCATCTATTCATTTTACGGTCATGTGAGACTCAAGATGAGATCAATCAGGATGGGGCTCTGCCCTGGATCACCACAACTTAACAACAAACCCAGTCCTCCTTAAATAGCCAAAGATTCAAGTTCACTTCGTGAGCTAGATTTCCCGGGGTGAAATCCAATCTACACTTTTAACCCTCTGGCTGTCGCTGCGCAGTAGCCGTCTTGGAGGTGGTTGCTGCTGCTGCTGCTGCTGCTGCTGCCGCCGCCGCCGCCGCTGCCGCCGCCGCCGCCGCCACTGCTGCTGTAGTACTTGCTGCTGCAAGCTGGGTCTCGGCCGGGATTGGGGGGCTTTCTTTCTTTTTCTTTTTTTTTGTCTTTTTTTTTTGTTGTTGTTGCTTTTTTTGTGTTTTTGATGTCTGTTGGGAACCGGGGAGGGACAAAATTGGTTTGGTTTTTGTTTGTTTGTTGCTTGTGGTGAGCTGCGTTTAAGAAAAGGAGAAAGACGGTTGGGGAGAGGGACGTTTCACCAGGCTGAGAAAGTTCAAGGTTATAGTCCCGAGCAATGCAAGAAGATCCAGGAGTGATCAGAGGCGAAACTTTGCTAGGAGAAGGTCGTGAGTGTAAGTGTATGTGTGTGTGTGCGTAAGTGAGTGTGTTTGCGAGGGTGTGTGCGCGCGTGTGGGATAGAGCGCGCGCGCAAGGGGGCTAGAGATGAAGAGGGAAAGAGGGAGACCGAGTGTATGGGGTAGGGGGAGGGGGGCAAGTGTGTGCGTGTATCCCAAGGGCGGAAAATGTTTCGCACCACGCAATCTCCCGTCAGTTTTTCGCAAGCACAGCAGCAGCCACAGCCGCAGCTGCAGCCGCAGCCGCAGCCGCAGCCCCGGCCCCAGTCCCAGCCCCAGCCCCAGCCCCAGCCCCAACTCCAGTCCCAGCCGCCTCTGCTGCTGCTGCTGCAGTCGCCGCCGCCGCCGCTTCAGATGCTGCAGCCCCAGCCGCCTTTTCAGCCTCCCCGGACTCCACCACTCTCTCCTCTCCGAGTCTTATGGGGCAATGCTAAGAAACTGCTTGCTTCCCAACGCCCACTGTAATAAAAATGATCTCTTGAAAAATCCAAACGATAAATCCTTCTCTTCTCTCTTCTAACTCCGTTTTCTGCTCTGGGCTCCCCCACTCCCCCCCACACACACTTTTGGTGCAAAACTTGGAAGTTGAAAAATTCACCGGCTACACCCTCTGGACCCCGCTCCAGCTCTCTCCAAATCAGACTTAAGGATTGTTTTATTATTTAATTACACAATCATCGCTTTACTCCTCCTCCTGCAAACGCACATTCCTTTTGCACCAGCCTCTCCACACACACCCGCCCCCACCTCTCTCTCTCTCTCTCTCTCTCTCTCTCTCTCTCTCTCTCTCTCTCTCTCTCCCTCCCTCTCTCTCTCTCTCTCTCTCTCTCTCTCTCTCTCTCTCCCTCTCCCCCCCTCCTTCCGTCCCTCCCCCTCCGTCCTTCTCCTCCCCCTCTTTTCTCCCCCCCTCATACTGATACAGAACCACGACTTTTTACACACAGCTCTCTTCCTCTTTGCCAAACCTTACACCCTCTACTCCATCTCCACTTCCCCCACATCACCTCGCGCGCAAGCACACACAGAGACACAGAGAAACACACGCCCTGGAACGGGTATTTTGGTTTCACTGCGCTGATTGTGCGGTAGCGAGGAGATGAGAGGCAATAAGACCTGTCTCTGCTCCAGGGAGGAAGAAATGGAATATTCACACACATGGAGCAGGGTATCAGACTGGCACCCTTCAGGTTCCGGGCTCAGTTTCGAAATTGGGCTGATAGACTGAAAGGGGAAAGACATGACATCAAGACCAGAAAAGAAAAGAGAGTGGATGAATGTTCTGGAAGCATCATACTTTTAGCTAAAAGGGACCTCAGAGGCCTTGAAAGTGGATCTTTCCTTAATGATACAGAAACTGAGGCACCGGAGGATAGCGCCTGAGGCGGGATTTGAAGTCTGATCTAAATTCCAGATCCTGCGTTCAGTTACACTGTGGGTGGGTGATGCTGCTAGTGGATGAATTAGAGAACTTCGATTCAAACAAAGTACAGAATTAGGGTCTATACCCTTTCTAGCCTTTTCTCTTCCTCTGTATTTCACCATAAATTATGCGCCTTTAAGAATCCGGGAGAGGGAGAAGGAGGCCAGGAGAGGGAAGGTCTTCACTGAGATGAGGAGGGGGGGTTCATTGGGGTCTCCCTCACTCCAGACTAAAGCCTTAGGGTAAGGGAGGAGAAGCTGCAAGAAGCGGTTCTCCGAGATTTGCCGCCCTCCCCCGGGGTGCCCCTTGCACGTGGCCTTGCTCTCTCAAAGCCGTAGGACGGGGCCAGAGAGCCACCTCCTTCTTCTCCTCCACATTCCCCTCCCCCTCTCCTCTCCTCCACCCAACTACATAGGCTCACACCGAGTCTCCACCCCCGGGGGCCCGAGGCGCCTACGGAAGCGAACTCGCCCTCCCCCTTCTCTCTACTGGGGTGCAAAGAGGGGTGGGGGAAATGGTGCGGCTTCAGAGCTTTTGCCCCTCATGCCCCAGGGTGGAAATAGAGTGTGTATGTAAGAAAGAAAGACGGTATGTATGTGAGTGTGTATGTATGTATGTGTGTGTGTGTGTGTGCGCGCGCGCTCGCGTGTCTCCAGATATCCGGAGGCAATGTCGACCCCAGTAGCAGCTTTTTTCCTTTCACGGGTCTGTTTTCAATCTTCCAAAATAGCTTTCCCCACACCACCATCACCACCACCCCAAGTCTGAAGACTCCATTCTCACTAGAGATAGAGTGAATGAACTTTATTTAGAATATTTTCACGGGAGGTGCTTATTCCATGAACTCCCTTCTTTCTCTCAGCTGCACCCCTCCCGGCCCCAAAAAGCAATTTTCAAAATTCGAAAGGATGGAGAAGCAAAAGAGCAAATAGTTCAGACAATGAAGGAAAGCAAGTGCCTTCTCCACCCACGCTTTTTAAACCTAGTTAGAGGCTGGAGGGAACCCGGGGCCTCTAAAGTTGGACCAGCCCCGGGCATTCGTTGCCCAACCAGTCACCGCACTAGAGAGCCAAGAGCAGCCAAGCCCGCAGAGGCTGCATTTACTGCCGTTGCCGCAACTGCTGCAGCCTCATTTCACTGTACTCTTTTTTAGGTACTTGGAATTTTTTTCCCCTTCTCCTTACCCCCCCCAACTCCGCCTTTCTATTTCTTGCCCCCATTATTCTTCCCCTTCCCCCTCCTCCCCCGCCTCCCTCCCCCTCCAAGCTGTCCTGAAGGAACCAGTGACTTTTTCCTTTTCCAAGTGGGAGTTATTCACATCAAGCATTTCACAACGACACATCAAGAAAAGTAGGCAGGTTCAAGTCAACCATGAAATGGTCACTTTTTAACCCCGTCCTGTCCTCATTAGGGAAATGCTCAAACACAGCCCGTTTTCAAAGAGGGCTCTTAATGAGGAGAGCTTGCCAAGTCTACCAGCTGCAGTCCCTATAAACTTAGGAGGCAAAAGAAGAAAGGCACTGGGGAGTGGGAAGGGGGGCAAGGAGAAGGGGGGATCTCCTGTTATACAGGTAAATTCGAGGAAACAAGAACTCCAGTCAGTTAACCCTTCAAGAAGCCATGAGCATACACTGCTGAATGTCCACGTGCGGGCTAAGTCATATATAAAGCGTTCAAACAACTTTAATTTCCTTTTAGTCATTTTTTTAAAGTATAATAAAGAAGCTGATGGCATATATTGATGACAGTAATGAAAAGCAGGGCGGTTAGCTCGAATCAATTTTACTCCATGATTTTTTTTAATCCTAAAGACCATCTACCCTATTCTTCATCTGTAATTTCCATTAGACATTTTCTTAGGCATCTTTCCTTTCTGCAATCCCATATTCTCCAAAAAAAGCTGATGACGCTGGTCCTACTGGATTTCCCTTTGAGAAAAAATACTTAATTCAAGTGGAGTCCATTTTCCACAAAAGATGTTCCCCTTAGCACAAATTCACTAGCGTCCTTGAACACATCCCTTTGAATGTTTGGATCTGTACCCAAATCATGACATCAATTTTTTTTTTTTTAAACTGATTCCCCATCTATTTCTCACTTGCTTTTATACACATCACCAAACCTAGAAAAAACACTGGCGCCCAGAGCAAGCTCCCTCACAACTACAAATTTGTGAACAAGCCCTTATCCTTAGGCATAAAGAAAGGGAATGGGGGTAGGGGGGGCTTATTCTTTAAAATAGGGCAAAGTTTCTCTACAGGCATATCGATTCTCTCCTGGAAGTGCAGTTCTCTCCCCACCCCCAATCACCAAAGAAAATACTTCCCCTTACCCTCACCCTCAAACCAAGATCACATCCAAAATGTTTCCAAAGCCAAAGAGAGATTACAACCATTAATTAGAATGAATACCCCTGATTTAGCAGCAACAACAAGGAGTTCCAGTTAACTCCAGTAGCAGAAGCAGCACAGAGGACTTCGTGCCAGGCTCCAGGTAAGAACCACTAACCATTGGTATTGTTCCTCACCCAAAGAGAGGGATCGTTTAATGGCAAAAATGCCCCTCAGTCTTATCTTCATCTGACATTCTAAAAGCTGAAGTGTTGTAGTTATATAGGTGGTTGTGATTGTGGTAACAATATTTCTACTCACTACTTCCATTGCCAAATTGGTCTTCCTATGCAGGGGAAAGGGAACATAGAGAGAGGAGAAATAAAAAGTGTAGTGGGAGAAAGATAATAAAGAGAAGGGAGGAGAAAGGGACTGTTAGATGTCTGTACTTTATGCTATTTCTATTTGACTCCATTCTTTTTCCTCAAAAGCCCCAGACAAGTAGGTTAGGTAATTACCAGTAAAATTTACATTTTCTTAACCTACTTATGCCAAAGTAACTCTAGACCTTCCTAGGAATAGTTGAAATCTCTCAGAAGAGGGGGCTGCTGAATTTGGTTGAATGGGACAGATTATTTCTTCCCAACAGCAGAAGTCAGTTACCACCTTGAGAAGTGAAAGAAATAACTTATCCTTTTCCTGTTCTACTGCCATCTTTTCCAAGATTCATATTATTATTCTTAGGCTTCCAAAGGGTCTCTCTAGACTTCTTCAAAGGTGTCTGGAAACTTTTGGGGCTTTACTTTCTCTCATTCCTGTATTGAATGGGTTAAACAGAGAGGCAGGGTTGGCACACTTTAACCTACCAAGAAACTGATGGGTATAGCTCTGGGTATAGCAACTCTGACATGGTATACTGGAATAGTCTACTCAGCATCTGTGAGCAGGCTTCACAGGAATTTGTATTTTAAGATTAGTATATTTCTTTAAAAAAAAAAAACACTTCCCCCTCTTCTCTATTCCTGCCATCTTAAAAAAGGTGTTGGGTGGAATATTTTCTGAAACTAGCAGGTGTATTCATTTCAAAGGGGATTGCTGGTGCCCTAGATGACAGATTTTTTCCCCCTACACTCAAGTGCAGTTAAAAATCAAGCTGTAACAGTTTTGGGGCCTTTTAGTGACCTCCTGGAGACTAGATCCCTTAAGCCTACAGGCAGACATCTCAAAACAACTACAAATATTGATTGCCTTCCACTAGGTCTCTCACAGACCTTCCCAGAAAAGTCTGGAGAGGGAGATTAAGAATCCTGTGCCTTTCAGAGGGAACAATTTTTTTTTCTACATTAATAATGTCATTTTCAGTCCAATTAGTGACTTTCAGGTTTAGGATATGAGAAGGAAGCTAAACTTCATTTTGATACCAACACTGAAGGACCAATGTTTCACACATATACACACATGTATGTGTGTCTGTGTGCACATGAGTATACATGCATGCATGCATATATGTGTATATATACAGAGAGAGAGACTAAGACAGATGACCTTTTGAACCCAGGAAGCAACCTGAAAAGTTGTTCATCCCTTCCATTACTTGGAACTGATAAGAAATTCATCTCTTGGCTCAGAGATGTCTGACCAGCAACTCCTCATGTAGTGTTAAAGTACCACAGAAATTTATATCCTTTACAAATTTATCTCTGGAGACACACACAGATACAATTGACAAAAATTCAGATATAAACAATCCAAGTACTGAAATTGTCACAACTCATCAAGAATTACAAAATTGTGCCTCTCTTAGTGTTTAAACTATTACTGTCAAATTAAGACAGTAATTCTTGACCCTATTCCCTCCTTCCCCAATCTATACTAGTTCTTTTTCTCACTACCAGTCACCAGCACTGTGTACTATCAAGATAAATAAATATCCATGGACTCCCTTACATTCACTGGGAGACTGGGAGCTCTCTGGTGTCCCCTGAGGTCAATGCTAAATGAGAAAAATATTTCTATTAATAATGTTACTGCTGACATATCCGGAGTGAAATGCACATGATTAATACAATATGTATTTGTATGCAATATATATACATATTATATTATATACATATATGCAATCTGTATACATATATGTATAATGTCTCATCATATCTACATTTTATGCACGTTTATTTACAAATTGAAAGTCTAGACATAGACTCTGAACTGATTCTCAAAATAGTCTTAATGATTGGTCCCTGTGCATTACTGTAAAGAGCTAAGCTAGTTCAATATTACATCTCCGGAACCTCCAAAGAAATCTTCGTACAGCTTTACTATGCATCACTCTACCTCTTTCATGGATTAGATTTTAGTTTTACTTTGGTGTCTCAAAACTAATTGTTTTGATTACTCAGTTTATTCACACCACACACACACACACACACATTGTAAGAACCTTAACTACTTTGGAAAGAGTTATAATTGTTTGAGTACTAAGTTTTTTACAGTAAAATGATAGAATATTTTTACTTCCACAATTAAGTGTTTTCATTAAAATATGCCATTCTGAACTTTGAAAGTAAGCATGCAAATGCACTAATATGATTTTTGGAAATAGATGTTTGGGTCTCTGCTCTCAAAAGTCTTTAAGTACTTAAAAAATACTGTGTTAAAGGTACATGATAATGAATAATAGTCAAATTTGCTGCCCCCCTCTTCCAAATTGTCCTTTTAGAAGTGTCATTGTAAATTTTAAAAAATCAGAATTAAATCAGAATTATATATAAATTCAGAAATATTCACTTTGAAACTTAAGAGAGCATTTTACAAGGGATTTTTTAATGAAACAACTTATTATGCAAAAACACAATAAATACATTTTCTATTTTCCTTGCATAATTTCTCTAAAATATTTTATATTTAGAATATGTAGCAAATAACTAAATTAAATGGATATTTTCTCATTTCTTTGTGATATCAGAATCCAAAAGAACAATTACAGATGCTTATATCACCATTCAGCCTGTAATTATATTACTGATGTGTCTGACTCTTAAAATTAAATATATGCACAATTAAAATGTCTGATGAAAACTGATAGGAAAATTTAATTTGGAAGTTAAACAGTGAAATTCTCCACATTTACAAGGGGGAAATGTCTACTCAATGTCTTATTTGCTTTAATAAAAAATACCATAGCTATACAATCCAGTATTCAGTTTAAAAAAGAGAGAGAGAGACATTTTCAAGTGGACAGAAATGCTATCACAAGGATAAATTAAAATTAGCCCTCAAATACTTTTACTACTCAGCAGTTTTTTCCTCTGCTACCCATCAGTAAAGTAGGAATCTGCAGGATATTCTATCAATGAGTATGAGTGCTTGACCTTTGTCCACATCTGGTTTAATAGGGACTTTTCAGCACTGAAGCTTTCCCCATCTTCCAGACCATTAAATGAAAACATCAAACCTCAAATGTAAAACCGTAAACCACAACGTTTTGTGTTTCACAACTCTTAGCAGTTTTTACTCAGGCTGCATAAAGGTCAGTTTCTCAGCTTCACAATGGACTGAAATCCACTTTCCTCCATACAGTAAATGCACTAACTGATATTGATTAAATTTTGAATTTTTGACTGACTGATCCATACACACTTATTTACACGATATTTCCCCCCAAAACCACATAAATATAAATATATTACTTGGGGGGATTAATTTCATTTTAGGGCTGACAAATATTTATTCAAGCGTGGGTTCAAAAGTTAATTTCCCCCCACTTATCCAAAGTTAGAGTTACATGGAATAGTGCTCTGAGATCAGTTCAAAGAAAGTTAGAGTTAATCTTGTGTATTTTGGCGCCTTTTCCCTGCCAGCTACTGTACTTAAAAAAAAAAAAAAAAAACTTGGAGATCTTGTCTGTCTCGTCTCAAGTTCGATGGCAGCTCTTCCAACTGGAGGAGGAGAAGATGGCCATGTTCACAGCCCTAATAATAATTCAGATCACGCCACTTCGGCATCTTGTGTCAAAGTCGAAGCTGGCTTCCCCGCCCCCTTCAACCTGAGAGCTGCCAAGTCCTCACACACTCCGCATTCAACCACAACTTAATGGATGGGATATTGTGCATTAAAATGTGGCCCAGACATACTGGCGAAGAGAGGACAAGGGAAAAGAGAGACAGACAGAGACACACACACAGACTTAAGTAGAGAGGGGAAAAAATCCCACAGCAAAACAGCAGGGTGAAAATAAATATTAAGGGGGAGAAGAAGGAAGAAATTCATTATAATGTTAGTACCCCCTCCCACACACACCCAGAAAAAAGAAAGAAAAATACCATTATACTACATCATTGGATATGAAACTTTAAAACACATGTTGATAGAAAACCATATACCAAATAATGGTATTTCCCTTCATAATTCCCTCCCTCTTCCAAACTAAAGGAGTGAAAGTGGGCAGCCTTCATGAGAAATACTGTGCCTAAAATAGAAGAGAAAAGAAAGAAACCGTGAGGCAACAAGCGAGAAAAAGAGCTGGCTATGAGGTACAACTAAAGTAACATTCACACATTAATCCTTTCCAGGGCTTAACTGATAGTTGCCTGCCAGAGAAGGGGGGGGGGGGGGGAGGGAAGAGGGAGAGGAGGGAGAGAAGGGGGAAAGGGGAAGGTGGAAGTTGAAGCAGGAAATGTGCCAAGTTCAGCACTTTTTGGACTAACACTCCCATCCACCGATTCTTGGCATAAGCGTGTAACCCTTATATGAAACCTGCCAAAAACACATAAACACACGCAATTACATATAACATATATGTGCAATCCACATATCGCAACCGCATTTAAGGAAGGTGTACGATAACACACACACCGAAGAAAAATCTGGGGGGAGGGGGAGAAAAAAAAGCAAACAAATACAATATCATCTCCACGCCACATACCATCCCGTTGTAATGCATTAAATGGGTGGCATTCTTAATCACTAACAGGATACAAGGCCGCTGGCTTCCCATTTCTCAGGTACAAAGAGATTAATGCTTTCCTACAGGGTTGATTTTGTGTTGCTTTTTTTGGTTTAGTTTTAATTCCCAGTAGCAGACAACTATTATTTATTATTATTATTTCTACAATATCACAACAGGAAGAGAGTTCTTGGTCAGAAAGGAAAAGGCGGTAAAAGTCAAAGTCAGTGAGCAGACCCCTCCCCTCCCCTTCAGTCCCTCCGAATTTCCAGTCTTCCTTCCTCTTTCACTGCAGTGCTGGAAAGTAGTTTTTGGTGGTTGACTTGAACTCTGTCCAGGACTGGCTGAGCTCGTGGTCGGTTGTTTTTTGTTTGTTTTGTTTTGTTGTTGTTGTTTTCTTTTATTTTGATGGGGGGGAGTTGCTGTTGCTGGGGAGGGGGTTGGGGGGGTCTTTCGTTTCGTTTTGTTTTTAGTTAGGCTACTCTGTTGTGTGTGTGTGTGTGTGTGTGTGTGTGTGTGTAGTGCTGTCTCTCTCTTTTTTTCCTGGCCTCTCTTTCCTTTCTCTCTATTTCCCCCCCGCCCCGCCCCCTTTTTTGGGTCTGGCTCCGCTCTGCAGATCGGGCTGGCGATACTAGAGCTGGGCTGTGTACTTGGCCTCTTTCCGCTTCTCTCTGATTGGCCTGGGCAGCGGCGGTGGTTCCCTCTAACCACCACCCACCAAAACACCCTTTCCTCTCCCGAGGCCACTGGCTCTCCTGCACTCTTTCTCCATCTCCTCTTCTTCCACCTCCTCCCAATCCCCAGAGAACCGCGCTCCTAGAACTGTTGGAAAGTGCAGCTCTTCGCTTCCGCCTGGCGGCTGAGTGAGAAACCAAAAAGAAGGAAGAAGGAAGGGATCTGGGGAAATAGCTATTGCATATTCATATATCAGCCTCCAATGAGGGCAAGCTAGCTACAGAAAGCCTAGGGGGCAGCCAGCATTGAAGTCTGGTCAGCAACACACAGGTCCAAGCGCCCCGCTGAAATCGGCACTGTATATGATCCCAATGGAGGCAATGGGTTTCTCTACGGCCACACCTTGTGTCTGTGTGTCTGTGTGTGTCTATTTGGTCTTTGTGCTTCGTGATTTGGGGATTGGGAAAGTAGAGGGCTGGGAGTGGTATGAGTATATATGAGGTTGAGGGAGAGACAGAGACAGAGAAAGAGAGAGAGATTGAGGGGAGGGGGAGAGAGAGAGAGAGAAGTCTCTGAGTCTCCATGAGCATTTGTATGCTTGCCTTTGTGTGATACTTGAGTGTGTATCTGGGATGTGCTTTCTGTTGGAGACAGTGTGGGAATCCCTCTGCAAGAGGGCTCAGCAGAGTAAACATGATGATGTCTCTCAGTAACTGCTTTGAGTTTTACAGTTGTTAAAAGAATATTTTTTTTTAATGCACATGTACACATCTAGACTACTAGATCAGGCAAGGAATTTTTTTTCTGAGCAACTTTTTGAAGATCTTCTTTCCAAGGCTACATTTATTCTCCAGGAACAAAAAAAAAAAAAAAAAAAGTTGTTCTGGTACTTGGTTATCCCTAAAACATAGTAACTTCAAACGACATAGTAACTAAAGTATATCTACATAGAAGCAATATTAGATATTAAGTGGACAAAAGTAAAGAGGTATTCTTTATTAGAACTAGGCCTATGCATTTTCTTCTCTAAGGTAGCTTTAATTAATAAATGGCCATAAAGTAATTTCTTTGTTTTTCACCCAAATATCCATTGCTTTGATTAATTTTTCAGACACAATCACTTAATGAAAATATATTTAAAAGTTAAATTATGGGATACTTTTCAATTCGGATGTGAGACAAATCAAGTATTGGGAAATTTTTAAATGAAAATGAAATTCTTGTCTCAAAATTGAACCATACTACTCCAAACACATTTTTAGATTTTATTATACAGTCATACTGACTAATTATGTAATCACACAAGGGATAACAATGGCTTCAAATATTCTCTAAAAACCTGTTCAGTTATATGATTACCAGTGGGACCAGAATAGCTCCAGATGAATTGTTCTTATCTTTCTACTAACCATTTAGCATGTCAGTATTTTATCCCAATTAAATTTATCCCAAAAGTCCAGAAGAGCTTCAATAATATACTTTTGCTTCATAGAGCTTATAATACAGATGCTACCCTCCCTTTCCTATTTGCTTACTGTGAGAACATTATACTTAACATCCATACACACTTTTGGAACATTTTCCAAGCAAGAAAATTGAGAAATTCTCAAGGTAACATTGACCCATGGAAGAAATCATACTAGAAGATGCTAGATTATCAATTGGTTATCTTAATTTGGGCAGTTAACTTTTATAATACTAACTATTTTAGTGAAGAGAAATAAAGGGATAAACATAAGTGGGAGGTGGTTACGTTTTATCAATATACATACACACATGCACAATATAGTATACACACATGCACATATGCATATATGCATATACATTTTTATTTGGCATTCAAAGGAAAATAAACTTTAGATTACTTTCCTACCCAGAGTTCAGAGACTATCACTACTCAGTAAATATGTCTTATAACCACACATTATGATGCCAAGATAATCAACTGAATAGATAACAGGCCTTTTTTCTAAGTTAAAATCATAATGTAGACATTTTTGTTTGTATGTTAAAATCTGGATTAAAAGCTTACCTATCAATAATCAATGCTAATTAAGGGAATAGATTTTAAATAAAGGAACTATAAAAACATATAGAGCATCAATGAAAACACAATGAAAATCTTTTTTGTCATTGGTTTTAACTCGGTTGAAAAAGAACTGAAAAGGATTTATCATTGTTTCTAAGAGTTACTTAGCTAAATTACCAGCTCCTCTTATCACATAAGGCAACTGACATGAAGTAAGAGATGATGCTATGTAAAATATTTAGTGTTATTCAAGAGGGGTTCTATATAAAACAAGAAAGGAAGAATGAAAACAGAAAGAAGTAGGTTTCCAAAGTTTTCTAAGCTCAAGTGTTTATTACTAAAACAGATGATTCTAGATTTAGAATTCCCTATCATGGGATTCTGCCCCCCCCAACCATATTATTTAGTAATCAATAATACTATTTTGTGTCACTTTGAATATTTCATAGATTATATATTTATTTACATGTCTTTTCTTTCAACACAAGACTTACATGCATACTTATACATATTCTAATCATTCTTCCTCCTGTTTATCTGTCAAATAAGAAACCTATATCACACTTGCATTTTATATAGGGTTTGATTATATAGTCAAACTCCTTTTTATTTTGTGTATAGCTTATAGAAATTGGTTCATTACTTTATATTCACTTTACATAGTTATTAAGCTAAAATTCCCAATTGGTTAATATCCAGAGAAGCCAGCTAATTTCTAACATTAACCTGGTTTTATAGGTAAATAAATGTATATACATTAGCATATGCTTTTAAATAAGTGGATTTTTTTTGATTTAGGATCACTTTGGCTAATGGCTTTTCACACAATATGATTAAAGTCCAAAATATTCTCTTTTATGGTTGTCTTTCTTTTAAAAAATTACATCATTTATTCATCAAAATTATTCGTCAAGGAAATGTCTACAGAAATAAGCACTATTCAAAAACCACTTAGGCACTTTGGCACTCTACACTGAAGTTATTCCAGTAGAACAAGTAATTTTTCTGTCTTAAGTTAAAGGCATGTCATCCATTAGAACTTACTAGAAGCTCCTACAAATAAACTAAAGCTTTGGATGTTTTTGCTCCATCCATAATTAAATTAATTTATAATGCAATATATATATATTTGCAAATTAAGAATTTAAAAAACATATGCTTGCACATCTGTGTATTTGTTTATCTTTGAAAATAATCAGTATATAATTATTTCTAGAAGGCAAGCACTACTGCATTGCTTTATATCACAATTGAAGTAATTCCTCTATCCCAACCAAACCAGTAATTTTCAGTTATTACTGCAAAGGTGTTTATTTTGGCTTCTATGTTTCCTTTTAAAAAATAGAGCAAGCATGTTTTAGTTTTATCTATACTTTTTAAAGTATTACCAAACAGTACATAATAATTAATAAATAGATTATTTGTAGCTTTTAGGATGTTTTAAAACTAATATTCATTTTAACTAAACTTATGCTTTATAAATATGTTAAAACATTTAATAATTATAATATTAAACAAATTATATATCAGATGTTTAAATTATTTGCTAATAATTTTATAATTCATAAAACATCATGTTCCAGAATTCAAAATCCATGTACTGATAGACCATCAGAAAATAGCTATAAAAGTTTTTGGCAAGAACTATTACATATTTAGATAAACTTATGAGGAGGAACCTGTACAGTACCTACCTTTTGCTTTGAAGGAAATACATGCTACATGTCCTATTGACAATGGTTTCCCTTAAATTATAACTGTACTGATAGGACTTTTTATTGAAGTATGAAGGAAACCTATCCAGTACTTTTTTTTTTTTCCAAATCAAGACCAAGTATAAAGAATAAATACCAGCTGTTATCTTGATTATTCATTGGTTATGGAAGACTTCAACTATAATATATTAAGTCCTTTCTTCATGGAAACAACCCTGTCAAAATAAACAGTTTCTATTCTACAGAACATAGCTGTTCATTCTAAATAGACTAATAGATCTCGAAAGAACTGAAACCATCACCTTAGCCTACTCCTGACTTCAGATAGATGAATGACTCAAATTTACAGGTATCTCTTATAAAATTTTAAACTATTGTGTGTGTATTTAAAAATTATATATATACCTATATATGTATATATATATATATGCATGCACACAGAATTTGCCTTTTTCACTATTTACAAGCTGCACCTGTGCACACATATCTAATGGCATCTGCTAACATCATAAATCTCAAGTGGTTTATGGTGTCATCAAAAACCTGAGATAGTGATATGCCTCAGCCTTACAACCTTGAGGCTATGGTCTTGTTAAACCTCACAGATTAAATTAAGTCAGATTCCTTCTGTACTATATGCCAATAGCAGGTTTCTAAGAGTAAGTTATAACTGTGAAGGAACTTTAATTATGAGTCAAGAGATGAGATGGCTTTCTGGCATGATGAATCAGGAATATCAACTAGCTACCCTCAAAACACTTCACAAATACCAACCTCCATTTTATGAATTCCAGATATGACCTGTGGATTATTTCTTAGTGTACTCATGCTTTAAAGAATTATATGTTTTAAATTGACAGGTTATATATACATATATATATATTCATATATATATATGAAATACCCTTATAGAATTTCAATAATAAATTATTAATTCAGCATTTATCAATCACTTAGGGTAGCTAAGTGACAAAATGATAGAGTACTGGACTCATATTTGTGAATTTAAACCAGCCTCCGTCATTTATTGGCTGTATGATCCTGGGAGTGATATTTAACCCTGTTTTCCTCAATTTCTCATCAGTAAAAAAGATCCAGAAAACAAAATGGTAAATCACTCCAGTATCTTTGCCCCTCCCCCCAAAAAATAAATGAATAAACAAACAAAATCAAATTGGGTCACAGAGTTCAGTGCAACTGAATAGAAACAATCACTAACATTTTACTACTTACACATTTACTACTTACTACACATTTACGCTTTACACATTTACACTTACATGTAGGTTTCTGACACAATAGAGTACAAAACCAGTGATCTAACAGAATATAAGGAATGTAAAGAAATCCTATATAGAATGTTAATATTTAACTTTTTTGTTTGTTTGTCTAGACCTTAGATTTCATCTGTGTATGAAGCTCTTTGGTCAGGAAACTCCCTTTATCAACAGATAGATAGGCAATTTCTCTGACGTGTAAAATTTTGGAGTGAGCTCAAGTAACTTGTCTAAAATCACACACCACAGTCAGTGTGTATGAAAAGCACATTGTAAATCTACATTTTCCTTATTCTACTACCTTATAATACCTCTTATGATTATTGTCCTTGAAAAACATCATGGTGGATTTTTTTCCCCTTACAAATTGTTTCCTCTAGGAAGTGACTGTCAGATTCAAAACATGTAACTCACACTCATATCTGCATGTGGCACACCATAAAAATCATATGATCATAAATTTGAGTAGGAAAGAATCTCAAAGATCATCTTTCAAAAAATGTCTCTTCAACTACTATACTATAGCTTAGAAGAACCTTACTTAAGTCTTTATCTATTGCCAACTAGGTATATAAAAGTAAATGGTTATATTTTACTTCTTTGTCTTATATTTGGAGAAACCAAGGCACAGACATAGCAGAATTACCAGTATAGTAAGAATACAAAGTCCTCATATCCCAGGCCCTTGTGATTGATAGAAACCCATCATTTCTCTGACTTTGTTTATGAAAAGATTATTGTTCCAGGAGACATCTATAATGCCCCCTTAACTTAAAACATATGTTCATGTATATAAATCATAAAGATAATTTTAGATTTAGCTATATGTAGACCATCCACTTTGTGGACTGCATTTTCAGTTGGTATATCTTAGAAATGTGTATCATAATTTTAAAAGACTAAGCAGAATATAGTACTGCAAATGTGACTGCTAGCAGCAACCCTTACCTTCAAATACAGCCCTTCCCCCCAAACCAAATGAAAAAGTCTTAGAATTTAGTTACAGTGATGCTCCATTTCTCTTTGAAATTAATTGAGCAAATAGTTTAGGAGTTTTTGTTTCTCTCTTTAACTGTGTTTCAATCTTAACTGTCTTGTCATGTAAAAAAAGTATCACATGATAAAAAACAATTGCTAAGAATATTTTATACCTAGATCACAAAGCCCATTCAATAATGATAATGTCTAGAACTGAGACTCAGTATAGTAGCTGAATTAGAGATTTTTTTTTAAATCTAAAATTTTTTTTTAGTGAGGGAGGATTGTCGAAGCAGTTTTCCTGATAGGTATATATTTATGGAACTAATATTTTAACTAGTCTCACTTCCTTAAACCTCTTCTTTCTCCAACCTATCATCCCTCCAATGCAAAGACTATTGACATTGTGATTCTCTCTCTCTCTCTCTCTCTCTCTCTCTCTCTCTCTCTCTCTCTCT
>JAJPUD010003206.1:48478-133943 GCA_023553655.1 Myrmecobius fasciatus
CTCTCTCTCTCTCTCTCTCTCTCTCTCTCTCTCTCTCTCTCTCTCTCACACACACACACACACACACACACACACACACACACACACACACACACCCACCTTTAATGAGCTCCAGGATCATCTTCAGAATAAAAAACAAAGTCTTTTGTTTGGGATTTAGTATTTTTATAACTATATCCTTCCCACCTTTCTAGTCTTCTTACATGTAACTCTCCACCATTCTACACTTTGGCTACACTGAACCATTTACAGTTTTAAAAGATAACCCTCTGGTCCCATTGCTTGGAATGTTCTGCCCCCCTTACCTCTACTGGTTTCCCTGGCTTCCTTTAAGACTCAGCTGGTCCATAGAGTATATTTTACCTGCCCTTCTGTCAGGGCAGTGTTGACAGAGTTGTTTAAGTGTGGAGATAGATGGATAAGACAGTAACTTTCTTCTATGGGCGAGGCCATGGGAGCTCTGTCCCATTACTTGTACAACCCACATTATTAATAAGGGCAAATAGAGGTATAAATTAGTCAGTCAATTAGTCAATATACATCTTCCATGTAGTAGGGCTTGTGCTAAAGAATGGGGATGCAAAGAAAGGCAAAAGACAGTCCCTGGTCTTAAGAAGCTCACAGTTTCAAAATTAATTCTGAATGGGTAGTCATTGATCAAATATAGTAGGAAACAGGAAAGTCTAGGACTTCTAGCATCATTCTCTCACTTCTTTTTCCATTGATAACACACTATGATATCACTATTATTGTTGACTAGCCCTTTCTTGGGGGAGGAAGAGGACCCAGACTTATTTCAGAGGACATTTAGTAAATAGTATTTTATCATAATGACTACAATTTTATGATATACAAATAATTTAAACATGACAAGAGCTTATGATGAAAGATGGGTGTCACTAACACTGACAAACATGAAAAAGGACCTTAAGAGCACATAAACATACTACTGTCCAACACCAAAGAACATTATACTGAGCACAAGCTATAAATTATTGAGAAGTTTGTACATTATGTACAAGTTTAGCATATGGTTACTCTATTGGCAGACTCAAAAGAGACAAGATATTCAATTAGACTTCAGATTCTCACCTATAGAAATGTTCTTCAATCAGCCCTTCCTGACAAAAACATTTTTTTACAAAGAAATATTAGTGCAATATATACATATGTATGTGTGTATGTATGTATATTAAGCTGCTAGATGGCATCACAGTGCATAAATAAAATAAAACCCAGCATAGTGCTGGTTCTAGAAGACCTGAGTTCAAATGTGGCTTCAAATATTTACTAGCTGTGTGACTTCAGTTGGGCAAATCACTGAACTTTGTTTTGTCTCAATTTTCTGCATCTATGAATGGGTATAATAATAATACCTACCTCCCAGGGTTGTTTGGAAAATCAAATAAGATAATAATCATAAAGTAAAGTAGCACAGTTCCTGGCACACAGTAGGGGTGCTTAATAAATGCTTGTTTCTTTCCAAGAGGAGCACTTCAAATCAGAACCTCCCCTGAGTAGTTAAGGTTATCACCATCTTTTTGTCTCCAAATAGATACCTTAAAAGATAGGATTATAATGTAACATTTTAAGAAATTAGAGAGAAATTGTGTGTTCACAAAAATGCTGGCTCCATTGAAGTTGTCTTATTAGGAGGTTTATACACTAGCATGTTTTTAAATATTTTGGAAACCCATTGTTTGGAATTACCAATGCTCAAGGGTGGCAACTTTTCATCTTTGAAGAATGGATTGATTTTTAGAAAAAATCAAATCTAATAACTAAAAACAAAATTCTTTTAATAAAGCAAAGCATCTGATTTTTTTTCTGTAGTTATAAACTGATTGTGAAGATAGAACTAAAATAAAGTAAAATATTTTATCACCAATAAGTAGAATTCTTCTTAATGTACTTTTAACATGAAGATTGAATCAGTTATTTCCCAGGATTGTACAGAATATATATAGG
The DNA here is from genome assembly GCA_023553655.1 of Myrmecobius fasciatus. Classification (NCBI taxonomy): domain Eukaryota; kingdom Metazoa; phylum Chordata; class Mammalia; order Dasyuromorphia; family Myrmecobiidae; genus Myrmecobius; species Myrmecobius fasciatus. The sequence goes on from JAJPUD010003206.1 coordinate 50,447, forward strand.
AGATTTCTTGTCAGAGCAGGAAGCAACTTCCAAGACAATCAAAGTTGTCTGTGGACTCCTGATTCTTAATCATCACAATCCCACCTCACCCCCCCCCCCAAAAAAAGGAATAAAGTTGTGGTGAGTTTTAGAACATCTAGCAAAGATTCTTAATGTGGTATCTATTAATTTTTTTTAAAATATTTTGATTCTTTTATAAGCCTTGGCCTCCTCCATAAAAAGGGAACAATATACACATACTATTCTATACATATACTATACAGGGTTATTATGAAAAAAATTTAAATTTCGTTTCTAAACTTTAAAGCAGAAGTTCTTGTCCTGCCTTCTGTGAATGACAGATGGATAGATAGATAGATAGATAGATAGACATATATACACATCCAAATATATATGCACTCATACATATATGCATATATACATACACATGTGTAGGTCAATGAAATTGGTTTCCTTTTTAATCCTGTGTAATTATTTTATGCATTTTAACACATGATTCTGAGAGAGTCCATAAGTTTTGCCAGGCTGCCATGCCACAAAAGGGCTAAGAATTCCTGCTTTAATTGATAATAAGAGTGTAGTTGGGGTTGGTAGAGGTAGGGGTAGTATAATGAACTGGAGTGATGAAGAAGCCCACAGTTTTGAAAGAGAAAGTTACTAGTACTGGATGATAATGAGGCTGTGTTTCTGGAGTTTAAAATGCCTTTTGGCACATATCCTGCCTAGTTAGGCGGATACTAACCCCCTCACCCCCAAGGCAAAATGGAGGAACTTTTCTTTATCCCTTCTCTACACATGCCTCAGGCTGACCTTTTCTAACTTTCCTGCATCATGTCTATATTAATATTTATTTTAACTTGACTTTTTCTTTACTCCAATAACTTGGAAGAAGGATGATTGGAGAGGACATAGTGCCTGGCCTCCTACCCCACCAGGAACAACTTTGCAAGTGAGTGATTTTATTGGAAACCAAGACTCAAACCTGGAAGAGAACTTAGAGACTCATCCAAACCAGGGATTCTTTATCTGGGTACATGGACAGATTTGAGGGGATCCAGGAATTTGAATGGGGAGGGGGAATCACATCTTTATTTTAGGTAACTTCTAACTGAAATTTATCATTTTCCTTAATTATTTATTTAATTATTAATATAATTATTATTTTAAAATATTATCCTAAGAAGAGTTATCTGGGCTTCCTCAAACTACAGAAAGACATGGCAAAAAAAGGTTGAGAAGCCCTAATACAATCCAACCTCTCATTTTACAGATACCAAGATTGAAAGCCAGAGAGTAAAAAATGCAGTTCACATTGGGTAGTTTAGCTGTAGAGCAAGAATTCAAATCTAGCCTCTCTGACTCCAAATTCAGAGTTCTTCCTATTATACTTATCTCCTGTTTAAACTATTCTTTCTTTTTCTTTTCTTTTTTTTTTCCTTAGGTAAAAAAGACCATTATTTGCCTCATTTCTTTCTTATCTACTCTTAATGATTGAATGGGTATTGTCTCAGTCAAACTGAGATCAGTTAAAGACCTTAGCTTTTTTAACCTTTTTAGGCCAAGGTCTCCCACTTCATCCAGGGCGCTCTCAAGTCAAACTGATCTATACCTTGACACTGGTCCCAGATGACATCCAAGGAGAAAGTGATTTTGCTAGTCCTCCCTCACTCAAATTCAATTCACTTGCATGTCATGCTATAACCTCCCTGATATCAAAGATTAAAGAATAAACAACAACAACAACAATCTTTTCTGACCATACTGCTTCTATTAATAACAACTGGCATTTATATAGCACTTTTCTTAAAATTTCATGAAGTACTTAATATACTTTGTCTCATTTAATCCTCACTACACTGTGAAGTATTTGTTGTTGTTGTTGTTCAGTCATGGCTAACTCTTCATGACCCCATTTGGAGTTCTCTAGCTTATTTTACAGAGGCAAAACTGAGACAAACAGGATTAAGTGACTTGCTTAGGGACACACAGCTAGTAAGTGGCAGATTTAAACTCATGGAAACGAATCTTTGTGACTTCAAGTCCAGCACTCTATGCATTGTACCACCTAACTGCCCCCTGTGTATGGTAATAATATGTGCTGTAACTATCTTCATTTTATAAAAAGGGAAATTATGACTTTAAAACATTATAAGGTTTGTCCAGGAACACAGAGCCAGGAAGTTATTGTCATCTAGGATTCAAACTACCATTATCTTTAAAGTTACTTCATTCTATAACTATTCCTTCCCTGGACCTAAAGATAACCAGGCAAAAACATCAAAATTTATGATAATTCATATTCAAAGAGCACTTTTGATATTTATAAACACTTTCTTCACAACAACCCAGGAAATAGCTAGGGCAGGAAAAAAACAAGCATTTATTAATCATTTATTAAATGCTAGGAATTGTTCTAAGTTCTGGGGATATAAAAGTAGCAAAAAAAGAAATACAATTCTTGCCCTCAAGGAGCTTACATCTAATTCGGAAAGAGAACATATAAAAAGAAGCTGGAAAGAGAGCATGATAATTAGGGTTACCTGGGCAAAGACATGAAAGCAAAATTCATAGATCAGAAGCAGAGCTGGGAGGGGAATGAAACCATGGCCAGCCAGAGCCTATCCCTAAAAAAGAGATTCCAGAAAGAATTTATCAATGATAAATGAGACCATAATTACCAAAAGATGTTCCAGGGTGAGAAGATACCAGGCACAAGGCACTAGGATAAGAAGTTAGTTAAATCATGGCAGGAAAATTTAGATTCAGAATGAGCATTATTCTCATTTTACAGAGAAGGAAACTAAATTTCTGATAGATAAAATGACCCACAAATAGTAAATTTCTAAGGTGGGATTTAATACGAGGATGCTCTATTAGCAGAAAGACTATGCTACCACTTCTGGGCACTGTCAAACAGCAAGAACCAGGAAAGAAAAGGTCACAGGTTCTCAGAGGAGTCTCACAGGAACTCCATCCATTTAAGATAACCAAATTTAAAATGGAAAATACCTTGGAGATCATCTAGGCAAGCTCTTAATTTTACAATGAAGAAAACTGAGCCCTAAAAAGAAGCAACATGACTTATCTAGGCTCATACAAATGACAACTGGCACCTCTGGTATTCAAACCCAATTCTTCTAACTCCCAAATCTGGTCCTCATAGTTGTGGGGTATTTGTCATTTACCTCAAAAGTAGAGGTTTAAAGTCCTGGGATTGCCCAGGTCTTTGTATCTCACTAAGTCAAGGGGAATTTAAACCTACTCAAACAAATACTTATAAAACATAAAGCTGAAAATAGTCTCAGAGGATATCTAGTCTTCCATTCTTTGGGAGCTTAAAGACTTTTATAATCAGAGTCCCTGATTAAAGTGCAAATAAGCCTCATGGTTAAAAGTTAATCAGCTAAAACCTGAGTTATTTTTGTTGGCTTCAAACTACAAACAAGACCTATCCAGAAAGAGTCTAAGATCATAATATATACAAGCCCTAAAAAAAAATCATTTTGTCCAATTCTCTCATTTTATATATGATAGGGACTAGCCAATGAGCCCAGGCTTATGAATATACACAGAGTACTCAGAAGATAAAATCCTCTCATGGATTTTGGAGGCCCACAAACATTGTATAACTGTTTCCAATCTGCTAATCACATGGTTTAAAAAAAAAAAAGCCTCTTTAATTGACTAGAGGGGAACAAAACTGAGGTATATTCAAAAGTACTACTTAATCTGGGTCTGTCCCCGGCCCTTCTCCTAACTCATCTGATTATTTCCTGCCTTGCTTCATTCTGATGAGATTTAAGAGAGAGAAGGGAGAAGGGAAGGGGAGAAAAAGGTCCTGGACCCTGCCCATCTGAGGTTGACTCGTGGCCCATGAATACTAGTCTTGGTTCTTGGTCTTACTTTGGGTGGGGGAGGGGTTTGGGTTTTTTTGTTTGTTTGTTTTGTTTTTCTGGTTTAGGTGAAGCAAAATAGCTGAGATCTTGTGAACTCCAATATATCAAGCAAATGAGCCACTAGGAGTTGGGGATTGGAGTCCATGCAAGGCTTCATAGCCTGTCAGTCCAGCATTGGGAAGCAAGGAGGATAATAGTGGTTAAGATGAGGACTCATCCAGCAGCAATATAATATTTAGAATTGAACATGGTGGGGCAAATGCTATGTAGAAATTGTTTTAAGGTTGAGCCCACTTTCCCAAGGAATTGAGTATGAGGTAGACTATACCAACTTCCCCACCCCCACCCAGATATTAAAGGAAAAGTTTATACTTCTACTCTGCTGTATTTTTAAAGAAAATCTCTTGTAAAAAGCCCATTGATTTTGGCTTAGTTAAATGGAACTGAGAGTTAATAACAGTTATTAGTGGAAGGAATACACTAGAATTGGGGAGGCGGGGGTTGAGCAAAGACACTCTTAACCTCTTAGAGATACCTCTGAAACACAGTGTGTATATGGGGGAAATATAGCCAGCCTAGCAAATCCAAAGCAATTTACTGGAGCTCACACAAGCTTCAAATCCTGTGTTGAGCAATAATTAATCTAGACAGCTTTGGAAAGTATGAGCTCTGGTAGTTGAGAAAAGAGCAGGCTCTTAAGAGATAATTGCTCCTTTCCTTCTGGGTGGAGGTGACTTTTCTTTCTTCCCTCCCCTCTGCCTCATCATGGCCATGACATCTTTCAGGTGATCTGCTCTTTTAACTGTACACATCAATGCAGAACCTGAGTACTTTACTAAATCATCATGTCAAGAAGAAATGCTGAGCCCTGGGGAAGTATCATGACACTACAAGAAGAAAAAGTATGTCCTGACCCAGAGCTAATTATGTCCATGGCTAATTGTTAAAAGTAAATGCACTAATGGGAGCTCATCAGTTAAAATTTTAGAAGTACAGATCCACAGAGCACCTTAAACCTGGTAGTCATTTATAGGGCACCCAACTTGTACATTTAATTTTTGGAAGAAGCAGTTCTAAAAACTGAAGAGAAAAAAAAATTAATGTCTCTGATCTAAAGGAGATTTTGCTAGAGAATACAAATATATATATATACATATATATATATATGAATATATACTTAAAAACTTGGAGGTTCAGAAAACTTTCTAAAAGAGATGGAACTTGAAGAAAGGTAAGGATTCTAAGAAGTAGAAATGAAGAGAGAGTACATTCCAGGCATGGAGAAAAGCATGCATAAGACATGAATGAATTCCAATGTCATGGAGCAGCAAGCAGTCCAGTTTTTGATTGTATCCCTCTAGCCAATCACAGTAGAGACGGGGGAGGGAGGAGTGAGAGGTGGGGAGAGAGAAAGAGGGAGAGAGAGATTGTTCCTGGGAGAGGGGAGGAGGCAGTTTAAGAAAAACCCTGCTCAATTTTATTAGCCTTCCAATCTAACTATTGTGATTAAAGTTGTCCAGAAGTACCCTTCACACACTTGAGAAGATAATCAAGTACTCTAGCAGCTTGATGGAGCCTGGATATTCCAGTGAGTGATCCCCAACAACTAAGGATGCCTGGGGTTACCTGATCAGTGATCAAGAAGCAGGAAGAGAGAGTCAACTTTTCCCTATGGGTCTTTTTTCCTCTATTGGACTTACAGGTTAGATCTGAAGCAAGTAGAGAAATCGAGAAAAGAGTCTTCTTTCTTCCTTTGCCCTCCAAGAGTATATATGGAAACTTAAAGGAGCACATGCATGGTGTCCTATATGCCATATAAAACTGACAAGAGAGTTCCTAAACTTCTATTTACTCTCTGTCTTATTGATTTCTGTTTTCTTCCCTCAGCACAAGTTGGAGATTAGCGTTCCTGCGAAGGATCTTTCCAAGCAAATTCTAGAACTTCCCAAGAAATTGAGAGTTCCTTGTGCTCAAAAAGTTATTAAACTGTGCATACCCTTTGATCCAGCAGTGTTTCTATTGGGCTTATATTCCAAAGAGATCTTAAAGGAAGGAAAGGGCCCCACATGTGCAAGAATGTTTGTGGCAGCCCTTTTTGTAGTGGCTAGAAACTGGAAACTGAATGGATGCCCATCAATTGGAGAATGGCTGAATAAATTATGGTATATAAATGTTATGGAATATTATTGTTCTATAAGAAATGACCAGCAGGATGATTTCAGAGAGACCTGGAGAGACTTGCATGAACTGATGCTGAGTGAAATGAGCAGAACCAGGAGATCATTGTACATGGAAACAACAAGACTATATGATGATCAATTCTGATGGACATGGCTCTCTTCAACAATTGAGATGTTTCAAACCAGTTCCAATTGTTCAGTGAAGAAAGCCATATACACCCAGAGAGAGGGATATGAAATGTGGACTACAACATAACATTTTCATGTTCTCTATTGATGTTTGCTTGCTTTGTGTTTCCTTTCTCAATTTTTTTCCTTGTAGATACGATTTTTCTTGCATAACAAGGTAATATTTGTTTGTCAAATATTTTAACATAATTAACGTGTAGTGGATTTCCTGCCATCTAGGGGAGGGGTGGGGACTAGAGGGGAAAAATTTGTAACAGAAAGCTTTGTAAGGGTCAATGTTGAAGAATTACCCATATATATGTTTTGCAAATAAAAAGCTTTAATAAAGAAAAAAAAAAGAAATTGAGAGTTCCTGATCATGTGTCATTTGGATGCTATACTCCAGAAAGAGAAGATTTCTTCAATAGCATGCTTCTATGAGAAGGAACAGGGTTACCCTGAACCTCAAAGGACTAAAGTTATGTCATGGGAGAAGTTGGCAAAAATTATGGACCTTAGCAACAATGAAGTTGCCATAAGTTGCTCATATAATACAAATCTGAGGCTAGTAGAGAGTATTTGTTCACCACTCAGCTAAAGTAAATTCCAGAGGGAATTTAAAGAAACTAAAGGAATATACATGCTTTTTGTATGTTAATAGATTCCAATGAATCCCTTTTGTACTATGTATTTCTAGGGTTGGTGAAAGCTTGCCTTGTCTTCCAAACATGTGTAGAAGTTGAAGATCTTCTTACTCATTTTTAGGGGAAACCTAATCATAGACCATGCTTTAGCTTTATACAGCAGATTTCCTCCGAGTTTCTGAGGTGGGGATAAGAGGAAAGAAGAAAAGAAGGAAGGAATGGAGAGAGGGAAGGAGGGAGAGAAGAGACAGGAAGGAATAGAATGGAATGGAAGGAGAGAAAAAAGAAAGAAACTGACTTCTCTGTGGGCTTGGTTCTGATTTGAGTGATCCCAGAATCTTGGGAACTCTCTTCTTAGATCCTGTCTGACTGTCTGACCACTCTTATCTTATTTGTGGAATCATCAACCCTATTATAAGCCCTAATTGTATTTGATTTTGAATTGATATATTCCCAGGCTTCGTTCTGGGCCCTTGTGTCTCCATATAAGCTTTTAGTGACTCCAGAAGCTTTCATGGATTTAATTATCATCTTTTTGCAATTGACCCATCAAGCCTTTTCATCTCCTGAACTTCAGTTCCACATCCCAACTAGACATTTCAAACTAGACAACCTGAAAATAATTTAAACTCAATGAGTCTTAAACAAAACTAATTATCTTCCTCCAAAACTCACCCCTCTACCAAGTTTCCTTATTTCTGTAGAAAGTCCTTTCATTCTTGTAGTATCCCAATAACCACAGTGCAGTCTTCAATTCTTCTCTTATCTTCAGCTCCAATCAATTACTCAATCTTATTGCTTCCTTCATCCAACAAATCTCAACTCTATTCCTTTCTCTCTATTCATGCAGTTACTAACTTAGTCAATCTCTTACCACTTTTTTCCCCCAGGGTTTTTGCAGTGGTTTCCACCGAGCCTCAAGTTTCTTTGTACCGCAGTCCCATCTTACACACTAAAAGCCAAAGTGATCTTCCTTAAGCACAGTTTTGCTTAATTTAACCTTAAGCATAGGTCACTTTCCAAATCTATCCATTCCAATGATTCCTTATTGCCTCTAGCATAAAATATAAGTACTTGTTTTGTTTTTTAAAGTCCTTCACAACTTGACCCCAAAATGTCTTTTTTTAGCCTTGTCATACGTTAATTACTTTCTACATTCTACAATTCAGCCAAATTGAAATTCTTTCTGTTTCTTACACAGCATTCTTACCTCACTATGTGTTCAAATTACTTGTGTTTCCCATCCCTGCCCCTCTCCCCATACCTAGAATCAATCAACAAATAAGTGTTCATTGAACATTCTTTATGTACTAGGCTCTGATTCCTATAACAACCCACTGGACATTTTCCCAGCTGGATATACTTTTGTTATTCTCACTATTTCATTCCGTTCACTTGCTTACTCCTAAAGAAAAGAATTAAAGTAGCCCAGTTTTGGTTTAAAATGAAAATCATAGAAACCGAATTGGTAGAACTTTAGAAAAGACATTAGGGCAGTGGCATAATATGGTGATTGCCAAGCCTGAATGATAACATTAGCAGAAGTTTAATATGCCCATTTTACAGATGAAAGAATAGAATGTCAGAAAAAATAGTGACTTTCATATAACCACATAGCTAGTAAGAATCAGAGACTCAAACCCAGGCCTCTCCTAACTATAACTCCAGGGCTTTTTGCAGTACAAGAAAGTGTATGTAAGTATTTCTGCTATTATTCTTGTGCATTTATATCCTGTCTTGTATCATAGTAGTGTTTAGAACATCTGTGTTACATATACTTCTGTGAAAGTAAAAAACTTCTGCAGATGCTATCCCAGGAGCAACTAGTGGAGTAACACTCTTGAATTTGGCTTTCTGAGAGTATTTTTGGAAACTTCTGGGAGAGTGAAGCTAGAAAAAAATAAATTATTCTTTATATCATTTGCACCAAGGGAAGGAAGTATGCAGCTAGGATAGAAGCTCAATGTTGTCCTGTCCCCTTGCTCCATGACTGGGGAACTCCTGTTGTAGATAAAAGTTAGAAGCCATGAACAGTTGTGTTGTTATATAACAATAATTGCTAAAATATGAAGCTTTAAAATTTGCAGAGTTTTATATTTTTTTTCTTTTACAATAACCATGTGAGATAGATACTGTTATTATCTCTATTTTCCATATAAGTAGTTGTATATTATATCTTATTATCTTAGTAAATTATATACAAAACATATATCATATAACTATATTATTTACATATAATACATGATATATCATATTACACATGATATAATTTATCATATGAATAAGTAAATGTATATATAATAAAATTTATGCATAAAGTGATATAATTTAACAAAATAGTAACACATTTTTTTCCATTTGTCTCCTTTTGTACTTTTTATGTTCTGTGCATTTTTAAATGTTATGATGAGGTTCTTGATGTGTGTGTATGTGACTGGGTGTGTCTATCTATCATTATCCACTATACTTCCCCCCCAACAATGCAATGATACAAAGTATTACATTGGCTATGCATTATCTCTTCAAAAATTGCTATTTCTTTCTTTTGTTATCTTGGCCACTCTGAATGGTGTGAAGTAGAACCTATGACCGACCTTCTTTAATTCTTAAAGAATGTTCCTTTTGTAAAGCAGTACAAGAACAGAGGAGCTTTACTACCTTTGTTATTGCAACAAAGAAAAACAAGGATATATCCGGGGCTTCTTCCTGGCTTAGAATCTATCCCAGAGCAAAGGTTTTCAGAAGCTGACCTCTTACTACAATACTAACCAGTTTCTTTGATTACTGGAATAATCTTAAATGTCTACATTTTTACATATATGTCTTGAGTAAAGATGAGAATGAGGGTCATGTGTAGTGAGTATATGTGTATTCCACATGTAATCAATTATTAGTTCAGTAGTTAGCAACATAGAACAGGTAAAAAGGAATGTGTGTATTAGAGACAATCTATCAACTACTCAATAGTCTACCCTCTTGTCTATTACACTAGGATTCAGCCTCTAAGTACCCGGCAATTATATTTATCTTTCATGGGTTCTATTTCCCCACCTAACACTCTCACTGACATGTCTTATCTTCCAAATGAAGTATGTTAATCTTGAGGTTGTTATTAAAACAAGTAACCTAATTAAATTAAGTCGAAATATTGAAAAATCAAAGACATTAGACAAACACACACATATAAAATGTCTAGCCTATTTTCCCACATATCCAGGTTTTTCTTTTAGTATATTTCTCCAAGGAACATGAATAATAACTCAGAGTAATAAAATTAAGTATCCTATGTTTGTCCAATACTCAACTTGGAGGTATATAAAAGGAGCAAAAGAGATAGTCCCAAAAATTGCATTCTTCTTGGAGTGATAAACTTAAATATATCCAAAGATATGCAAAAACTAGAGAACAATGTTTGAAAGTGCATAACTATGTACTCAATGACTTTTTAAAAATGATATAAGAATTGAACAAAAGGAAAGATTAGTGTAGACTCTAGTATTTTGGGGTTTCATAAAAGAGCTGGGATTTGCAGGTTAAATAGGATTTGGATAATTGGAGAGGTGAGAAAAATGTCTTGTAGACACAGAACAAATACAAAGAGAAAAGAATAAAATATATTTGGAGAAAAGGCAAGGCAACAAGACTTTATAAAAATGGTAGCTATGTACCAGACCCTATGCTAAGCGCTGGGGATACAAATATAAAGCAAAAAAGAAAGACATTTCTTACCCTCCAGAAACTTATATTCTATTAAAAGAAGACAATATCTTGTATCTTTGCATGGGGCATGGTAGTAAAGTCCATAGAGTTAGAAACACATCCAGGAGAGAAATGAAGCATAGTCACCCTGAGCCTGTCTCGGGGACCCCTTCAAAAGAACCCATCCGTGGAAGAAGGGGTCTGGCATGGCAGAGAAAAGTTACAAAGTGATAGGATGCTATACATTATAAGGATCAAATGAGATAATATTTGTAAAGTGCTTTGCGTGTTGCCTGGCACATAACAGGTACTATATAAATGCTGATCCCCTTTTTGATTTTACCTATGCTAGTATTTAGTCAACATACATCTAGCCTGTCACTAGGTAAAAAATACAACAAAGTTTGTACTTTAATTGAGAACCTAGGAAATCACCACATTTCAAAGGCAAAAAGAGCACCTCTTTGGAGGTGGTATTTAACAAATGTTTGTTGGCTTGAGTTGTAGGAAAAAGTCAAGAAACAAAAGATGAAGTAGACATAGCAGAAGGACAAGGAACTCAGTAATAGTCGGTACAGGACAAAAGCCTGAATGAATTAAACTTGTTTTAAGACAATCCTGACTTGCCATGATTCACCAGTCAGGTCTTCAAGATATACTGGTATGAATGAGCATGCTATTAGAGAAATACTGCCTGGTCAGAGAGTGACCTCCACAGGAGAAAAAAAAATCAGTCATTTTGGCAAGATCAAAATATAGAGAAAACAGTTTTTCCAACTGGAAAGTTATTGACTCAGAATAAAATTCATTAGAAAATATTGCTTTGGTTTACTATTTTTTTTGATAGTTTTGGGTCATGGACGTGAAGACAGATAATACTACTACCTAGACTTGCAAATGGTTAAATATAATAGCTTGTTGGAAATAGAACCATTCCATATCATAATCATTAAAGAGAAGGTCTTGGTCTAACCAGGTAAGATGAAGCATTTCCTGGCTCCAAAGGCCTAGGATTGATGACACAAGTCATTCATAATCTCATCGATCCCCAGACTTACTTCTTACTACCCTCACCAAAGCAAAAAATTAGGTTGGATTTGAATACTCATTCCCTTCTACATATTTTCTTCTGGATGACTGAACTATGAGAGCACAGAATCCACAGTTAAAAGATTCCTTAGACATCAAAGGAATATCACAGATTTAGAGCTGAGAAAGATCTTTAAAAGTCATTTAACCCCACACTCTAATTTTATAAATAAGGAAGCTGAGATCAGAGAGGTTCCATGATTTATCCAAATCCAAATGGCAAAACAACACTTTGAATCTAAGCCTTAACTCTTAATTCAAGCCTGTAATTCTAAATCTAGAACTCTTTCTACCATAATATAGTGCATCTAGTCCAGTCTCCCATTTTACTGGTGCAGAAACTGATGCTCTGAGAGGTTAAGGATCACTCTCAAGATTGCATAGGTGATAAGTAGCAGAGCCCAGATTTGAACTCATGTCTTTTGATTCCAAATGCAATACTTCTTTTATTATACTATATTGTTGGGAAAAGGGAAGTGTTATTTGCCTTGGCTCCCTTAGCTGCAGGTATGGCCATGGTTATCATTATCTGTGTGACTTTGACCAACATCATGGAGAAGGTAATTAGACAATTCCTGACCTTTTAGGGTTGATCTCCCTTCCCTTAGTCTTAGTCAAGTACTTAGTCAAGTAAGTAAACTTACTTGATGAGTCTGCAGAATATAATGAACAAATAAAGAAAATTAGGTTTGAGTCTGTCAAACATGAAGTAGTCTCTATATCTTGAACTGAACTCAGATAACTCTGGAGGAGAAAATGAGCCCTCTCTCATTTAAATCCAATTCATGGCATAAAGTCATGATCCTGTTTGAGAAGGAAAGACAAACAACAGCATTCTCATTTGTAACCTATATGTAGATTTCAGAATCACCTTTTCACAGCTCTTAAAGGAAATGAAAAGAAATGTTGTTTCTCCTGGAGAAGGTAGGATGAGTTCCTCCTTCAATTTGACATAAGGGAAAAAGAAGAAAATAAGCACGTATGTAGTGTCTGTTAGGTACCAGGCATTGAGCTAAGTATTTACAAATATTAACTCATTTAGTCCTCACAACAATCCTGCTAAGCAGTTATTATCATTATCTCCCATTTTACAGTTAAGAAAACTAAGGCAAACAGAGGATAGGTGGCTTGTCTAGAGTCACACAACTAGTCAGAAAACTAGTGGATAAATGTATGGAGCCAATTTGAATTCAGCTCTTCCTAATACCAGAGCCAGTGCTCTATTCTTCATGCCACCTGGCTACTAGGACCTATAAAGTAAGTACCTATTAGACATCTGAAGGATCAACCATCAACCTCTAATGGCCTTTTAAAAACAAAGTAGATAGCCCCAAAGTTAGTCTAATAATTCCCAGCACTCAAGAAGAGTCAGCTATGGAATAAGAACCTAATATTTCAGAAGGAATCATCCTTTTATTTTTCCCCTATTTCTGTTCCAGAGTGCAGGAGTAGTACTATATTTCTCTTATTTCCCTCCAATCTGTCAGGAATTGCATCCAACAGCACAAAAAATACATAGTAGAAGATATTGTGAGCACCAGAGAGCAAACCCAATGAATTTAGCTGCAGAGTTAAACTGAAATATCAAGAGATACAGGCTCAGAAATGGTAATGAAGCAACTAGCTCAGGAGATTTGAGGAGCATCATAAGGGAAATATGGAAAGAGGAAAGACATCAAAGCTATGCAATAACAGAGGAGTGAGTTGTCTTGACATATGGATTCCCATCTCTGTGTATGTGACTCTATACCAGTGTTCTTTTAAGTATATACCCATTTTTCCCAATGATACCATGTACATTTGTGGAAGAGAGCCTTCCATATTTATAGAGGTGGGGAAAATATTTTATTTCTACTATTCAAGGTATATCATTTAAAAATCTATTCTTTTAGTTAATTTTGTCAACAGGCTGACTATTAAAAGTTGAATAAACTAGTGGGGACTTATGAGCTATAATTTTAGTAAAGCAGATCTAGAGTACCTTAAACCTGAAGTAGTCATTCTCTTGGCATATCAAATGCAAGAGTAGATATATCAAATGAAGAGTATCCCAGAGAGGACAGTATAAATAATAATTATAATTATAGTTAAACAACAACAATGACTCCTCACAGCTCAATTCATCATCCATGTCATAAGAGGAAAAAACAAGAGCAAAGTAAGTGCATGTCAGTCAGAATGATGATGTATATAGTAGAGACTTTGTGCCCAAAGATTAGTTTAGTAGCTTAAAGACCTAGCCAGAACCCTGAAATTATAGACATTAGGTCCTGCAATATCACCAGTTGGATTAGCACTGCAGAAAGTTCAATGAAGCTAGTTCAGTGAAGCTAGGAAATACACAGAGTGGCAAACGGTTGCAGTCTGGCCCTACTTGAAACTATTGTGCTGATCATCTTGACATGGTGAACAATGAAACAAGTGACATCCCTTCATGTTTTGGTACCACAAGAAGGCATGAAACATTGGAACTAATCAGAAATACCAATACCCTACTTGCTGGAAATGCTTTAGTGCAGATGGTGCTGACCACGAAAGCAAGCAAACCACAAGTACACTTGAAATGGACTGAAGACATGAATACTTTCATTATGTGCCAGTGCTATATAATAACAAAATTGGAAACAGATTTTACTAGTGCTAGGAAAGGGCTTTATACGTCTTTTTTGTTAATAGTAATCTCAGCTCCAAGTCAAATAGTATTGTATTGCCAACCAGCACAAGGCTATCATTAAAACAAAACAAAACAAAAATACCCTAACAACAACATCAAAAAACAACTTTATCTCTAAGAGAAGATTTGATTAAATAAGAGAGCAAATTTAGCCATTTGGATATGAAGAGGTAAAAGCAGAAGCCCCTGAAGTTATGAAAATCTTCCATGCAAACTCCAGGAAGTATATCTCAAAATGAAATGAATAAGCAAAACAATATTTATATCTCAAATGATTTTGAAAGGAAGGTTAGACTTCTGACATGCCCTTTTTGAGTTTGCATGAATCCAACTAGACTAATATTTGCTAATATTAGCCATCATAAACAAATCCCTTCTCATATAAACATTTCAGGGTCTTTATCTATCAGTACATGCAACAGTAATTGTCATTTTAAGAACCAGAGAAAGAACAATAGTTATCAAGGAATATCCTTACAGACAGACAAGTATCAAATACCAACATGATAGAAGTCATTTGCAATAGCTATTTAAAAATCTGGAGAATCTGCAGAAAATCACTCAAAGATTATACCCATATTTAGGTGGTATATATAGTAGAAAACTCAGACTTCATATTTCTTACTTAAATACAACTCCAAAGAAGAAACACAGAAAAGAATACAGAAAACAAAGGCACATCAAAAATTCTAGATTCCTATCATTAGCAATTAAAATCAAAAGTCAAAAGGATAAATGATACAAAGAGTTAAATAAACCAAAGAATGAAACAAACAATTTAAAATCAATTCAAATTTTTACTGCAAAGCCTTGAAAAGAACAGAATTCATGGAGAAGAGAGAATCTCTGAAGGAGAATGTGCAAAGTTTCTGGTTGCCTGCATAGTTGCAAGATCTTAACACAATTTAAAAAGAACACAAAAGGGAGAAAAAGGAAAGTTGTACAGCTTCAATATAATGAATAACAGAACAGGTACAAGAAAGGAGGTATTTGCAGCTAGCTCTACAAAACAAAAAAATGACAGGGACATATAATATTCTTAATTATTGGTCCACATCCCAAGAGTGGTGCATGAATTACTAGCAAAGCACTTTATCAGCTTCCTTTCAAACATAAGCCTGATCCCTCCTTTTCTTAACAGAATAAATTGCATATAACCAAAAGCAGAAAATACAAATGTCCCCTCCAAAGGTAAGCCATCTATGTTTATTTACTTTATGCCAAACATTGGTAGATTGTATTATTTTTTAAATCTACAAATACTTAAAAGAAAATATTGTATTGACTAAGCATCAAAAATGATGTTCCTAAAAGTTTTAGGGGCTTAAACAGCTACTTATTATGAATTCAGTGACTGTTAACTGAACTCCTCTGAAGTAATTTAACATCTATGCTGCATTTGTTGATTATCATATAACTTTGGATTCAATTGTATATTCGTGGCTTAATCATGTTCTTGAAATGTGAAAAACAGACCTAAGGATGGTGAGAATGCTAGAATATTTGCTATTTTCTTATATGAAACATACCACCAATATAATAATGTCAAGAACAATTGATAAAAAATGTGTTTTTTTTTTCAGGGAATCAGTTTAAGCCCCTTATGTTTCTGCTTGGTTTAAATCCATTATTATCTCTCTTAAAAAGAATTAAGCATGGCTTCCAAATTAAAAAGAGAGTTGAACCAAGGCATCTTTTTACTTATTTGAAACTGGAATGACACTTAACTATATGTCATATCTCCTTCATCTTGAGATCTTTCTCTAGTGATATCAAAATGTTATTTGAGTTTGAAAAGTATAAAATTCTGAATACACTCCAAGAAAAGATGGAGACTAAAAGCTGGAAGCTTGAATCCATAGATTACATTGAACCTACATATACCTACAAATTATTTGTCCTCTAGACAAAGCAGCTGAGTATAATAATGTCAAAGATATCAAAGCTGAATGGCAAAGACACATTCAGAGTAATGAATACCTATGCTATACCAGTGTGTGTATGTGTGTGTGTGTGTGTGTGTGTGTGTGTGTGTGTGTGTGTGTGCTGTTCAGCTATTTTTCAATTATGTCTGATTTTTTGTGACCCCGTTTGGGGTTTTCTTTGGCAAAGATACTGGAGTGGTTTTCCGATTCCTACTCCAGATCATTTTATAACTGAGGAAACTTAAAGGTTAAGTGATTTGGTCAGAATCACACAGCTAGTTAAGTGCCTGTAGTCCAGATTTAAATTCAAGAACATGGATCTTCCTGACTCCAGGCTTGGTGCTCTATCCACTATACCACCTAACTAAACACACAGACACACACAGACACACAATGCATATCTATGCACATACATGCATATATATATATGTACATTTATGCATACACATGTATATCTGTATAATGGACCATGACAAATTTGGGGTGTATCCTAAGAACCATACAATATTCATGAAATTCATAGTGTGCCATATTAAAGCAACTGTAGAAAGATTAATACTTTGTTGCCAAAAAAAAGAATAAAATAGACATTCTTAGAATACATGATAAAATAAGCCAAGAGCCTACCAAATACTCCTGAAACAAAGGCATGCCAGTTCACTAAGTAATAGTAAAAGTTGTAACAGGTATACCCCATTGGATATATTGAGCATAATACAAAATAGTTTGCTTACAGATGAAATTTATAAATGACTAAAGTATAAGAATGAAACCTAATTGAACTTAGCCAACAATATAAATAAAAAAGCATCCAAAAATGGTTGTCCCATCAATTGGTTTGTGGAAATGTAGGAGTTTATAATAATAATTCAGGATTAGGCTATTGCTGTGAAAGAATGAAGAATTATTCTTAAGGAACTTGGATTTAGTGGTCAATACAGAATTTGTAAGAAAACATTAACAGTGGAAACTGTGCAACACATTATTAACTACTGATTATAAAAACTGGTACCTACCAGCAAGGCATGATCTGGTGGCTGGAGGTATATAGAAGAAGCTCACTGTCTTTCTTGGGATGACAGACAACAAATCTTTACGCTAGAATTTCAAACTTCAAAATAATCTTGGAGAATTCAGAGTAATAAAGTCTCCTGGAATAGGATCATTTTCACTATTGAGAAAGAATTATTTCCATAATCACCTTTTCTTTTTCTTTTTTTACTTGTTCTCTTTTTTAAAATTTAAGAATATTTTTCATAGATGTTGCCATACCAAATATTCATGATCTCTAAGCTAAACAGAATGAAAAGCTTTCAAAATAAAGAGACCAGAGAAGAAAAGAAAATAGCAGAAGAAATCAATATCATATGTGAACAAGGTACCATGTTGTCCCACCTGTCACTGGAATTGTATCAATGATATTTTCAGTGAGCATACAAAAGGACTTTCACATCCTAATACTTTGATTCATTTACCAAAAGCAGGAATTTCACCCACTTTGAAATTATCTTAGAATATTAAAAATAAAAGAATAGGATTATAACAATTTAATCTTTGTGATTCCTCTTTTTTATTAAAGCTTTTTATTTGTATAATATATGTATGGGTAGTTCCCCAGCATCGATCTTTACAAAGCTTTCCATTACAAATTTTACCCCAGTCCCCTCCCCTCCCCTAGATGGCAGGAAATCCACTACATGTTAATAATGTTGAAATACTTGACAAATTGTGCAAGAAAAATCCTATCTACAAGAAAAAAAAAATTAGAGAAAGGAAACACAATGCAAGCAAACCTCAATAGAGAGCATGAAAATGTTACATTGTGGTCCATATTTCATATCCCTCTCTCTGGGTGTATATGGTTTTCTTCAGTGAACAATTGGAACTGGTTTGAGACAATTCTTTGTTGCAGAAAGCCATGTCCATCAGAATTGATCATCATGTAATATTGTTGTTGCTGTGTATAATGATCTCCTGGTTCTGCTCGTTTCACTCAGCATCAGTTCCTGCAAGTCTCTCCAGGCCTCTCTGAAATCGTCCTGCTGATCGTTTCTTACAGAGCAATAATACTCCATAATATTCATATACCATAATTTATTCAGCCACTCTCCAATTGATGGGCATCCATTCAGTTTCCAGTTTCTTGCCACTACAAAAAGGGCTGCCACAAACATTCTTGCACATGTGGGTCCCTTTCCCTCCTCTAAGATCTCTTTGGAATATAGGCCCAATAGAAACACTGCTGGGTCAAAGGGTATGCACAGTTTGATAACTTTTTGAGCATAGCTCCAAATTACTCTCCAGAATGGTTGGATCCCTTCACAGTTCCACCAACAATGTATTTGTGTTTGTGACTCCTCTTTAGGGTTCTCTTGGCAGAGATATTGAAATGATTTGCCATTTCCTTCTCCAGCTCATTTTAGGGAGGACAAGCTGAGACAGGATTAAGTGACTTGTCCAGGATGACACAAAAGTAAGTGTCTGAGTTCAGATTTGAACTCAAGAAAATTGTCTTTCTGACTCCAGCCTGGCACTCTGTTCACTATATCACTTAGCTATTCTTCTTTTTCCTCTGAGGCAATTGGGATTAAGTGACTTGCCCAGGGTCACACTGCTAGGAAATGTTAAGTGTCTAAGACCAAATTTGAACTCAGGTCCTCCTGACTTCAGGGCTGGTGCTCTATCCACTGAGCCACCTAGCTGCTCTTATTTATTCCCATTTTCATTTAGCTCTTTGAAAAGATGAGTAGAAAGGCCAGATTGTGGTGGCCCTTACTTATAATCCCTGCATCCGGAAAGGCAGAAGCTGATGTATTTCTTATGTTTGAACTGCAAAAGGGCTAAATTCAACTGGGTGTCCACATTAGATCTGGCCCTCATTTATTATTGCTATTATATATTTATAATTGCTATAACCCCATGAATCTTTCTGTTTTACAGATGAAGAAACTTTAGAAAGATTAAGTGGCTCACCAGTAGTCACACAAGATGGAAATTGTTAAAACTATATCAAAGGGTCTTAGTTTTAGTAGTCTTTTTGCTGTGTCATTTCACTTTTTAGCCTTCCATTTCCTCATCTTTAAAATGAGGATATTGAATTCTATTCCATTTAACAACATTTTATAAAGGCCTTAGGATGCGTAAGGCATTGGCAATACAAAGACAAACATGAAAGTATGTCTTTTCTCAAAGAGATTGCGTGTCATTAGTAAAAGCTGACATTTGCACAGCATTTTAGGGTTCCAAAGTGCTTTACATATATTTTTTCATTTGGCTAGATGATCTCTAAGGTCCCAGTCCCACCAATGAAATCATTTGACCCTACTGTACAATTGCAAATGTTCTAGGTTCTCCATATAATCTAGCACTGCTCTCATTCTCAACTTGATTGTGACTATTTCCCTCTAATTGTAAGAAATTCACAGTCCCTTAGGAAATAGTGCTCTTTCCAGAATGCTGTCTATTTTTTATTAAAAAAATCTGAGTTGGAGGAGAGTTTTCCCCTTCCTAGTCCTTTTTTATTTTTAGAATCACAGAAAGTCAGAGCTTAAAGGGACCTCAGAGATTATCTAAAACAATCCCTTTATTTTACAGATGAAGAAATTGAGTCTCAGAGAAGCAAAGTGAGCTGCCAACGATCACACAATTAATTCATGGCAAAGACTTTTCTTTTCCTGTTCCTCTGAGGAAGTTTTTAAAAAAAGTTCAGAATGGGAATTTTTGCCATAGAAGTTCAGAGCTCCATTCCCACCCTCCTCCCTCCACATTGGCCACCCTATCTCACACCTGCTGCCCAGAGAAGAACAGATTTGGCCAGTTTTCTCCTGGAACACACACAGATACTTCATAAAGAGGAGGTTCTATAACAACAGAGTTTGTAAAAAAAATAAAGTTAAGGTTGTTGGAAAGGATAAGGTTTAATTTTTAATGTATGACTGTGGACTGTCCACACTTTTTGATTATTGATTTTTTCTTTCAACCCCTCTCTTTTCCAAGGATTTTTTCTTTAAGATGGAAGTTATCCCAGAACTAAGATATTTACATCATTTGATAAAAGTTTGGGAAAAGGATAGAGTATGTTTCACACAAACAGAAATGCAGAGTGACAGAAGAGTGCTAGATTGGAGGTCTGGAGACCTATGTTCAAATTCTGAACCTCAATGGATTACAATATCCTTATCTGTAAATTATAAGGAATTAGGCTATATGATTTTTAAAGTTCCTTTCTAGTTTGAAATCCTAAGACACTAGGAAAAGAATACTCCCAAAGCAAAAAAAAAGAGTAAGCAGTATAGTGGCTTCAGGAATTTATGGAAATTAGTTGACCGGTTAGGCACAAAATAGGCTCCTGTAACTCCACGAAAAAGCAAAAGTTTGAAGATGCATTTACTTTGAAAATGTATACAGTGGTAAAATGAAAAAAAAAAAGTAGGTTACTTTGCTAAAGGAAAAAAAAACCTAGAAAATGCAGGTCAGAGAGGGAGGGATTGAGAGAAAGAGAGAGAGAAAGAGGGAGGAAAGAAGGGAGGGAGAAGGAAGAAGCAAAAGAGAGAGAAAATCATACCGAGAGAAAGACCTAAAAAGACAGAAAAGGGGGAGTAAACAGAGGGAGGGAGTGGGGTGAGAGAGAGGGAAAGTCTGTAGCCAAATGAGTGAGACTTGGCAGGTCGACAGGATCAACACAGGCCAAGCAGCAACTGCACTTGCTAAGTCTAGTCTATTGTTGCCCTTAAGGGGGTGAGGGGAGTTGTTTATTTGTTTTGTTGTTTGGGTTCTTTGTCTCTTTTGTTCCTAAGCAGTTAGTATGCTTCTTTCCCAGACACTGGGCCCAGGAACAGGCTTAAGAATTTTTCTTAAAGGGACACACAATTGATTTTCCTGACGGAGCAATTCACACTTGAAGGGATGATTAAAAAGAACAAGGATTATATATAAATATATATTTTTTTCAAAACACAATATTTTATGTTGTGCTTTAGTTGGCTAATAACTATAAATTGGCCAATTTCACCTTCTGCAACTAAGTCTCTCTCTGTACGAAAAAGAAAGAAAAAACAGAACTTTCCCAGTCTGTGCCACCCTCCCCTGCCCAACTAACTTAATTCCAAACTTTTCAAATCAAACCAAATATAGAACATATAGGAGTAATTTCCTGACACACATTAGTAAATAATCAATGTTTTATGCTGGTGGGAAGGAGGGAGGAAGGAGTGAGTAGAGATTGAATCCAGGCAAAATTGAAAATCTCAATGTGGACCTAAAAGTACCATTATTAAAAGGGAAGGAATCAGAGAGACAGAAAAGAGATGGTTTGTTGTTGGAAGTTACCAGGTCCAGGAAAAAATGATCCACCATCTGGAATGGTGGACTGAGCCCTAAATGTGGAGTCAAAGATTTCAATCAAATCCTGACAGTGACATTCAATATTTCTTTGTGATTTTAACTAAATTGATTCACCAATCTGGTCTTTATTGTCTTCACCAATAAAATGAGGGGATTGGGCTAGACTGAGGTTCTTAATCTGAAATCTAAAAATTTTGATGTATATACATACATACATAAGTATCCATATCCATATATATACACATATATGGATATCTATTTATATATGTATACACACATTTATTTTGTAATCCCATGTGTTTTATTTTATGCATTTTCAAACTTCTTTTTCCTAAGAAGGTATCCACAGGCTTCACCAGACTGCTAAAAGAGTCAGGTGTGACAAGTTTACTTCTATTCTATCATAAGTTAAGAAATCCTGGCTTGTATGGCTTGGTCCACCATATAAGATGTGATCCAGCTCTTAAATTCTCAGTTGTCTTAAGTGAAATCTATTTCCAACAAACAACAACTACAACAAAATCTATTTCCTCTTTATTGAACAACTTGCTAGTCAAGTCCCTGCTTTCCTTCCATTTAAGACAACAGCTCTCTAGCACTAGGAACGGTTCTGATGCTAAATTCTTCCTTTAAATTTGACCACTCTCTCTTCAGAGATGGGCCATCACCACACTCTACAACCAGGAATGAAAGGAGATCAGCTGATCTCCTAAACTGAGGACATTCAGCTACTTAGAGGTCATTGAACTGAACAGAGCCCTTTTAAATTTATTCAATTTGGGGGATGGGATAGGGGAAGCATCCTGAACTCTTTTGACTACAGTACTTTGTTTTGATAAAGACTCCCAGCTTCCTGTACCAGCTATAATGTAAATAGGCCATGTTCTAGCAGGAAAACCTTCTGAAATAATAAAATGACACCAAAAAAAAAAAAAAAAAAAACCAACCAGATATTATCCAAAGAACCTTAATGTCCTAATTCCTGCCCTTCACCCTTCAATCCTCTCCTTGCCCAGCATTTTCTCACCCAACCCCTTCTTTCCCTCCCCAAATAAACAAAAATATTAAAAATCCAGGTGGCTTCAATGTTAAAATATGAAAGTCCACAGAGTTATAACAAGGTGGAGGATTGTGAATGGGAAAGGGACATAGGACATTATGTTTGTGTATGCAATCTTTATGCTCCAATCAAAGAAATTAAATATACTATCAGTTTAAAAGAACTAGATGTTATAGCTAGTCATAAAAATATAGGACAGGGAAGCTGGAGAGACTTTATAAAGAGAGTTGGGGTGATTTAGCGATGTGGAAGGAATATCCTTTTCCCCAAAGGAGGTTTAAAATTAAAGGGGAAAGAAATCATAGCCCAGTAGGCCTGAAAGCAATCCTGCTTATACACACACACACACACACACACACACACACACACACACACACACACCCTTTTCTTTCCAGCTGAATTTATTTCTTGCCCTCTTCTCCCCTTCTCTTTCATTCTTCCTCCTTCCCTCCCACCCCCAACAAACACTCCTTTATTTCAGAGCCAGGGCTGCCCTTCCACAAGATGCTGTTGCTATTGCTGCCATTCCTTGTGAGCTTTCCTAACTGAGCTTTGAGAGGATGGTAAACCTGTCCCACCTGACCCTCCCCAATCTCCATAGATACTCTAAGAGACTCCCATTGACAACTATTCTTGTTTCTGTCCTAAGCAAGGAATAGATAATAGGAAAGCAGTATGATGAAGTTTGAAGTCTTGCACTGAGGTTTAGGACTTCTAAATTCAAACCCTGGTTATTTATGATTTTTTGTGACTCCAAGCAATCATTTCATCTCTTCAGCTAAGAGGGGGACAATAATGTATTTATCTCTCAAAAGTTTGTTTTGGAGAATGTGCTTTGTAGACCTTAAGACAGAATAGAAAAATGAGTTATTGTACAAGGCTATTTCTGTATCTTTCCTTGGCTTTAGCATTATTTCTGAATGAAAGGTTGAACAGAACTTAAAGTATTATAGTCATTTATTATATGGCATAAATATGTACTTAATTTTAGAAGACTAGCATATGGTGGTAAGTATAAAGTATTTTTTAACAATTTTTTCCAATTTGTGTCAAAGTTGCAGAGGCAATTGTTGCTTTTTTGTGGACTTTTCTTCATTAACATCAGACTGGGTCAGTTTATTCAGAACTTTAAGTCCAAAGTGCCAAAGAAGACTGGGAAATGACTGAATTCTGGTTGGGATAATAATATATTTTTTTAAGTAGCCTAATTCAGCATACTCTATCTGAAAATGACTTCTAATTTTTTTTTTTTATGGCTGGTGTCAAGACAGCAAAAATATGTAAAAGCTCCAGACTTGGAAAATCGGCCGATATGTCTCAAATCAGAGTTGTAAAAAATGAAGTATATTAAGACTGAAAAATCTCTGCCAATCTACAGGGCCAGGTGCCTTGCCATCGACTTTGGACTTTGTTCATCTTTCATGCAGGACATTTCCAGGCACTAAAGATTAGAAAATTCACTTCTCTAACATTGAAAAAAACAATCCTCTGCCAATCAATAACGACATAAAATCTATATCTACATTACACATATATACATATGGATGTTTTCTAGCTTAGGGCTTTTACTACAGTTTGTTCTGATCATTTCAGTAAAGGGACTTGTTTGAAGTCCCTTTTCGAAGGGATTGAGGAAACTTTTGCCCAACTCTGATTCACTCTACCTAGTTGGCAACAGCTATACTGCACCCTAGGAAAAAAGGAGAGGATGTTTCAAAGATAGGGGAGCAGTTTGCCGGGATTCCTGTTAAAACAAAACAAAACAAAACAGGCTCCATCCAAAGAGCAAGGTCGGGGGTGGGAAGGAAGAGAAGAGGGAAAGAAACGGTCAAGTTTTCTGAGTCTGTCTCGTTCCTCTCTTGAAAGCAGGGGGCAAGAGAATAGCGGTGTACCCGGGAAGAGAAACTGGGATGAAGAAACAGTCCAAGGTAATAGGCAGCTATCCGCCGATAGGCAGGAATGAGAGAGCAGCAGAATTGGGGATGCAGGACGTTCTGCCTGGATGCTCCGAGACAGATAAGAGATAAAGAGAGAAATAGGAAAAGTGCACGACAAAAGAAGTTGAAGTGGGGTGCTCGGGTTGAGATTTTTAATTTTTTTTTTTTAAAGAAGTAAGTGTGTACAAAACTAGCTCGGGATATCATACGGCCTCAAGCAAGCCTGAGATGGAGAAGAGGGGGGCGGGGAAGGGCGGAGAAGTGAAGAGAACTGGGGTGGGAGATGCAGAACAAATTCCTTCCCACCAGAGTCACAAGTCTTCGGGGACTCCTGGGCGTACAGGCTCCGAGGGTCTTAGTCCTCCAGAAAGGTCTGCCCTTCGAGGAGAGAGAGGGTAGGACAGAGGAAAAGGGGGGCGGGGTGGGAAAGTCGGGGTTTTTCCTTTTTCTCTTTCCTAAGTCTTGCCTAAGAACTCCAGGCCAGCTCCAACAGAGTAGAAGGTCTGTAGGGGGAAGGAAAAAAAGAAAGCAAGAGAAAATTCTGCTGTGGCAACTTTTGAAAACTGGCTGCATGATTAGTGGCGAGGCACAAAGCGGAGAGACAGCTGCACCATCCCGGGTGGGGGTGAGGGTGATGGTGGGGGGGACTGTAAGGAAACAGTCCGCAGCCGGGACCCAGGGGGCGTGGGCAGGCCGCCCGCACACAGTCTCTGGGACAGGAAAGGTTGAAATGTTATCGCCTTTAAGTCGCTCGAGAAAAGTAACCCGAAAGGAAAGTCAGAGACTTTTGCCTAGTGAACAACCTGTTGGAAAGCCACGAGGTGAAGCTTTCTTCTTGCTGCTCTGGTAGACTTAGTGATTATGGGGATTAAAAAGAGAGCTGATTCTCTTAGGGGCTGGCGGGCATAGCCAAAGATAGAGGAGCTAGTGTTAGGCTCGTGTTTTGTTTGAAAGTACCCACAAGCAGTTGAGTGCACCCATACCGTCCATGTTTATAGCGCTTTCAGGATCACAAAGTGCTGTCTACACAACCACACCGCCCTCTAAATAATTGTAGAAGGAAAAGATAGACAGGCTCTGGTCTCCCCGTCCTCCTCTTGCACTCCAAACCACTCTTCTTTTCACCTCCCTGCTTCGCCTTCCGCAGACCCATCGCGGTTAACCTTTGGGGCACGGGCCGGCGAACGAACTGTGCCAGCCTCCCTTTTCCTATATCCCGGGGCAGGTGGCAGCGCGGGCAAGGCAACAAAGCATGGACGCGAACGTGGAGGGGGGGGAGACTAAGCCCAGCCGAGCTCAGTCTGACCCAGCCGGCGAACTCTAGAGAGTTGCCAGCCTGCTTCTTCTGACCCCAGGTCCTCGGCCATCGCACATTAATCCCGCAGAGACGGAAAACGAACCTCAGGAAGGAAGGAAAGTTTCCCCCCAGCCCAGCCCGTGCGGGAAAGGGGAAAGTGTAAGGCAGTGGTGGCGCGGAAGGGAGCTCCAGGGACCCGCATTCCTCTGAGCGCGGGGACCGAGAGAATTTGCGGATTCGGAAGCCTGCGCTCAGCAGATCTGCAGACCCGGGACCACATTGCCCTATTCTGAATACAACGGAGAGAGGCGTCCTTAGGTTCCCAATACCCAAGAGCTATCTAATCTTCTTCCTTTGCTGCAAACCGGGGCAGTTCGGGGTGTCTTTCCCCCTCCCCCACCCCTACCCGATCCATTTCTGTATAAAACCAAGTTGTACTACAAGGGATGCATCCACCAAGGGTGGCCTTGGGATTTAGGGGAACGCAGAGAAGGGGGCTGGTTCCTATTTTGCATTTGTGTGGAGTGTCTCCTAAGAAGTTTAAAGGAGTCTTTCAAAATGGTCAGACTCCCTCTCTCTTTTCACCACGGGGTTTAGGGAAAGTGGGAGGAAGATGAGGTTATTTAAAGCTCATTTGCTACCAGTACAAAATGTTCCAGCTCTCCCTCTCCTGTCTCGGCGCGCCTCTGCCCAGCCTTTGATATTTAAGACCGGCAAGATCCCCCATGAAACTACCTGTTAAGGAAACGAGTGACACCGCATTCTTAAGAGCTCGTCATGTCTTAAAAAAAGAAAAGAAAAAAGTCAATCACATTCTTTGGAGAGGGGGTTGTTCTTGAGGTGCCACCGGGAGGGTGCCCCGTGGGTGGGGAAGAGAAGCAGCAGAGGCATGTAAGCACTGCTGTCCATCAGCCGCCCATCCAAACTGTCCCCAGTCCGTCCCCGCTCGGCTCCATTCCTGAGCACCAGCCCGGACTATCCTCGTTAGTGAGTACGGACACTGGCCGCACGGAAGAGCACGAACATGTACCTAGAATGCTAGCTTTGGGGTACGACTCGAGATTCCTAGTTGACTTTGGCAGAGCGGGTTTCCTGGCTTGACAAAAACCAAAACCAAAACCGCCTCCCCTAGTTAGGGCTTTCCTTCCTCAGCCCCGAGCCAGCTCCCCAAGCTTAAGAAGCCAGTCAGGTGAATTTCTCGAATTTGAATTCAACTGTTTTCTTGACATTCTGGAAAACTTCGATCTCGTTGTTCCCGAGTCAATCTATTGATTTGTTAAATCTTTCACTTTGTGTCCTTAAATACAAAATAAAATAAAAAAATCATAGCGCCATTGGGAGGGAGGAAGGAATGGTACAAAATATTATTTTCAATACCATTTTATTCGGCTTCCTTTGATATTTTCACCTCTTACTTCGCAAAATTATCTGTATTATTTTTGGTCCTGACTTATGTTACGACAGTAATGTGTCAGTAGCTGATGCATTGGGTCTAGGTGATTTAAAAAATAAAATAAAATAAAACCCTAGTCTATGAAGACTATCTGGACTTAAGCTTGATCATCATTTTAGACAAATGAGTATGAAATTTATTGTAATTATGATGTTGCTGATTGCAATACATTGAGATCATATTTCATGTATTATAAAATATTTGCTGCAGCACAACTTTTGTATCTATTTTTTAAAACGGGGTTTGGGGGTGAGAAGGTGATGCTGGGATGGAATTTAGGAAGGCTTGCCTTCATCCATGTTTTTTTTCCTAAAGAAATCCCACCGACCTGCTTCGCTAACTCCCCTATCACTACTAGCAAGGAGCCGACCTTCGGAGCAGAACCTTGAGACTGGATGGGGTGGGGGGAATGAAGAAGGCGGGGGAGGGAGAGGGTCACATTGGGCTGAATATTTTTGTTTTCGGAACTGAGTCCAAAGCTTTATTTCTCAGCATTTGTGTCTTGATTATACCGAGTTACAGAAAAGGATCCCCGAAAACGAAATACTACATAAATATTATGCAATAAAAGGTGTAGGAAGGAGGAGAGGGGAAATGAGGGAGTCTTCTTTGGAGGGGATACTCGTTTTGACAGTGAAGGAAACAATGTTCGGTTAGGGGAGCAGGATTGCCTGGAAGAAGAGCATATGATCAGACGTGGCATCCAGTCCACCTGACGACTTTGTAATACTGCAATAAATCAACTCTGGCTTGAAGTCCCCTTTCCTTTTCGGTCACTTGTGGCCTCCCTATTCACCTAGGTGACACCATTCACTCCCGGGACGCCCCGTCTTTTTCTTGCAGTTTGGCTGTACCTTTCCAGCAATTTAAGAGGATTTAAGAAGTCAGCTCTTCCAGTGGGTTCAACTCTTCAAATCCTCGGCTGCAACATTTCTTTTTTCTAACAACTAGAGCTAGGAAACGAAACAATGTTTTTCTCGTTATTTATCTTCTTCTACCCCTTTCTCTCCTCAGTCCCGAGTCGCATCCCAAAGGGATCAGCACAAGGGTAACAATGTAGCTTGTATACATAACTTGCCCAATAAAGAAAAAGGCACAAGTACTAGACGTTCAATGAAGGCACGGCCATGAATTTTCTTTGCAAACCTTTAAACGGTTCTGATATACAATGTGCCAATTTTCTGTATACAGGTGTTGTGAGAACCACCCAGGCAAGGTGTTTGGGGTTTTTGTTACTGTTGTTTCTCTTGTTGGTTATAATGTGTAAACTGTTCGGTCTACGAATAACAATTCATCTTGTGCTACAATTTACAAAAGCCTGGGTATCTGGTTTTGTAAATCCCATAGGTAGCTAGCTAGCTCACTCTGTTTAAATTTCTGTCCCGGTACTTGCAAGGATGATTCAGTACCAAGGAGACAGCACAGTACCTGTGCTTTGGGAAATCGCAATATGCTGTAATACACACATACATATTTTATTTCTCCTTTGCTGTGTTACAACAGACTGTGTCCAAATAAATTGGATATCTCAAAATATAAGCGCTTGCAGTCAAAACACACCTACCGTTTGGGGAAGGCACTATGCTTGCTTTTGTATGGATGTGGGTGTGTGGACATACCTCACTCTGGTTAGGCACACACACTTTTTTTTAAACATGTATGGTTTGTCATATACGGATGCCTTGCATCTGTTTCACATACCCTATTTTTATGTCAAAAATTCAGCCGACTACATGTACTGGCAAGATGTAAAAACTCAAGCCCGACTTCTTATAATGTGAAAGAGAGTGGAGGGAAAGTGGAAACATTCCTTACCAGCAGCTTCCAGTCTCTCAGGAACATGAGGCCTCGATGAAAGGATGTGCTTAGGAAAATCACAGCTAAGGACCAGGGCAAAAAGTGAACAGCCTTTAAGAGGAAGAAATCTCCATTTACTTTATTTTACTTTTTGTTGTTGTTGTTGTTATCTTTAGATCACTTTGGATGATCTCCCCTTACCTTGATAAGCCAAGGGTTCATTGCATAAAAGTGCATGAATCAGAAAGCCCAGAACTCAGGGATTTCTCGCTCATCAACCTCAACCCCATGATTTCTTAAGAATCATATTCTTTAGGCCTTCTCCAGAAGACAGGTGTATTCCTGAGAGCATAGGAATGATTCAGTGTTGCCCTTCAATGGGATATTTCTCGTTCCTGAAATAAGGGGAAAGAACAAGTGGTGTGCCAACCTAAGGAGAATTGGCAGAGATTGAGTGGCAAGCTAAGTCCAGAGGCAGATGAATGTGGATAAGATATCTTTGACTTGCCATTTACTGAGTGACTTTGGGTAAGCCATTTTTACCTCTTTGCCTCAATTTCCTCAACCATAAAAAGTGGTGGTTAGACTGGAAATGAGATAATATATATAAAACTAATTGCATTAATGCACCTAATGCAATACCTAAATGGGATTTTATTGTTAATATTAATGGCTAACAATTTTATTTTTCATGATGTTAATGAGTAAAATTATGATCACGTTGCTGCTCAAAATCTTGACACCCTATACTCATGTACATGGCAATCCTCTCCTGATTTGGATTTGTGGGTAGGAGGAGGTAACATTCCACCTGCCTTTACATTGCTTTTCATAAAGGTAATTTTCAATCAGTTTGATGTCAACCATGCCCCTAGAAATAGTTCCATTTACTTTCCTAAATACTTATCTCATAGGGTAAAATACCCTTACCTACAGATGCTCCTAAAAGCATCTTCTTTTTTTTCCTTTTGCACCCCTGAATCCTCCCAAGATTTCTAGGGGTTTACTGGCTAGATTTCTTTTTTAGGACCATGCCTTAAATCAAAACCAGTCAGTCTTATTACCACTACTATTACTAATGGTACAAGTTAACCACACAAGATTCATCTAATTCACACTTTACCTCCCCACTACACAGTGGGAAGGCAGACTTGAGAGCAGTTTTACTTCTTGCCACTTAGCTCTCTCTGAGCCTTAGTTTCCTTATCAATCAGAGGAGATAATAATAATACTGGTAAAACTGAGTTCTAGATGGGCTTTTAGGGATTATCTAGTCCATTTTCTTATATATAAGGAATCAGAAGTTTAGAGAAGATGAAAGTGAGTTTCAAGATTGAAACACAAGGAAGTGGCAGAGTCAGAAATATACCCACCAGATCTATCTTCTTTGCCACTGCCTTCTCCCTACATTAGAGATCATCCAGGATAACTGTCTTATTTTACATGAGAGAGAAAACTCAAAGCTCAGGGAAGCTGAGTCATTTCTTCAAGATTATAGGAAGCCATGTCTCCTGTTGTCTAGGCCATTGCTCTCATTTCTTAGTCTGGGCATGATTACAGCAGTATGTGGGGGAAAGAAAAGGATGTAAGAGCAATAATGCCTACATTCAAAAGGTGAGAGAGGTGACATACCTCTTCCTTCCTTCCCACTCCTCCATTTGTGGAGTACTTCTCTCTGGATTAGGCTGTCTCAGCACCTCTTGGGGCATCAGGTGTTTTCCTAGTTCTGTCTATGATTCCTGGGTAAGTACTCTCTTTCCCAGTTCACTATGGTTTGGTTTTTTATGTTTATGTTTATGTTTATGTTTATGTTTTTGTAAGCAATAGTTTTTCAAGCCCAAGTTTGCTCAGATATAAAATGAGGACAATAATACTCTTTGGAGTATTTTTGGAGGACTTTTGTTATGAATCATTTAAATCCCATAGAAATGTGATATAGGTAATGTAATTCAAAATAGTCCACCCTTTAATACTTTATGCCATTGTAGCTTGTTCCCCAGGAACATTTGGGTTGGCCAATAGTATCTCTTTTGCACCTTCTACCCTGAATCTAGAAGTCTAAGAGCTCTTTACTTGGAGGCAGCATAGACACTGTGCTGCATCTAAAGTCAGAACCTGCATTCAAATCCTACCTTTAACATCCACTTCCTGTGTCAACTTGCTCAAGTCATTTGTCTCTGAGACTCAGATTCTCTTCTGAAAAAATGAAGGAGAGGTTATACTAAATGGTTTTTGAGGTCTGCAATCTACTTTTTCTTAGAAATACTGCTGACCTTGAGTTCACAAGAGTTTATTGTTTTTAAATGTTTGAAAGGGAAAGGGTGGAGTTGAGGATATATTTATGGGGAAAGGGGAAGGTTTGTCATAAAGTACGAAAAGGATATGTGGTTTTGGGTGGTATGTGGTATTCAAGAGTCCTTTCAAATCATATCTTGGCAATTGTTGGTGGGTGCCTATTTTTGCTCATCAGTTTCTGTAGCAGGAGGCAAGAAGAAGAAGTTGGTTGGGGAGGATAGTTTCCTTGTCCCTATATGCCTACCTATATAATCTAATGAATCATAGTTTAATAGAATCATACAATGAAGGGATCCCTGAGGTCATGTAGTCTAATCTTGACACACATCATGACTCCTTTCTATAACATCCCAACTGCTCATCATTTAGCATCCAGTAAAAACCACCAGAGATGAGAAGACTCATTACCTCCCTCAGAGCCTATTCCATTTTGGTTAACTCTAATTGTTAGGAAGTTTTTCTTATACATTGAGCCAAAATTTGTATCCCTTTAACTTCTATCATTGGTCTTTGTTTTACCTTCTGGAGGCAGGCAGAACTAATGTAATTTTCTTTACTATATGTAACCTTTAAAATAATAAAAGTCTATGATTATGCCCCCATTAAATATCCTCTTCTACAGGTGAAGAATCTTCAGTTATTTTTAATCTATCTTTACATAAAATGATTTTTGAGTCCCCTTGCTCACCAACTAGAGGTTGGCCTTCTCTGGATAAACTCTAGCTGTTTGATGCCTTTCCTAAAATATAGAATTCCACAATGCCCCAGATGTGGGCTGTCTAGGGCACAATCTACAATCCAGCTGAGTGTTACACTTTCATCATTATCTCCTCCAGGGCAGGTGTGTGAGACTTCTGACAAAAATCATACCCAATTTGGGGAAGCTGTGATTTTTTTTTTCCAGTGGAAAAAAAGAGATTAGAAAGTAGAAAGACAACAGAGAGATACATGTTTGACACATTAATGACTTGAAATGAAGTTTAATAAGTTTGTGACAAAGCCTGAGAATAGGTAGGGGAGAAAGTGGAAAGGCTACATGTCCTTAGTTTAGTTTTTCTGTTACCAAATATGTCTAATTTTCTTCTGGAAAGCCTGTTTTTTCTTCACTGAGGTTTCCTCAGTCTGAAAGAATCTCTAGATATGGTTTGGCGTATTATACTAGAAAATAGGAAATATAATAGGGAATGGGCCTTGAAATTATGAGTAAGAGGAAATATGACATAGGCTTATTTTTCCTTAGCCAGACTGGCACTGTTGAGCAGCATAAAAAGGTATTGGAGGGCGGGGTGTGGTAATGGAGACTCCTACAGGCGATTCTGTAGCTATTATGAATTAGATAAGATTATCATAGCATCATAGGATTCTAAAACTGGAATTTGTTTTTAAATGTTTGATTATCTAGTTCCTATATCATCCTTTTATTTTACAGTTGAAGAAATTGTAAGTGACTTGTTCAAGGTCACACAAATAGTAAGAATTACAACTAAGATTCAAACTCTTGTTTCTCCATATGCTGAGAGAAGACACAAACATGAAGGAAATTTGTGAATGGCGAAGGGGAGATTAAGAAGAGGATAGTGTGAGGAAGGAAATTTTCCAGTTATTTTAAGTCTAGGAAAAGGAATACTTCATATCCTTCCTTAAATTCCCAAGTTTCAGGAAAAAGGATGCTGCGCCCCCTGGTGCAGCTAGATGCTAGCAAAAAGTAATGAAACTAATGATTAATAAACATGGAAAGATGGTCAAATATCTTAATAATCAAAGAAATGCAATCAAGGCAATCCTAAAGATATTGACTTTCTCCCAGTAGAATGGAAAAAATTGAAAAGGATAAAAATTCAATGTTGGTGAGACTGCAGGGAAATAGGCACTCTCAGATATTGTTGATGAGACTACAGACTGGTAAATATATTTTTTGGGGGGAGAGGAAAATGGCAATGTACAATAATAGTAATAAAAATAATCAGAGATTTTGATCTATAGTTTCTATAGCTAGGAATTTTAAAAAGTCATAAAAGCAGGAGAGATTCATCTGAACAAACATATTCATTGTTTGCTCTACTTGTCTGGTGTCAAACAATGATGTTACAATGATATCTTTAGAAAACCTAATGGACTTTTTAAATTTCTAAGGCAAATGTTAGAGAACAAAAAGAAACTTCTAAAGGATCTGACACTTTTCTTCTTACAACATAAGGAAATAGAAAGTGAAATATACTTCTCTCTAAGAAGATGGAGTGATTTTTTGCATATTTTAGATAATAGTAAAATATATGTTTAGAAGCATCTTGGTATAGTGGAAAGGAAGCTGAGGAAACTTGGATTCTAATATCAATTCTAATCTTGAGAAAGTCTCTCTTAGCTTCAAATCCTTTATCTATAAAATTAGAGATTTGCACTAGCTAGAACATCTTTTTCATTTCTAATAATTGAGGATAAATTAGGTCCTTTCCCCCTTCACTTCTTGTTCTTGGAATTTTCTTAAAGCTCCTTTTAATAATAACTCACATTTCTATAGTGCCTTATATTTTTTTGGTTTTATTTTTAATAATATTTTGTTTTTCCAAATATATGCAAAGATAGTTTTCAGCAGTAACCTTTGCAAACCTTGTATTCCATTTTTTTCTTCTTCTCTCCCTCCCTCCTCCCTCCAGTGCCTTAATTAAAAAAAAAAATCATGTTTCTTAGACAAACCTGTGAGGCAGATAGAACAAGTGTAATCTAATTATGGATGAGGAAATTGAGTCTCAAGGAAGTTGAAATGTCTTCCCCAGCATCACTCAGGTAGTAAGTTTTCTGGGTACTTATATTCTAAAGTCTCCTTACTTAAATTCAGGGTCCCCCCCTACATGTTAACCTGGAGTATCAGTACATGGGCAAAAATATTGTGTTTTCATCATTCTAAATTTAAATTCTAG
Organism: Myrmecobius fasciatus; assembly: GCA_023553655.1. Taxonomy (NCBI): domain Eukaryota; kingdom Metazoa; phylum Chordata; class Mammalia; order Dasyuromorphia; family Myrmecobiidae; genus Myrmecobius; species Myrmecobius fasciatus. Next base: position 84,822 of record JAJPUD010003206.1, read on the forward strand.
TGTCCCTAAACAAAAATTTCAGAAAGGGGTCTCTTTTACTCATTTTTAATGCAAAATAAGCAAACCTTCATTAGAGAAAAGATGGATCCTTTCATGGGCCTCCCTGCAAGGAAGCAGCTGTTTGGGCAATAATTAAGCCTATGATATGTTTCTTTTTTAAAAAAAGTGCTGTACTGAAAATCATGTTACTAAGTGTTATATGTGGTAGGTGTGAATATCTGCTTCAGCAGTTCCAGGCACAAGCCCAAAACTTCCACAGAACTAGGATGGCATTTTGCTCCTAATGGGACTAACATTCTAAAGATAAATAGATAGATTCACTTAGAGTATATTCTTCCTACAGGAACAAATTCTCAGTTTACATTGATATTTGAGAAATAAACATATAAATTCAGAACATTTTTTTGTTTTGGTTTTAAAAGTCAGGGTCAATCAGGTCTTCACAAAATTATAAGGGAGATGGGAATTAGTCTCTTACCTCCTTTTTTGGTGAAGCTACCTCATCAAGACTGAAGGATAAACCACCAGTACCAGCACTAGCACCAGCACCACTCCCATCACCATCACTGCCACCACCATCATTACCACCACTACCATCACCACTACCTCTTGTATTCTTTCCCCTCCATCCCATCACCATATATACATATATATATACATATATATATATATATATATATATATATATATATATATATATATACACACTCTACCCAGAGCTTAGTTGTTGTTGTTTTTTTTTAATTCTTCACCCTTCTATTTTCAAAGCTTTATTTCAAACAATAAATGTTTTGGGAATGGGACAGAACAAGGGTTGGAACATTATTCTTCTCACCTCTGTCCCCCTGAATATCTCACTTTCTGTATACTCAGGTTTTGAACCTTCACCGTAACTTGTGAGACTTGAATCACCATAAAACAAATATTTGCATGCTATGCATGTGAAAGAAAACAGATTTTACTCACAATAAAAAATATATGTGTTTATTAAGAAGAAATATTAAAGAACAAACCCAGAAACAAAGTAAATGCCCATTGCTTGGGGTTTGACTGAACAAATTTTGTGGTATATGAAAGTAATTGAATATTATTTTCCATAAAAACTCACTAATAAGAATTCAGAAAAATATGGGAAGACTTACATGAATTGATCCAGAGAGAAGAGAGCAAAACCAGGAGAATGATACACCATAACTCCAATAAAGTAAGTGAGAACAACACTCAAAGGGAGATGAATTCAGATTGAATGCAACAACCAATCTTGGTCTTAGAGAACAGATGATGAAAGCAGCATCACTCCTCTTGGCAGAGAGGTGGAGAAATATGGCTAACCTCGTGTATGTTGTCAGATGTGAGGACCATGCTGGTTGGTTTTGCTTAACTGATCTGTCTTTGTCACAAGGGAGGATTCTTTGGGGTCACGGGATTTAGGAAAATGACTGTGAGGCAAAAAAACAGAAGACAGAAGGCATCTGTAAAACTTTGCCAAAAATAGTAATACCAAAAAAGTACACCTACACATAACACACTTCTATGCTCTCGCTCTCTCTCTCTCTCTCTCTCTCTCTCTCTCTCTCTCTCTCTCTCTTTCTCTCTCTCTCTCTCTGTCTGTCTCTGTCTCTGTCTCTGTCTCTGTCTCTCTCTCTCTCACACACACACACACCCCAAAATAAGAACTGCTTATTTTGTCTATTTCTAGCCCTTGTTCTGTAGTAGAGTAGTAGAAGATTTCCTTTGTAACCACACTGGTATGGCAAGGATAAAGGCAGCTTTTTTTTTGTAGGAATGTATACAAATTTGTAACAAATCTTAGAGAAAATGGAAAAAATTTAAGACTTTTCTTCTAGTGCTTTTCTCTATTGGACATGGTTAAAAAATACTCTCCAAAGTCTAATCAATTAAACATTTACTATTAGACCCTTGGAACACAGAGGCTGAAATGAAATACTTTCTTGCCTTAAGGAGTTTACATTCTATTGGAGGGTGGGAGAGGGGATGCAATAAATATAGAGAAAATAAAACACAAAGCAATTTGTGGAGAGAAAGAGCAGTTAACATTTACTGGGATAAGGAAAGTCTTCATGTGGAGGGTAGCATTTGAAATTCCCTTCAAGTATGTTAGCGTGATGATTTGAATTCTAAGAGGTGAAAATAAAGAATGGATCAATGCCAGACATTGGAGATAGGGAATGGAATGGAAAGTTTGGAGAACAACTGGCAAATAATCCAGCTTGGCTAGAAAGTAGAGTACATGAAGGTGAAGTTAAATCTGGAAATACAGGCAGAGATCATATTTTGCAGAATTTTAAATGATAAACTAAGGAGTTTGCATTTTATCTTCATATAGAAGGCAAGCCTAGATGCTTTAATCCCTTACCAGGTTCACTCCTTGGAAAGGTGAACTAAGATGAGACTTTTGTTCTGGCTTGATGTCTCTTAGGTAAGTTCTGAGCTTGACAGAATGTTCCACTAGCCCCTTTACCACCTTATCAAGCATAACTGCTTGATTCACCATAGCTATAAAACCTTAGATGTATCATTTAAAACATAGCTCAGAGGCAAGCTGCAGCTGGAGCTCTATAAGAATAAGAGTCAGTCACCATGTGTGGGAGTGGAGAGGGGGGAGCAAAACTGGACTGTGTCCTTAAACCAGTGTTTTGAGTTATGTGAACAACTCCACTGGTTGGGGACAGGGAGGATGAAAGAAGGAAGGGTTGATTTTCAAAGGACCTGAGTATATTCTTGTGGAGTGATTTTACTTTCAGAGTAGCACCATAAGTCTGCATGATTAAAAATGTCTCCAGAAGAGATACAACCCACCTAAGGAGTAGATTATTTGACTCATTAACCTCAAGTTTCTCTTTGCAAGGGATAGTGGGACCACCCAGGATAGTGCCATATGTGTAGATGACTATATAGTTTACTGAGGAAGTAGAAGTCCACCAGAGAGTGAAGAATATTTATTAATATTTATTCACCATTAATGGGCAAGGATATTTGCTTTCCCATTTTTATCAGGCTAAATAAAATCCGTCTTTTATTTGATATATTGATATTTGGAAGGGATCTGAGGGCTCTTTTTATAAAAACCTTGATGTCAGTAAATGTTTGACTTTCCTAAGGAACTTTTTAGGAAGGGCAAAAGGAAAATAGAGATGATGATGATGATGATGATGATGATGATGATGATGATGATGATGGTAATGTTAGATGCCTTCAAGATTAAACCCAGTTTGGACAGACAAAAAGTCTCAGGTTCTGGGCTGTGGATACACTGAAGATAACTAGAAATCACTGAAGGTTATTGAGCAGAAGTGTGGTATAAGATGACCCAGTATTTAGAACTATTCATTCAGCCCAAGAATTTCCATAGTGGCATAGGCATGTATATAAGCCTATGTATGCTAAGACATATACATAATATCTGTATCTGCAACTCTAAGAAAGACATTTGAATTTCTCTAGGAAATACTTTCCAACTGTGACAATAGTTGAATTGGTTTTTCAAAGCTTTTTCTATCACCCAAATTTCTTTCCTAAATAATGTTTTCATCTTTTCTAAAAAGCAACAAAAACTGTCCTGGAACATAAAGTGATCGATCACATCTCCTGACACGCTAAGTGAACTGAATCATGTACTTCACTCCTATTTCCATCACCTTAACTCTGGTTCTGTACCCTGCTGAATGATCACAGGGCTCAATGATCCTTAAGGCTTGAGACAATCAGCTTAGAAATTGTTCTCACAAAACCCTAGAACATCTGTATTGTCCCAAAAATGCTTGCATTCATGGAACTGCCATGGGAGCTCTTTACTTAAGACATAAGAATGATCATGTTGGGTCTCACCTTTTTGTGGTTTTCTTGCTTAAAAACCCTACTCCTGTCACAAACCATAAGCCTACCTTTCAGGACATTAGTTTGCAAAGCTGTTTTCTTCACTTTTGAAACTGATACTCCTGTCTCTAACCTCCCACACTGATCCCAGGTCAGTTTGATACTTCCACGAGAGGACTTTTGTTTGGGAATGGTTAAGACTAGGTGATGTCCAAGGCTCTTTCCAACTGTGAGATATTGTGATTCTGTGCAGAGCTAGTATCTGAGTTAAGCCATGAAGGTAAAGAATGTTTTCTGCAGATGGGACTATGGAAGGAATTAATTCCAACTATGAGAGGGAGAAAGTCTAACACATGAAAATGCATTAAATCAGGGTGAAGACAAAAGATCTGGAAATTTAGGATAGGAAGTTAATTTAGAGATTATCTAGTCCAACCCATTTATTTTCCAAAAACCAAGACCCTGGGTCAATAAGTATCTTACCCTGGGTCATACAGGTAGCATAAAATGGTAATAGAAATAGACAAATTATTTGATTTGTGCCCTTTTCTATATTATAACAATTTTATTTTTGTAGATCAGTCATTTTCAGCCATTTTCTAACTCTTTGTGACCCCCTTTGGGATTTTCTTTTCTTTTCTTTTTTGTTCCCTGAGGCAATTGGGGTTAAGTGACTTCCCCAGGGTCACACAGCTAGGGAATGTTAAATGTCTGAGACCAGATTTTGTTGTAGCTTTTTTTTAAAAAAGGACATTCAAATGCAAATAACTTGAAACTTGTACCTTATTTTCATGCTTACTTTTCATTGATCTTAAATTGTGCTTTATATTCATGATTATTATGATTTTTTTAAACAAAAGACCTTTAGAGAAAGAAATTGACATTTGGAGAGAAAGTGTCTCAATGGTCAAGCAATAAATCCATCAAGAGATGTAATAAGAATTTGAAATTATTCTTATTTCAAAAATAGAGGTCTTAGAACTCTACAAAGCTTTAAACCTAACTACTTTTTATCTATAGCAAAGAATTATGCCACCAATACCTGTTGGGAGATTAGAAATGCAATCAAAAGAGAAATAAGTCTTGTGGTTTGAAACTGATTTGTTCAGGATAGGAAAGGATCCATTTTGAAATTGTATTTGTACAGATCAAAGGTTTATCAGGGGAGTTCTTTCTTTCTACTTGATAAATATCCAGCAAACGGAATTTTGTTTGAAACTTTTGAAAATACCCCTTCTATAGATTGGCACCTTGTTGAAGGGATAAAAGACAATCAATTAAATTTGGGGCTTCCCAGACAATGTTTTGTTGTTATCCTAGAGGGCTTTGTGAGGGATAGATTCAGTTATGGGGACTGTCCCCTTAAATATTTTGACAGATTTAGGCTCTTGGGAGAATGGACTCTATTGGAAGGAACTAGTCCATAAAATTTCTGCAGTTAAGTGGTTCAGCAGATAGAGCACTGGATTTAGAAACAAAAAGACTTATGTTTACAAGATCAAATCCAACTTCAGGTGCCTACTAGCAGGCAAGTCACTTAATCTTCTTTGCTTCAGTTCCTCTTCTATAAAATGAGCTGGAGAAGAAATGGCAAACTACTACAGTATCTTTGCCAAGAAAACCTCAAATTGGGTGACAAAGAGTTGGACATGACTAAAATGACTTAAAAACAACAAAAAGACCAAAGAAGAAGGCCTACAAGTATGCTTATCCCACTTTGGCTTATTTCTATCTTTTGGAGAATGATGTGGCAAGAGAGGATTTCTCCCTAAATCCTGCAGTGTTCATAGAAACTAGAAATGGCAGGCTTGGGGTAGAAGTATATGGGGTCTATAGGTGCCCACCCACAGCTTTCTGAACATTGGTCAAAAACCAGAAGCCTGAGAGTAGACTTTCTGAGCCAAAGAGATGGCAGCAGTTATGATGGTAGTGGAGCATCCTGAAGAAGTTACAAATATCCACCCATATGGCCCCAAAGAGGAGGATGTGGACACTAGCATTCATTAATCCCTGTCTCCAAGTTAGAGAAGAGGGATTTCCAAAACATGATAATTTCCTAATTTAGGCTGCTAGCCAGGAAAGTGACTTTTTTAGGCAGCATTAGCCTTAGAGGTCATCTCATGCATAACCACAGAAGAGATTTGGCCTGCTAGTCCTGAACCATATGCTTCTTGGATAAGGAAGAGCATTGCCCACCTGGTCACTAGAGTTGGAAAGGCATTAAGAGAATATAGCCATGACAAGAGGGAAGAAGGCATCTAATCTTCTAATTACCCTCATCTCTCACCATGATGAGCTATTTAGAATTCAATCCAACAGAAATTCAAATCCAATAGAAAGGAGGGGCATTTCCCATCCAGTTGTCTCAAAGTGTGTTTACCTTAGTAACCATAGTCCAAAACTCATGGCACCATGAGTCTTAGTGGCGCTCTCTGAAAGAGTTATTATGCTGGAATATCAGAGTAAATTCAAATTCTATGCCCTTCTAAGAGCATACTAAACCCCAGTGTGATGCTGATCAGATGGACTCTACAATCTTTGAAACAGGGCTTCTCTGAGTATTTTTGTACTTTACACATTTTCTATGTGGTGAAATAAAAATGTTTTCTACCTAATATGCTTCTGTCATTTCAAGTGTTTATACTGGGGAACCCGTTATCAACACTTGAAGAAATCTAGACACAAACTATATATGTTATATTTGGAAATTTCCCAGAGTAAACTTTGGGTAGGAATATAATGAGCTGAAGATAAATACTGATCTTTGAGTGGCACCACCAAGATGGAACCCAGATTCTGCAAATCTAAGACCTGAGGTTTCCTGGGATACAGGTTGCATGAAAATAATATCATACTGAATTACATGTTGGAAGGGAAAAAATAAGGTATATTAGAGTTTGTGGTTAACTTTGGACTCAAAATAATTTTTAAAAGAAAAAAGTCTACTTATCAATTCATGAAAATGCCTTGTTAAGTATTACTCATATTGAAATGACCCTGGCCAAGAAATATTTTCAAGGAGCATTGTTTTTGCCCTAAAGCTAAAGCAATTCTTTGCCAATGTATGAATGTGGAGATGTGGAATAATTAGGAATTTGTTCCTTCATGGTCATCTTCCTTGATGGGAAGTTTATGAAGGGGATGCAAGTGTTTCTTCATCCTGCAATGCTTTCTACATGTAGAAGTTACTAATATATGAATCTAGATGAATGGTAGCTCCAAATAATAAATGAGTTCTCTAAAATTAATTCACCTTAACACTTGTCCAAAAACTGGGGAAGAGCAACAAAATTCTAAGAGCTAAGCCACTAGAGATATTTCAAAAGAGTCTGGACAAAGGGTTGGAACAGTTACAGTAGTGAACCATCCTGCCCTGGCCCAGAATCTAGATTGATGACCTAATAGATCTTTTCCAATTCTGACTGCCATGATTTTATGAGCATCAAGAATTGGGATTTTGCCACTGTCAACAAAGAGCTCTTCTCCAAAGCATTTATATCCACAAAAATTCAACTACTCACATTACAAAAATCTTGTATTTTCATAGGGCTCTGGGACAGTCTTTAGTTTTTTTTTTTTACTATGTCTTAAATGGAAATTCTCACCTTCATTGCCATAATTCTGAAAGAAAAAGGAAGATAGTCATGTTTCTCCTATGTTTGTTGCAGATATTTCTGGCCTCATCTTTGGATAACTCCTTGGTAGAACTTAAAATTGACACCCTGCTGGTATGTAACTACCAGATCTGAGACTACTTATTGCTCTTAACTCAAATCTATATGTCTGGTGGAATTTCACTCTAGTGTGTTATCCTGTCTCCACAGCAAAGGTTCTAAAATTCATTTCAAATTACTGTCAGATAATTCCTTCAAATTCCTCACCAAAAGAACAATATATTATTGTTTTGCCAGCTCTCTATTTCATAAGATTTAAAAATTAGTTTTAGCCTCTTTCTGTGTAAATGACTGCTATTCAACTTTCTTTAGGAATGTACTGTTTAGGTGATGAATTTGTAGGGAACCATCCATACTGTTTCACTTGGTCTCCTATGTAACTTTCTAATTTTTCCAGCATGATAAAATATTTTTCTGAAATGATATTTTTATGGATTCTCAAAAAGGAATGCATATTTTATATATCTTTTGGACAATGAGCTAGGCCCAGATTCAAACAGAAGATTGGATTCAATTGCATTTGGGAAATTGGATAATGCTTTCAAAAACCTTAACTGCTTATTCCAGTAAAACCCTATATTTTAAATACTGATATCCCGCTGGTTTCTCAACACAATAGCCCTCCCCCCTTTTTTTAAAAATACAGTTGTGCTTCTGGTGATGCTCTATGGTTATATATCTCAGAACACCACAATCTCTGCAGAGATTTCTGTGGGTGACCCAAGGATAACTGGAGAGACCACAAATTTATGGAAGCTACTCTTGATGAATTCAGCAGGCCCTGATGAACTATGTCTTAGGGTCTTAAAAGAACTGGCGAATGAAATTGCTGAACCATTATTTATGACTTAGGAAAGATCAAGACAAGAAAAAAGGAAAGTGTTCCAAATTTCAGAAAAGGGAAGGGAGTAGAAGTTGTCAACTATATGGCATTAAGTTTGTCTTCAATTGTTGGGATTATTCTAGAATGTATTATTAAAAGGTTAGCAAAGGAGAATGTAGAAAACGATATAGTGATCACAAAAATCAAGCACAGTTTCATCACAAATAGATTATGCCCGACTAATGTAATTTTCTTTTTTGACAGTGAGATGGTTCAGTGGATAAGTACAGTCCAATGTATTTGTAAATAGAGGTCTGGAGTGAGGAAGTCCTGAGTTGAAATCCAACATCCTAGCTGTGTGATCCTGAGCAAGTCATTAAATCTCTCTTGCTTATTTTACTAAACTATAAGAGGGGGAATAATAAATAGCACCTGTATCCCAAAATTGTGAAGATCAAATGAGATAATTATTAAGTACTTAGCAGAATGTCTTGCACATAGAAGGTACTTAATAAATCTGTGTTCCTTTCCCTTAGCAGGCTTATTAGAATGGCTGGCAAGAAAATTGCTATAGATGCCATTTGCCTATATTTTAGTAAAGTATTTGACAAATTCTTAGAGGCATTTCTTGCAGATAAGATGGAGAGATATGGGCTAATTCATGGTCCAGTCTGGAGGATTCCAAATTTGATGAATGACTGGGCCTAAAGTATAGTCATGACTGGTCAGTGTGGACTTGGGAAGAGCTCTTTAGTGGCAGGTCTAAGAAATCTGTGCTTGGATTGAATGTGTCTGCTTCATATTTTTACTAATGGCTCAGATAAAGTCAATGGATGTTATGCTCATAATACTTTCAGATGACAAAACTAGGAGAAATAGCTAAAAAATTCAGTGATAGATTCAGGATCCCAAAAGATATTGATAGGCCAGAATTTTAGGCTGATTCTTATAAAATGGAATCTAATAGGGATTAATATAAAATGTTTCACATAGCTAGGAGAGCAACTTCACCCATACAACTTGGGAGACACATAACTTGGCAGCCATTTATTTACAAAAAATAAATCTGGACTTGGCCCCCCCAAAATGGAGTATAGCTTCCTAATAGGTTTCTCTTCTCTCTAATCCGTCCTCCATATGGTTGCTAAATGGATATTCCTGAAGCTTAGGCAAGTCCATGTTACTCCCTTACTCAAGAATCTTCATTAGTTCCTCATTGCTTCTTAGATAAAATACAAATGTCTTCTGGTGTATTGTTTTCCTTATTTGAGAAAAAACATTGAGGAGTTGCAGGAAAAGAATGAAGGTAATCATAAGAAAATGAGGCAAAGGAACTAGGAATGTTTGGCAGACAGGAGAGAATGTGTAAGAGGATATATTTGTCTCCAAATATCTGAAGAGTTGTCATGTAAAAGAAGAATTATACTTGTTGATCTTAGTCTCATAGGGCAGAACTTTCTCACTATTAGATCTGTCTACTTGGGAGACATTAGGTCCCTATTCACTAGAGATCTTCAGACAAAGGGGAGAAGACAAGAAGAAAGTAATAAACATTTATATAGTACCTACTATGCATTCAGCTCTATGATCAATGCTTTTTTACAAATATTTCATTTAATCCTCACAGCAATCCTACAAAGTAGAAATTTATTATTCACATTTTACAATTGAGGAAGCAAAGATAAAATGATTTAGGGTTACACAACTAATAAGTGTCTGGGGCTACATTTGAATTTGGGTCTTCCTGACTCCAGGTCCAACACTCTATCCACCTAGCTGCCTCAAAAACTAGATGACAAGTGGATTCTTACTCAGGGGCAGGTTGGACTAGATGGCCTCTGAAATCCCTTAAAATTTTAAGATTTTGTGATTCATGCATAAATAATCTTTAATCATCTCCAGAAAACCCACTTTCATAGAGACTTATAGAGAATCCATTTTCATAGAGAATTAATGCATATATCCCTGCATTTGAGATATTATAGTATCAGTCAAGTAACAGAGAAGGGGAAATTAGGAATACGCCAGGAAATAGACATGTGTTTGTATATGTATACTTACACACACACACAGACACACACACACACACACACACACAAGATGTCTCAAAAGTCTTAGTGCATATTTAATAGCTTAAAATTGAATTTTTGGAACACCTTATATATCTGTGTATTAGTAGCTATAGATAGATATGTGATTAATGTATGTATATACATGTAACTGAAGTTAGTAATGTTCATTCATTCATAAGAAATGCCTGTTGAGTTCTGCATCTCCTACTTTAAGGCACTATACTCCAAGTTATGGGGGCTACAAAGAAAATTGTGAGGTCATTAGCTAGGATAGGGGGATAAGACGTTTTGTCTTTGGTGTATCTTTCCATTAAAGAGTAGCAAGAGGAACAAAATCATGCTCTAACCAGCTGAGCTAACTACCCAGGCAGCTAGCTCATGCCAGAGGTGAGACAACTAACACTTCATTTTAATGCCCAACTTGAATCATCAAAGATAATTTGCCAGCAAATGAATATACAGAAGGTTCTGTTTATAGAACATTTCACATTTCAATAATTTAAAGCCAGACTAATTGGTCCTGATTCCTCCACACTGCTGGCTTAATCTACACATGCATTTAATATTGGGTAATCAGAACACTTAAACTTGCACAATTCCTTGATTTCACCACCTTATTTATTGAGGCAAAATAGTTTGAAAAATTTCTTCTTGAACAGAGTAGTGGAAAGCAACCTAGCACCAGTCCTTTTAATAAGGCAACTAAATCTGCCAACTGAAACCTATTATAAGGATACGATCCTGACATTTACCATCTCTATATTACCAGTTACTCTCATAGTTTTTCTTTTTTTTTTAAATTATATGGCAAGTACAATACATGTATACATATCTATACAGTTATCTTACTGCACAAGAAACATCAGATCTAGAAAGAGAAGAAGAAAAAAAACAACCTAAGAAGGAAAACAGAACACATGGAAATATTCACAGAAAGAGTTAAAATGCTGTGTTGTGGTTCACTCTCAGTTCCCACAGGCCTCTCTCTGGATGTATATGACTATCTTCATCGCAGCAAACTGGTTTGAATCACATCATTGTTGAAGAGAACCATGTCCATCAAAATTGATCATCGTATAGTCTTGTTGCTGTGTATAATGTTCTCCTGGTTCTGCTGATTTCACTCAGCATCAGTTCATGCAAGTCTCTCCAATCCTCTCTGAAATCCTCCTGTTGGTCATTTCTTACAGAACAATAATATTCCATAACATTCATATACCATAATTTATTCAGCCATTCTCCAATTGATGGGCATCTTTTCAATTTCCAGTTTCTTGCCACTACAAAAAGGGCTGCCACAAACATTTTTGCACATGTGGGTCCCTTTCCTCCTTAAAAATCTCTTTGGGATATAGGCCCAGTAGAAACACTGCTGGGTCAAAGGGTATGCACTGTTTGATAACTCTTTGAGCATAGCTCCAAATTGCTCTCCAACTCTCATAGTTTTTCAAAGAAAGAACAGTGGTAGACAAGCTTTTTCATGATCCATATGTGAATGATAATAGCTAAAGCTGAATACATTTTTTCAGGTTTTATTGCATAGATTTAATCTTGGTTGCCCTCTTTTAAAAATCAGAATCAAGACTTTTGAAGGCAGGACAAGAAATAGCTTATTGTGTCTTCTAAGAAAGTTTGACTATTACACTTTTGATGGGAAAAAAAAACCCCAACATCTTTCTGAAAGGAAAAATTCACCCAACATATCCATGCTTGCAAAATAATTCCTCTTTTCTTAGGAAGGCTTACTTTTCGGACCAAGAACATTTTCAAATTTTCCTAATGAAATACAGACATGAAGTAGAAGAATATTTTCATGTTTTCTCTTTATTCAAATACTCTTAAACTGACAATAAAAGAAGGAAGCAAGAGAATTCTATTAACCATATATTCTCCCCATGCACCATCTCCTACCATAGCTGGAAATGAGTTTGCCTTTTTCAGGGGCTAGTCTATGGAAGACTAGGAACAAGTAGACTTAGAAACTATAGAATTAAGGGCTGAAAACTTGGGATAATGAAACTCCTCTTTTCAGACATTCACAGTCAAAGATTCCCATTGCAGTAAGACAATTGATCTGCAGTTGCATACATAAAATTTTAGCAACACTTGGACTTCATTGCTTTCAACAGAGGCTTTAGACCTTTGAAACTGGACACAATCCCAGAATTGGGATACAATTGCATTATTCATACCAGAAGATATATCACTGTAGCACAGACCTATGCAACTAGTTGCTTTTAACCTTAAGTCTGTGAAAAATTATGGTTCAAAAAAAGTGAAATACTATGCCTTCTCCAAGTGGCTGCTTTTTCACTTATCAAATAAAAAAAATCTTCAGGTTTACTAGACAATTTCAGCCTGACACATGTTTGTTTCTCCTTCCTCTAGAAAATTACCCAGAACTCTCTGAATGATTGGTCTCTGGCAAAATTCCAATCTGTTTACTTGGTCATAACCACCACCTTCCACTCCATCTAGTTATTCATCATCACCTTTCTAGGAAACATGCTTTTCAAATTTTAGATGAGTCTTTACGCATCTTAAGAAAATCAGCAAATGCTTAATAATTACTCTTTCCTCCACCACTCTAAGCATCAATTAAGATTTTAAAAATATCTGCGAGGCTATCTATTCTACATTGTTGCACCAGGTAGTGATTCTGTTTATATTTAGGGTTCAGTGACAGGAAACTCAGCACTCCTCAAATCAGTATGCTTGTTCTGTTTTTGGAAAATTCAAATTGTTGGGTTTTATTGGTCTTATTTATATTCTTGCAACTTCTACCCATTTTGGGTCCTAATTCTGATCTCTTGGGTCAATGGCTAATCAAAACTTCATAATTTGCATGTAATTGTTGTTATTTTCAGTCATGTCCAACTCTTTCTGACCCCATTTTTGGTTTTCCTGGCAGAAACTCTGCTATGCTTTGCCATTTGCTTTTCTAGCTCATTTCACAGGTGAGGAAACTGAAGCAAGCAGGATTAAGTGACTTTCCAAGAGAGTGCCAATAAGTGTTTGAAGCTAGATTTGAACTCAGGAAGGTGAGTCTTTCTGACTCTAGACCTAGCACTCTATCTACTGCATCATCTAACTGCCTTTGCCCATGATAGATATCTATTCATTTGAATCACTTTAATACCATTTGAGGAAGAATTTTTTTAATAGCCATAATAGACTACATTTAAACTGCATAAAAATCTAAATATGTTATATTTTTTGAATTTATTTTTAATTTAAGAAGATACAGTTAAAGAGATATGAAATTTTCTAATTATGTGTAGGTTCCTTAGACTACACACAACTATACATCACTACTTTCAGGTGTTCTTATTTTCTTGGCTCCCTTCCAACAAGTGGTTTGCTGTCAAACAACATGCATTTAAGAATATTAAATTATTTGCACTAAATATGTTTATTTGCATTAGATTATTTGTACTAAATTTATGCTCTGATAATTCATAACAAATGCCTAAGAGAGAAGAAAACAGTGATCCATGTTGTCATGAAAGCTGGAGAGCTGCATCTCACTAGAAATAAAATTACTTGGTATTAAGGAAATTTTTTTTTTAGATTTTTTTGAATCAATGTTAGTATGCTTTCCATATGGAAAAATATAAGTTTGCTGGAGAACTAATTAGAAACAACCAAAATATGTAGGGACCACCCTATAAATAGGTAGGGGTGGTAAAAATCACACTAGGGTAGAAGTCAGCTGACATGAGTTTCAGTCCTGATTCCATCATTTAGAAACAATTTGATCTTCAGAATGGCACTTAGTTTCTTCACCTATGAAATATCATTTTATGTTCATTAAGTATTGTTGTGAGACTCAAATGAAACAATTTAATCATTTTTATTAATTTAGCCAACAAATGTTTATTGAGCATCTAAGGAAGCTGTGGTATAGTGGAAAGAGCTCTGGCCTTGGAGAGAGGAATGAGATTTTAGTTCTATCTTTAATACTTATTTGCTATTTAATTCTTGTCAAGTCATTTAATTATGTGGAATTCTCTTTTCCCCATCTGTAAAATGGGACTAATGACATTTCCACTACTTACCTCTTAGACCTAATGTGAAGAAAGTGTTTTGTAAATTTTAAACTGCTTTAGAAATATAAAATCTTGCAATTATTATGTGATAAATGTGATGAGGGATAGTATTAAGATAATCTATCTGATTTCAAAGTACTTATGGTTTAGTAAAGGAAATAAGGACATTATTTCATTGACATTAAGAAACCACTGAAAATTTTTGAGGAGGGAGATAGCATCACAGGTTTGCTTTGGCAAGATTATTGTTGTCAATAGTGAACAGGCAGAATTGGAGGTGAGAACAAATAAAGGAAAGAAAGACCAGTTAGAAGATATCTGGAACAGTGTAGCAAAGAAGTAATGAGGGTTTCAAGTAGGGTTATGACATTAAGAATGAAGAGGAGATGGGTAGCATTTATATAATGATGGCAGAATTTCCTAATCTTAGTGAATGATTTAATGAATGGTGTAAGGGAGTCAGCAAGACATAAGATGACAATAAGGGTTTGACCCTGGTGACAAGCAGTGTAATGAACTCTATTTTTGTCTCTTTTAACTTAGTCCTCAACCCTTTGCAATACAACTTCAAGTCTGACTGGCTTATTGAAACTGCTCTCTCCAAATTTGCCAGTAGTGTCTTAATTGCCAAGTATGATGGTTTAGTCTTTTCCACAGTCTCAATGCTTTTAGACCTATTTGTTGTATGTAACACTATTAATCACTTTTTTCTGGATACTCTCTTTTCTGGGTTTTCATGACATCAATTCTTCTCTCTTGGTTCATCTTCTACCCGTCTCACAACTCCTCAAGTGTCCTTTGCTGGCTTACTATCTACATCATCTTACATCTTACTAATTTCGGATATTCCTTAAATTTCTATCCTGTTATCTTCTTTTTCCTATACTTCTTTTCTCTTGGTAACCTCAGCAGTACTCGTGGGTTTAACTATTGGATCTATGCAAATGGCTCCCAGGTCTATATCCTGTCCTAATCTGTCCCCTGACTTTTAATCCCTCATCAGTGTCCATTAGTCATTTTAAACTACATGTCTGGGAGACATCTCAAGTTCAACATGTTTAACTCTAAAACTTACCTTTCTACCAAATATCCCTTTTTCTGTTGAAGGCACCATTATTCTTCAAGTTTCCTAGGTTTATAATCTTGGTATAATGCTGGATTCTTAATTTTCCCTCACCCAATACCTTTCCCCATCTCACATATTCCAGTGTAGGAAGCATGGAATATTCAGCTGAGATTAGATAGCATGAATTTGTAGCATAGCCAATTAGATGAGTTCCACATGATAGAGACTACAAGGTAGCTATTGGAAAGATAAAGAAAGAATGGTTGCTAGAGCATCACTGATTATAGGGTTCATGCAGTACCTGAAAGGAAAGCAAAACCAGAGGAGCAGTGACCGAATTAGGAGACTATGAAGGATTCAAAAAAAATAAATTGTAGTCAGAATATGGATAGAAAGTAGGAGTGAAAAAATGAGAAAAATGAAAGGGAGTTAAGGAGATTGTGATCAGGGAAAGGGATCTCTGGGGTCAAAAACTTAGAAGTGATCTAATCACTTCTAAGTGATGAGATGAGTGAGAGATGAAGTTTAAAATATACTTAAAGATGACTAAAAGTGGAGAGGAAATCAAAGGCATTGGAGCTGAGGAGATTAAGGAACTATCAGTTCTAAAAGGGTTGAAAATATGTGGAAAGACTTTGAAATTCTAAGTATTAGGGTCATGGACAATTTTACTGAAAAACTAAGCATGCACAAAAATAAAATCTTTATTGGCTTTTCGAGTGTCTTTGGGCTAAAGCACAGTCTCTGAAAATCCTTGTATCAATATGATTCAGAAGGGGTAATGTATTAAGCTAATGCCAAGAATTGTATCACCAAGCACAAAACAATGATTCATTAGAAACTTTTAAAATTAGATAACCTCTTATTAAGTACTTGTTACATGCAAGGCACTGTGCTAGGCACTAGACACAAAGACAAAAATCATTTCTTGACTTCAAAGATATTCTACTGATAGTGATAAAGTTTTCTCTTCCCAGAATGGTATGCAGACAATTGTACACCATTGCTTAGCAGAGAAATTTACCCTATTATTTTTTAACCACATCTAATTGTTGCTTTTCAGAATGGCTGGACAAATTTACAACTCCAACAGCAATGCACACGTTTGCCATTTTCCTCTTTGCCAATCTTTGCCAGTCTGATAGCTATGAAACAGAACCTCAAAGTTGCTTTAATTTGCATTTCTCTAATTATTATTGATTTAGAGGATTTGAAAGTATCTTGATTTTTAAAATGCATGTTCCTTATCTGATCTGCTAGCTTGATACAAATTAAATTTAGATTGTCTGAGATGTTCCCAGCAGAGCTGAAATGGTTGTTTGATTTAAATGTGGTAACTTATCACCCTACATACCCTATACTGAATTAAGTAGTCTGCATGAATCTATAGTTGAATGGAGCATTCCACTTATATCACAGAGGAAATGAAAAGCAGAGAAAGAGATACAGATTGCTCTTAGAGGAACATGAAAAAAAAAGAAATATATTTAAATTAGACCACCACCAAGTCTGACTTGAGTATTTATACTGGTTACCACCACATGCTTTAATCTTTTGAACATTCATGCTGGTAAATGTCATAACAAGGGGTTTCAATTGCATTGCTGTGTATCTAGGGAGAAAGTGTCTCACTGAATTGGAGACAATGAGATTTAGATGCCAGTAGATCTAGTAAAAAACCACTTTGCCTCTGCTGCCCTGCCTGTCTTCAACTCCATGAAACAAGATGCTCCAATGCCTAGGTGCCCCATCATCTCCATCCCCCAACTTTTCTACCTCCTTTTGTGTGTTGACTCCCCTTAGATTATAAAATCCTTGAGCTCAGGGACTATCTTTTTGTTAATTATATCCCCAGCACTTACCACAGTACCTACTTATTGGATTGGATTAGGAGGGCTTCCATTACTAAGTAGACTTTTCATCTTTTGAGGGATCTGTAATTATAGAATGAAGCTGGATTTGGTGATTAATTTGAATAGAAACATCCCCATAGCTCCATAAGTTCAAATAGCTGTGAAGAAAAAAAATACTGCTGGGGTCTTAATTTAGTTTGATACATTAGCTGGGCAAGTCACAGAATGAAAGAAAAAGTCCCCAGTGAAAGTTAAGTGATTCCTGCTAAGTACAGAGTATTGTTACTAAGTTTGTGATTAGATCCAATAAACTATAGTATTAGTAAATTGCCAATAAATTCATTGTTTCCTAAAGAAGACATTCTCTTTTTTTCCATTAAAAAAATCTACTGTGGTTTTTTGCCTTTATTATTTGGATTTTTACAGGGGTAGAGATTTTTCAAATGGAATTAATTACCCACTCTGGCTTCACACTAACTAGTGAATGGCTTTCCAGACATAGACCCCTCTTGGCTGAGGCAAAGGCCATGAGGCTGTTTTTATCATGCCCCTGATTTACTTTGTACTTGAGGCTGAGAGCCATCTGTTCGAATGCACATCCTACTGAGTTCTTAGTTGAATTACAAGATGGCCTTGCAAAGACCTTATGACTTGGCTGGCCCTGGTTGCTAATGATGAACCATATATCAAAAGTCTATGGTTCTTGAGTATATGGTTCTATTTACTGACCTTCAACCTATGGTTAAATCACTTAGAAGCTGAAAAGTCAAATTCTTATTCCTATTTTTAAAAAAAAATCAAGTTAAGGCCACAAATAAGTGTTTTCTAAAAACAAGTTAGAACCCTACCATTATTAATGCTGGTGTGGAGATTTTTTTTGATTGAGAAGTTTTTTCAGGAATGATGTAAACCTTATAATTGACTTGCCCATCCAAAATTCTCTCCTCTCTGTGACGATGACAGCCAGAGTAAGAAGCAAAAGATAAAGAAGTACCACAGCAAAGCAAAGGGAATATTCAAATAATCTAAAACCCAAAAATTGTTGTACTTACCTTTAAACAGTTTCTGAGTATGAAGACACCCACATAGAATCTAGTCCAGTCTTATCAATTTATAGATGAATATATATATTTATAAATATTTATAAAGTTCTTTGCACAATGCCTGGCACACAGTATGTTCTATATAAATACTTATTCCCTTTTCCCAACCCTCCCATGAGAGTCTCAAGTGGGAGAAGTGAATTACAGATCACAAGATAATCTTTTCCAATCAAGACATATCAAACATAAAACTTTCAAGAAGAAGTTGCAGCTGTGTAATTCAAGAGACTTATTAGCATGCTACTCAAAGCTCAATGGGAAAAATACAGTTAGAACAATTAAAAGTTATACAATATTGATCATAAGAAACACTTTTGGAATAGTAAAATAGATGACAATAGATTTAGAGAATATCCTAACAAAAATCTGTATGCTATTACTAAACACAGGGCCTATCATTCCCAAGGTGATGATTGTTGTGGATTGAGAGATGTTCTCATATCACAATGAAAGACAGGAGTCAAAAACCCCATAATGTAAGTTCTCTTGCCCTCTTTAGATATAAAACTGGGAACAAGAGGATCACCAAAAGCTTCTACATCTTTCTTTAATTCTTGTGTAGACAACCTGTTATGTCAGTTCTTTGTTCTCTCTTCCTGATTTGAGGGCAGAAAAGATATCTGATATAAGATGCTAAACTTCTAGGTTAATTCTCTACTGTTCCCAAGTTAAGACTCAGAGTTTTAAAGAACTTGGACTTCAGTTTGAGAGGAGGCTGGAACTGGGATGGAAGAGAAGGTACATTTTGCAATACTTGTTATCACTTTTAATCTTCATTTTAAATAGGGTAAAAACTTCTAGAAATACTTTTAGAACAAATAAATATAACTTGGTAGGAGGAATATACTTCCTATTTAGGATTTGTCAGTGGAAAGAAATAGGATTGGACTACTGATTTCCTTGGCATAGGGAATTCTGAGGTGGAAAAATTTCCTCTTCCAGAGCAACTTATGTTGTTAAAGATCTGTGTAGATATCTGAGAAGTTAAACAGCTTGACCAAGATCTATCAGTATATGTCTGAAGCAGGATTTGAATCTTGGTCTTTCTGGCATTAAGATCAACTCTCTATCCACTACTGCTTCTTTAGGATTTCTTAAATGTAACTGAAAATGGTTCTGTTTTTGATAAGTTTGTAATATAAGAGTGGAATCAAAAGGCCATGGACTACATCAACCTGAATTTAACCAAAATATGCCAACAAAGAAATTTCAAACATCTTAGTACTGTTATCATTATTATTGCCCTTATTGTCCAATTCTTCATGGTCCTATTTGGAGTTTTATTGATAAAGATTCTGAAGTGGTTTGCCATTTCCTTCTCCAGCTCATTTTACAGATGAAGAAATTTTGGCTAACAGGATTAAGTGACTTGCCCAGGATCACACAGTTTGTAAGTGTCTGAGGTGGTTTTAAATTCAGATCTTCCTGATTCCAAGTGGTGTTTTATCCACTCTGCTATTTACCTGACCCTACTTTAAACAAGTAGCTGTATCCTATAGATTTGCTTAAGAGTTTGTAATAGTGATTCAGGATTATTTTATTGCCACTAGAAATTACACTTGATTAATGCAGACTGTATAAAGAGATTGTAGGAACCATACAAAATAATACTGCAGGTTACAAAAATTAGCACACCAGAAATATATACCAGCAGCCCATTGTCCTTCATAAACTACCAAGAGGACCAAACTTCATACCACAAATACAGACCAGCTAGGTGGGGCAGTAGATAGAATATTGGATTTGTTGACAAGAAGAGTTGAGTCAAATCTGGACCCAGGCATTAACTAGGAGTATGATCTGGGCAAATCATTTAATCTCTCTTAGCCTCAGGTTCCTTAACTGTAAAATGAGGATAATAATAGCACCTACCACCCAAAGTCACTGTAAAGATCAAATGAGCTATTTGTTGCTTATGATGCACTCAGACATAAACATCATTGGCTTGTAACTTAAGAAATATTACCACTAAATTCTGTGCTTAGCATACTGCCTAGAACATAGTAGGAATTTAGTAAATACTTATTCTCTTCTCCTTTCTACCCCTACAAATCCCCAAAATATTCTTGAAAATTCAACAAAGTACTTGAATCAGTCTCATTTACAGAACTGTTGCCCACAACTGCTAGAAAAAAATATTGATCAATTAAGATTTGAAAAGAACATTTTTAATAGATGCTGCCATTTCCTAAACTCAACAATTTCTGTACTAACTGGAATGAAAACCTTTCAAAATATAGAGACCTAGTGAAAGTAATCAAAACCATGCATAAGCAGAATGGAGTACATATCATCCCCATTATGCTGTCTGTTACTGGAGGTGTCCCAAAGATGCTTTTAGTGAGCTTACATCTAAATACTTAGAGTCAATTACAAAAACAGAAACAAAAACATAGCCATTTTATACACCTGGGTGATATTTCATAGACCCTTAAATATAAAAGAATAATAACATAATAACCTGTCCTAGAACTGTTTCTATTTTAATTCAATCAAAAATAGGAGAATGAGATGATGACGATAATAATAGCACTTAAATAGTACAAAAACCTTCTGAGATAGATAGTATTAGTATTGTTATTCACATTTAGGGAACAGAAGACAAGTTCAGAAATATGAAATTACTATCCTTGAGGCCACATGACAAGTAACCATTGGAACATGAACTAGAACCCTGATCTTGTGACTTAGAACACATATACTCTTTCTACTCCAGACTCTGTCTCTCTTAATAATAACTCATACTTCTCTGCCTCATATAACACTTTTAAATCAGCCCTACGAAGTAGGTAATTTATGAATGTTTATGCCCATTTGACAGATAAAGAAAACAAGATTCAGAGACATAGTGCTTCAAAATGGAATCAATAACAGAATCAGAATTCAAATTTAAGTTCTCTGACTCCAAATCTCACTCTTTCAGTATGCTAAAATGATATGTGAGTTGCAATGGGTTTAAGTAACCAATTATATCTTGGAGTAGATTTTATTCTTCAGATGTAGAATAGGGATTTTTTCCCATGTAACAGTGTGTCTTTTATTAGTATTCATGAAGATGTACTTTCTTAAATATTCTTGTATGCTGAGAGTGTAAGAAGGACATCCTATCTCTCTGCTGTCACTCTAACTGCCTGACCTTGTTTCACTTAAACTGACCGTGAGTTCCTTGAGAAAGGACCTGCTTTTTAATTTTCTTTGTATTTCCAGCTCATAGCATAATATCTGACACACTGAAGAAACTTAATAAACATGAATTGACTAACCCACTGTGTGTGGCATAATAGTTAATGAATGGGTTCTCAGCTTTTTCCACACATGCTTTATTTTCTTCACATTCAAAGTTCCTTATGATGCAGTTAGAAACAAACATCACTGACTTGTAACAACAAATATTACTATAAGTCCTATAATTCTATATGTAATGGAATTCTACATATATGATTATATATAATTCTATAATACTACTTTGCAATATAATATAATTCTATAATGTACTTAAATACTTTTTCTATAGTTTTTCCTACATGAACTATACATAGTAACCATATGTAATTATATATAGTTCTACAATACTACATATACCATGATATATTTCTATGATACTAAATACAAGTTCTATAATTCTATAGATAACATAATTATGTTATACATATGTATTTATATATAGTTCTATACTACTATATATGCTATGATATAATTCTATGATACTAGTTAACAAATACTGTTATAAATTCTCTGAGAAATTAAAAAAAAAACTGTCATTCTTATAAGGGTGGCTGTGAGCCCTTTTTGCATCTTTATACATCTGTCTATCTTTTTAGTACCCTTAGTCTTACAGAAAGGAGATGACCTGGATTCTGCAAGGCAGAGTTAAGCATAATAACTTTAGTTGACTTCATTTTGTGACACCAATGGTCTTATGTGTGTATACTTCTGCCTCCATTTGGTGGACTAACAATATCTGACCCTGAGCAGATGAAGCTGAATCAGGCTTTCTTAAATTTTCTGTCAGTTGTGTGCTAGAATTTGAACCATATACACATTTTGTTTTTCTCTTTTGTTGGATCTTTAATCTTGTGGTTTTAAAGAATGGATATATAATAGTGAGAAGTGGTCTCTGAGTTTAGCTCCTCTGAGTTTTAGCATGCACAAAATGCCATAGATGAAATTGCTCATATGGAAGATGCTAGGGGATCTCTTTCTGGTTGTGATGATGAGAGATGAAAGTGCTTGGGAGAGGCTTTGGAGCACATGTAGACATTTTATAATTGGTTGCAATCTGCTAATTATATGGTAAATAGGAACCACTTTGGTTAGTTGGGTTGCTAGAATTTGGGGTGCACTTAAAATATACTAGCCAACCACATCCTTAGACCTTCTCTTTTTGTGATTACTTTCTAGCTAATGGTGATCAATAAGTAATAATTTTGTAAGGGAGAGACATTAGCACTTTTTAATGTAAGACTGACAAGTGGTCCTTAAAACAACCTTAATGTATGTTTCCTTTTCCTTGAAGGAAATTACTATGATCTTATGAGTTTTGAAATGTCAAGCAAGGAAACCACCTTATATCTGGGAGTCCCTAAGTCAGATTTGCAGCCTGTCCATCTTCAATGCTCTAAGGAGCCAAGAGAAACCATTAGGACTCCCTCTAATGGTAGCTGAAACAAGGATTCATGAGGCATCAATGTTGCATTTTGATGTGAAAATGGTGGAGCTGATGTTATGTTGAAACTTATTAAGTCTGAGCCCACTCTCCCCAGGGACCAAACTGATATGTTGTTTTTGTTTAGTTACTTCCATCATATCCAACTCTGTGATCCCATTTGGGGTTTTCTTGGTAAAGATACTGAAGTGTTTTGCTATGTCTTTCTCCTGTTCATTTTACAGATGAGAAAATTGAGACAAAAAATGTTAAATACTTACCCAGGATCACATAGCTAGCAAGTATCTGAGGTCAGATTTGAAACCAGGTCTGCCTGCAGACCCGATATGAGCCCAAGATGTTGGGAGGAAATGTTTGTATTTCAGTTATTGAGATTATATATATATATATATATATATATATATATATATATATATACACATATATGTGTGTGTGTAATATGTGTGTATATATGTATATATATGTATATGTGTATATATGTATATATATGTTTGTATATACATGAATGTGTATATATACATATATATAAATTTTACTGAGGCAATTGGGGCTAAGTGACTTGCCCAGCCACACAGAGCTAGGAAGTGTTAAGTGTCTAAGAACAGATTTGAACTCAGATCCTCCTGACTTCAGGGCCAGTGCTTTATCCACTGTGCCATCTAGCTGCCCCTCTTACTATATTTTTGAAGTAACTATCCTTTCATAAATTATAATTGCTGGTAATTGGTTAAATTAGCATTGGCATCTCAGATAGGGTTTATACATGCATACCAGCTGATAGCACCAGAAAGAGACATCTCAACCCTTCAAGGGTGACCCTGGAAATCTGAAAAAGAGATGCACCTGAACAGGCTTTTGGAGAATAAGGTCAGATAAAGTAACTTGCTATTGAAATTATGCCAAGGACACATAAAAAATTTATAGTTCTAAAGAGCACACTTCAGTGACTATTATCAATACTATAATGACTATTAGTATGAGAAAATCAAACATGTGAAGGGTAGTTCAGGCCAGTGCAATAGAAATAATACTCTTAAAGTACATAGTGGTGAAAATAGGGGGCAGGGAATTCAAGAAATGATAAACTAATTATAGCAAAGCTGCTTGATTAGCTATCAGAAAACAAAGATCTTCAGAGAGATCTAACAGCCAGAGGTTTATTGCTGTTGTTCCTCTAGAGAAAGATGTAGGTCTCATGAAATTGAAAGAACAGAAAGACAATCAGTAAGCAAAATCATTAGGATGAAGGGGGAAATGCTTGTCCTGGGCAAGACAAAAAATTAGGGTACTAAAACAGCAAAAAGATAATTTTTTACTAATGAAACTCATTTTTCATTTAAGAATATTCCAAGAAATGCAAATTAAAACAACTGTGAGGTACTACCTCACACTTATCAGATCTATTAATATGACAGAAAAGGAAAATGATAAGTGTTATAGAAGATTGAGAAAATTGGGACACTAATGCATTGTTGATGGAGATGTTAACTCATTCAACCCTTCTGGAGAGCGATTTGGAAATATGCCCAAAAGGCAGTCAAACTGTGCAGATCCTCTGATCTAGCAATACCACTACTAGATTTGTATCCCAAATAGATCATGAAAAGGGAATAGACCTACAAAAATATTTATAGCAGTTCTTTTTGCGCTGACAAAGAACTGGAAATTGAGGGATTCCTATCAGTTGGAGAATGGCTACACAAGTTGTGGTATATGAATGTAATGGAATACAATTGTACTATAAGAACTGATGAGCAGGCAAATTTCAGAAAAATTTGGAAGAATTTACATGTATTGATGCTGTGTGAAGTGAGTAGATAGAACTAGATGAACATTGTACACACTGAACACAAATTGTACCCTGGACACAGTAACCACAACATTGTGCAATGATCAGCTGTGACTAACTTAGCTCTTCTCAATGATTCAATGATCCAAGACAATTCCAAAAGACTCATGTTGGAAAATGTTATTCACATCCAGAGAAAGAACTATGACGTCTGAATACAGATCAAAGCATATTATTTTCACTTTTTCTTTTTGCTTTTTGTGTCTTTTCCTTTTTTGTTCTATTTCTTCTTCTACAGCATGACTAAAGTGGAAATGTGTTTATATGATTGCATATGTATGGCCTATTTTAGATTGCTTGTGGATGACTGGGAGGGAAAAAATTTTTGAAACTTCAAATTTTGTAGAAAATGGATGTTGAAAACTATCTTTACATGTGGTTGGAAAAAGGAAAATACTATTTAACAGAATTTTTTTTTTTACAAAAGGAATATTCCAAAACCATTATCAGAAGAAGTTGTAGGTTAGTCTGTAAAAACTGGGTATCTCTTCAGACTAAAAATCCACCCTCCCCAAAATGTCTGGAGGACTTTTAAAAAAGTCTTGTAAGTGAGGAACTCTTGTTCCCCTTTGAGTAAATGATGAACTCTCACAAATGCTTTGGTATACTGGGAAGGAAATTTGCTTGGAATTCCAAATTTGGAGAATTCAAAAATGGAATTTTGGACACAACCTTGAACTAAGCTATATGTTAAGAAATTTATTTAAAGATGAAGATCAACATGCCTCAATATCCTGAGCACTTATTTGACATAACCAGGATGAGGCTTAGACTCTTCCTCAAAATGTGCTTACTATATGATGAGATAAAAGTTACATTTCATGATAAAGAATATATGCCAAAACCATGAGAACTCAGTGGCAAATTATGTAAAACAAGTGATTGCAACAAAAATAGAACCTATTGCACAATAAGAGTTTTTTTGAAGATGTTTTAAAAATTGTGATGATTATCACATAAGTCAACAAATGTAATTATTTTATTTTGTCCCAAGTAATTTACACGCCATTGTAAACTTTGGCAGATTCTCTTACCAAGCAGGAAAATCTAGTATAGGTTTAGTGGTGACTGTATATTTGTTGTCCCAGGACAAACTTAGCTAATTTGAAGAAGCTCATTACCAGAAATTTGGTGCCTTGTTGAGAAATTATTTTAGATACAACTCACCAAGAACATTCTACAAAGCTGTGAATACTCTCGGTGATGATGTTATGGATTTTTGAACCTTTGAAGTAAATTTAACACATGTTCATGCTGGACCAAAGGCTTGGCATATTTTGGGGATCTCAGCACTTCAGTAAGCTACAGCTAAATCTCTTTTCAATCATATCATCTGAATAACATTGAATCAAGTGAAAGGTTAAGCCCTGAAATGGCGAAGTATTTCCTTAAAAAAGAGAGAGATGCATATTTCTAAAGATGATATAAGTCAGTAGACTTCATGCAATTATTTGATATTGTGATTTCTATTGAGTATGTATTAGTTAGAATAATGTTCTTTTTATTTTTTGGTGTCCCAAGGTTTTACACCAGAAGAGCTCTGTTTAACTCTGCATGTCAGGATTTTGAAGGAAAAATTTTAGTAAAATATGTTTAACACAGTCAGGCCTCATGTGAATAAACACAAAATTTTCTAAGGTTCTCAAAAATCCTTTTGTTAAAAATATGTTGGATTTTTTCTTATTTTAGTTTTCTCTGTTTTTCTCTATTTTTTCTCCCTCTCTGATTCCCTTTCTGTTTCCAAATATTCATCTATCTTTCCAGAAAACTGCACAAAATTGCATAGGCTCTCCAACATGAGATTTGTGCTAAGATTTCTGATGGGCCCTGTTTTAGATGTTATAGATGGGTATCATATATGATTTTGGTTGTGACAAATGTGGTGACAGGAATGGTTTTAGGATGGTAACCTCCTTATGAGATGATCATTAGAGGCCTTTTCCTCCACTGAAAGCACATTAGAGCCAGAAGTTCTGGGTTAGATAAACTGCAAACTACATGAGGGCAGGTATTCTATTCTGTTTTTATTTTTTTTTAATCTCCCCCCAGCATTGGGTACAGAAATTTACATAACAATATCTATCATTTATATAACAATTTAAGGTTTGTAAAGCACTGTATAAATATTATTTTATTGTACCATGGGAAGTAGGTACCATTAGTATCCCCCTTTAACAAATGGGGAAACTGAGGCAAACAGAAATTTGCCCAGGGTTGCACAGCTAGTGTCTACAGCTGGAGTTGAAATCTGATCTTTCTGACTCCAGATGGAGTGGTCTATATAGAATAATCTGACTGTCTAATTGCATGCAACAGACATTTAAATAAATATTCATTGAGAGAATTAATGAATGACTTTGACAAAATGATTTCACTTATCTAAGCTTTTGCTTCCTCAGGTGCAAAATGAGGGGTAATCGCATAATCTATCACATGAGGTTCTACATTAATAATGTTCTCTTGAAATATAAGCTGTTTCTATGAGTTAAAGATTGCACTCATGTACATTGTGATTGTTGTGAGAGGTAGGAGCCTTTTTTTTTTTTTTTAGCACTGCAATCTCAAAGTGGTCTAAGACTTTGAAAACATTGACCTAAAGCAGGGAGTTCCATGTCCTAGACCCCTGGACAATCTGGTAAATCCTAGGGATCCCTGTTCAGAATAATGTATGTAAACGCATTTACAAATAAATAAGATTACAAAGGGAAAAATTTTTATTAAAGAACAGTTATCAAAATATTTTAAAACAATTTAATGGACCAAAGGTTAAGAACTCCTGACCCAAAGGATAAACTAATATTCAAAATTCACATATACATGCACACACATACAAGAAAAATTGTAAATATAAAACCTATAGTACTTGGCAGCTCATTGGTTATGAAGATTAAGGAAGAATGGGGAGGTTATGTGGAATATTCAGTTCTAAATATCCCAGTTGTTGAGTGGGACTAGTATTTAGGAGAAAGATATGGAATGGATATGTTGACTTGGGAATCATCTGCTTAGAAATGATAGGTAAACTCATCATAATTGAATGAATTATATAGAGCAAGAAGGAGACTTAGGACAGGGCTTTAGGGCACTTCTGCAGTTTGGTAGGATGGGACATAGATTGCAGTCAAGATAGGAGTGAGCAGACATGTAAGTGTATGATGAAGATATGTTGTTATTATTGTTTGTCTTTTATTCTTGAAGATGACTAAGACAGGAAGGTGATTCCATAACTTGCAAATGAATTAGATTTAAGGGAAGAAAAACTGTGCAAAGTCACCAGCCTCATTTTCTCCTCTGATGCCCTCCTGGGGGCTTATCTACTGCTAGCTAAAAGGTAGTATAACTAATTGAAGATCATAACATTTTAATGTTATGGTGATTCTTAATGGTCATTTCATCCATCAAACTCCCTCATTCTATAAATTTAAAAAAATGAAGATAAATGCAATAATAATATAAATAAATATTTATTTCATTTATTTATTATTTATAAATATATATGTGTAATGTATATAAATTTTTATATATTTATGAAAGGAAATATAAAAATAAATAAAAATAATTTTACTTTTCTGAGGTCAAATGGCAATTTGATCTCTCTAGAAGGTTGGAGCAGAGAATTCAACAAACATTTGTTAATCATCTACTGTGTGCAGGATACTGTATGAGGCTCTCAGAATAATGAGAAAAAAATGGAACTGTGTCCCTGTCCTGAAGGAGTTTACATCCTATTGATAGGTATACAAATAAGAAAATATAAGATGACTTTGAGAAAATTAGAAGCACTAGATATTTGATTGATCAAGAGAAAACTCATGAAGGAGGTGGCAATTGAGTTAATCTGTGAAGAAAGGCAGACTGAACCTGAGAGTCTAATTTGAGGAAGTAGGGATAAGGAATGGACCTTGCAAATGCAAGGGGATGGGAATTCAGGTAAGAGCTAGTAGACTAGGTTGTCTAGAAGATCTGTGAAAAGGAGAAACATGAAGACTGAAATGGGCATTTGTAATCTGATTGTGGAAGGTTTTTTTTAATGTCAAGCTAATATAGCAATAGGCGGGAGCCACTAAATATTTATGAATTGAGAAGCATATTATCTGAATAATTGCAGTCTTCAATTCCTATTCTATATTTCTCCTATGCCAGGTTAGTACAGCAATGTATTTCCCAAATGCTGCATCTATTTCTTCTAGTTATGTTACCTTTTACCTAACAGGAGACAAGTAAATATTTGTTGATTCAAATTAGTATGTGTTCAAATTGAATTTTTCACTTCATTTTGTCCTAAGCCCTGAAATTCCACAAAATGGAGATTCACTTGGGTTAGCAAGTATCTTCTTTTTAAAAAGCAAAGGCCTCTGGGAGAATTGAGGCTATCAGCCATTCACACATTTCTGGGAACAAGTTTAATCAGCTGGCTTTTCTCCCAACACCTGGCTGAGATGAGTGAATGAGTTGAAGGAATGGGAGTTTTGATTGGATGGAGAAATATGTAATTTTAGAGTATGGAATACTTTCATGGGAAGGGCAGGCTGAGTTAAACTGTTGCAATCAGTTCTTTAGAGTAGCATTAGGATACTGAGTTCCTGGGTCTAAAAAGTGGATCATTAGGAGGCAGAAATAAACCAGAGGCAAAATTAAACCAGAGGCAAAATTCAGCCTCCAAGTAAAATGAATTCTCATTCCCTAAGAACCTACTTACAAATGAACTTTGAAGACCCTGCTCACTGTTAATCAAACAATTCTTGCCCCCTATAGCAGCAAGATAAATGGCTATCTAATCAAGAAAACAGGAAAAGAAGATAGCAGTTTTTCAAAATTATATTGAGAAGTCAGAGTTGTGCATACAATCTGCTAATAATAAAATTTGTTTCCTTGTCTGTAAAAAGGGAATAATATACTTACAATACCTAGTTCACAGAGTTGCTATGAAAATCAAATAAGTAAACCACTTTGTAATTCTTCTGTATCTGTTAGTTATTATTGTTGTTATTCTTATTCATTTAGTTGAACTCTATAAACTTTTAAATAAGCTTATACTGTGTGCAAGACAGTAGGCTAAGATTCTTGGTCTCAATGAACTTATATCTAATGGGGGGCCTATAACATAGACATAATTAAGCAAATTATGATGTAGAATATAACAGGTGCAAAGGAATGATGCAGTAAATGTGCTCTAGGACAATATTTAAAATTTTTTGAAAATTTAAGTTGGGGTGATTGGGGAGTGGGGACAGAAGAGTATCCATAAATCCAGGTAGCATTGGAGTTGGATCTTAAAGAAAGATTTCAAGAAGCAGAGATAAGGAAGAAATGAATTCTGGGCATAGAGGAAAGTCTACCAGAATGAGACAGGGAGACTGAAAATAGTGAAGTTTAGCTGGACAATACAAGCATGTGTGAAGGGGAGTAGAGCACAGAACTGTAGGATTTATTCCAGAATAAATAGGATATATTATTTATATACATATATGTACTTGTGTACATGTATATATATGTACATACACACTATAGAAAATAGGTACCCATGGAATGTTTTTGAGCAAGCATAGTCAGATCAGGGCATAAAAAGAATATTTTGTTGTCTGTATGACACATAGACTGGAAAAAAGAGAAACTAGGGTAGGAAGACCATTTAGGAGACTATCGTGTTAGTTCAGAAGAAAGGGACTAATTATGTCATTGCATACTCAGTAAACTTTCCCATCTAACCCAGTATGAATAAGATTTCCAAGTGTCCTTGTGTTTGTCTTAATTGTTCCAAAGGCATCCCTAATGGGAACTCTCTGATAGGGTGTTATGGAACAAGCTAAAGGCACTTTAGAAACTTTGCCCTTGAACCCAAGGACCTAGAAGAATTGGAGTTCTTAACAGGAGGGAAGAGAAGGAGTTGACAGAGAGGGCAAAGTAGAGGAAGGAAAAAAAAAGGAAGAGTGGTGGGAGGAGGAGGACAGGAGGGAACAGAAGCAATTGAAAGAGCAAGAACAGATATTCTCCCCCCTTTCTTCCCTTTATATTCATTTTCTTAAAATTGAATTAAGTTTCTGTGAAAAGCTGCTTTGCAAAATAACAACCTCTTTGTGTTTTCCCCAGCTGAGCTATAAGAGGCAATTTGTGATGTGCTGTGTGTTCTGACTGCAGGTGAAAATTCACTGCCTACTGGCTATTTTAATGATAATAAGAATAACATTTTGTCCTGAACTGGCACCTTTCAACCAAGATCTCTAAGCTTCAGGTTGACTGTGTTGTATTATCACATTGGCATTGGTGTGAGGGCTACTGTTGAGCTCTGTTTCCTTTCCCATGGCCAATTTCCCCTCTGCTCTCCTTCCCAGGTAGTTAAATGTTCTCTTCATAAAAGCACTATTTGGCCGTTTGGGGTCAAGATCGGAATATTTCTGGCTGCTGTTATTATGTCTTACAGCTATAATGTCTAATCTTTAAAATTTGCTTTATAATAATGAACAAAATCCAATAATAGACCCATCCCTGTGCCACAGAACACCGGAAAATAAATACCCCACATTCAGAATTATAAAAGCTACCTTTCATGCTGATCTGGGATGTTTCTTGTTCCTTAACAGGGATCCAAATAAAGTCCATTCGACAATGACAATTAAAACAGTTGAAGGGTTACTGGAGATGAATTCAAAGCCCTGGGAGAAACCAGTGTGTGGCTTCACAATCCAAGGACCAGCTGTAGCTGAAAGCTGCTTGTCACCCAGGCCTGGCATGATGAACTGGCCATACTATTAAAGATGGAGAAGGTGGAAATGGTTTTATTCCCTTTGAGCCAGTTTTGAGCCAATCAATCCTGAAAATGAGGAACTATGGGTCTCTAATGAAAGCCACTGAGATGAAAATGAATTGTATTTGACCAATGTTGTTCACCAAGTACAATGTTCTGTACACAGTGGGTGTTCAACAGATTCAAGACAACAATTCAACAAACACTTATTAAGCACTTTCTCTGTGGAGGTCAAGTAATGATTGGAAGGGTGGCTCTGAAGTCAGAAAGACCTAAGTAAGATCAAGTTCTGACTTTGTTACACCCTAGTTGTATGATCAAGGGCAAATCAATTAACTTCTCAATGTCCCAAGACAGCTCTCTGAGGCTTAATGTTAAAGATGTGTTTGCTGATCTGCATCCATAGAGGAGGAGGTTGGCACATGGGGAAGTCCTTATACTGATGAAATAATGGGTCTTCACTCAAAAATGAAAATATTGAGGTGGGGACTTCCTGAGGTCCTGTAGGGAGAAAAGACACTATATAATTATGGCCCCAGTGAAGAACTTGTTGAGGTTACGTCAACAGCTAGGTTCTAAATCCCAAATAAATGAGTGAGATACATACCCAACAAATCTGTATTAACATAACTTGGACCATTCTCTGATCAATTGATAAAAGAATTTATTAAATATAGGGACAGGTAGGTGGTGCAGTGGATAGAGCACCAGTCCTGAAGTCAGGAGTGCCTGAGTTCAAATCTGGCTTCAGACACATAACACTACCTGCATGACCCTGGGCAAGTCACTTAACCCCAATTGCCTCAGGAAATTTTTTTTTTATTAAATACCTATATGCTAAGCACTAGCCTGGTAGTAAAACAAAGATAATAAAACAATTGTTCATTCCCTCAAGAAATTAATATTCAACCAGAGGAGACAACATAAATAAGTACATATATGCACATGTAAATATATATAAAAACATTTTAAAAAGTTAATTTGTAAGAGACATCAACAACTAAAGGATAAGGAAAGACTTTGTATAGAAGGTGATGCTTGAGCTGAATTTTGAAGAAAAGAATTCAGAGCAGAGTTCATAGTTTGGGAAAATACTAAAGAGTACCTAGCAATGAGGATGATGACTAGGTTTAGGAGGAATAAAGAATATGGAAAGGTGGAATGATAGGAAAATATGATCAGATAAGTAATTTCAAAGTTCTTGATCATGAACATAGAAAATATGAGGATAAGAATGATTTCAGGGGTGCAAATATCCCTGTGTGATCCTGAGTTAGTTATCAGAGTAGGTCATAGAAAGTGAACAGACTAAGGAACTGGTATATTAGAGTATTTAAAGGACTATCAAGATATATGTTGAAGTTCACTAGTATCCGAGCAGGTATTTGGGTGAAGAAGATTCTGAACCAGACACTAACCTCTTTGAGAAACAAGGGAAAATGAAATGAGGGCTAATGGATTATTAATGATTCTGGGTCCACTCTTTCTACTCCCATTCTACGAAATCCCATTAGTACACTTTGTCTACACAAGAGCCAGCAAAATTCTTCTACCTTGGACTACTGAAGTGGCCTCAAAATAACTTCCCAATGGCTTTGGCTTGGACAACAAATCCAAACTGTTCTTCTGGAGTTACTTCTAAAAGAGTTTGTAAGGTATTTTTTTTTGGTCACAATATTCATTCATCAGACTAAATCCAGTGACACTTCTCCTCTCTTCCCTTTTTCCCTATTTCTGTTTCTTTTCTCATATTCTTGGCCTCTACTCTCCCTGTGAGTCTTCATTCTGTTCAGAAAATTTCCACTTTCTACTCTCTTACTCTGAATGTGTTGCAATACCTCTTCCTATCATCTCTCATCTGAATGTAAAGGGGAGGCAGGTAGATATGATATTTATTGAAAAGCCAGTATAGTACAATGGGAACAATACAAATTATTGGGTGGGGGATCCAAAACAGGTGAGGGATATATTTGATTTAGGTTCCAAATCAATGCTCAATAACAACTACAGTATTTGTCAGTAAATATTTTTTCAGTACACACTGTGTATAGAACACAATTCTAGATATTACAGGAGATAAAGAGTTAAAAGATAAAACAAGGTCCTTTACTTTGTGGAACTTACATTATAGAAGAAAAATGATACAAATCCATATAGTAATGTTATCTCATAATGCTTAATAAGTGATATGTGTGTGTATATGTGTGTGTCTGTAATGAAATGCTATATCTGGTTCAAGGGGGAAGTGATGAGGGTAAGGAGATGAGGGATTTCTTCCTGAAAAAAATAAGCTTAAAAGGATAGGTAAGAATTCAATAGGTGAAAATAGGAAAAAAATCTTAGAGGCGAGAGATTACACGGTATGTACAGTGGGTAAAGATGGGCCATATACTTGAAATAATGTTTAAAATATATGGAGGGAAGTGATATGAAAATAGGCTAGAAAGGCAGAGGCTCATGGAGGGAGTTAGAAGATTCTGGGTAACTGACACCTAAGAATTCTGTTAATCTGTGGACTTTTGGGGGGGTAGAGTCTAGAAGAAGTAATGTGGGAGTAAGGGTCTGGAAGATGACAGAATAACCTGGAAAATGAGAAAAAATGACTAATGTTCTGGAATAAGGTTGGAAGGTATAGGAAGACTGCAGACATAACTAATGAAATTGGCAATTTACTTTTTCCTTGACCACAGTGATCTTTGGAGTCCCTGGAGAAGTAGAAAAGATAACTAATATTATAAGAAAGACCCCCCCAAAAGTGGACAAAGATGCCATTTGGATAACAATAAGTGAGTGAAATGTTTAATGGAGTGGAATCAGATCTCAGTAAAGTGGGAGATATCTTAGGAGATCCTTGGAATGCAAAAGTGATAGTCTTGAATGTCATAAAAATATTAGGTTTCTGCTAAAAGTGCCAATATGCTTTCATAGTTCAAGATGAAAGAATATATTTCAATGGTTGATCCATTTTATTTCACTCGCAAGCATCATTACATAAAGAAAATCAATGCTATGTTCAAGTTCTGGAGGGATGTTATAGAATTTTTTTAAAAAATCCATCTCACATGGGACTTGCAGGTGGACAATTTCTGTATGACTTTGCATTTCAAATGCTCTCCATGTAGGGAGAGGATCTACCCCGAAAATCTGGATGTTGTAATCAGATCTGGTTTCTTCAGGAATATTACTTATATTGTCCATGTCTAATGAGGGAAAGCTATTAAAAGTTACAAATTAAAAATCATTGAGAAAAAAACATAATCTTGGCAACTAACTCCTGGGAAATCTTGTTATTACAAAGGCTTCATGAAAAACTGCTTTAAACACTGCTACTGTTCATGCCAATAGAAAGGAAGGAAGGAAGGAAAAGAAAGAGGAAGCAAGAGAGGGAAGAAGGAGGGAGATGGGAAGAAGAAAGAAAGAGAGAAAGGAATGAAGGAAGGAAGAAAAGAAGAAAGGAAAGAAGAAATAAAGGAAGAGAGAGAGGAAAAAAGAAACATAGAAACAAAGGAATGAAGGAAGAAGGAAGGAAGGGAGGGAGGGAGAGAGGGAGGAAGGAAAAAGAGAGAAGGAAAGAAGAAAGGGAAGGGAGGAGTTAGAGAAGGAAAATAGGAGGAAGGGAGGAGAGAAGAACAAAGAAAAAGAAAGGAAAGAAGGAAGGAAAGGAGAGAGGGAGGGAAGCAAGGATGGAAGGAAGAGAAGGAGGAAAAAAGACAGAAAGGAGGGAAGGAAGCAGGAAGAGAGGGATGGAGGGAGAGAAGGAAAGGAAAGGAGGGAAGAAGAGGAAGAAAAGGAGAGAAGAGGAAAAGAGAAGAGGAAAGAAAAGTAAAAAAAGGAGGGAAAAGAGGAGAAAAAAGAAAAAGAAAGAGAAGAAAGAAAAGAAGAAAAGAAGGAAGGGAAGAAGAGAGAGGGAAGGGAGGAAGAAAAAGTCAGAAAGAAAAAGAAAGGAAGAAAGGAAAAAAGAAAAGAAAAGCGAGATGATCATAAAACAATGAAAAGTGTATTGGATTTGGAATCAGAAAGACCTGGGTCCAAATTTCTCCTCAGAGATTTACTAGCTTGTGAATCCTGGTGAGTCACAGATTCTCTTGGTCTTA
This sequence comes from Myrmecobius fasciatus, assembly GCA_023553655.1. Classification (NCBI taxonomy): domain Eukaryota; kingdom Metazoa; phylum Chordata; class Mammalia; order Dasyuromorphia; family Myrmecobiidae; genus Myrmecobius; species Myrmecobius fasciatus. The sequence goes on from JAJPUD010003206.1 coordinate 120,653, forward strand.
GATTCCTTCTGTTTAAAGTGGAGCTAATAATAGCACCTAGAGGTAATAGGGTACAGTGAATCAGGAGCTAGCTAGCTTGAGAGCCAAGGAGAACTGAGGTCAAGTCCTACCTAGGATATTTAGTAGCTGAGTCATCTTAAGCAAGTCATTTTCTCTTTCAGTGCTCCAAGTAGTTCTCAGGAACTTTCAATTGGAAAATCCCCCAACATCTAAGATGATAGGTTTTAAATCAAACAAAACCATCCTATCTCACAAAGTAGTTATATGTGTTAAATAAGATAATGTATAAATGTGGTAGATTCTGCAGTCTTAAAGTACTAGATAAATATCATCATCGTCATCATCATCGTTGTCATAATTGTGATTATTACCTACTATCTTTGTGATCATAGTCGTTATTGATCTCTCCCGACCTCTTCTGTAAAATGAGCAAATTGGACTAATCAGCTTCTGAAGTCTAACCTAGTTCTAAATTTATGATCGTAAAGAAGCTAAATTAAAGAATGATGGGATAAAGAAGCTGAATTAAAGAATGATGGGATACTATATTTGGTCATTAACTATATCACTGTGATATTTTAAGCAAATCATTGAGCCTTCTCCATACAGGGAGAGAAGAACACTGCATATTTCTCTGCACATCCTTTAAAATCTTCTGATGTATGGCATTTTGCACAAATATCAATTGAAAACAGAAATCTCATGACCCTGATGACAAATCCTGAAATTGCCTACTTTTCCAACACCCCAAACTCTCAACTACCCACTGCTGTGACCAGAGAACATTTTGCACAGAAGTTAGGCTTCAAATAGAAATTATTTCAGAGGTTCATTGCTGGCTATGTCTCCAGGAAGCCTTGACAAATATTCAGGTAGTAAACAGCCTGAAAGAAATGGGGCCGATAAACTTAGTTCAAATGTTCATAGAAAATAAACTTGACACTACTGAGACACTCGATAGGTATGTGTCAGCATATCACAAGTATGCCAGTCCTTCAAAGACCGAAGACCTGACCCCAAAATGGACTAAGTTACCATAACCAAACCAAACATTTAGACAACAGAGGACACTAAAAGGCACCATGGAGATCACCATTTTGAAGGGTGATAGTGAAAGTCAGAAGTTATTAATATCTATTTGAAATTTGCTCTTGTGGTTTATGATCTCATCCCAGTCACTTCATTGATTTATAACATGGTAATCCATCACCATCCTTCATTACACTCCACTTCTATTCAGGGCTCTGACCCAGTCTGTTCCTTTCTCCATATTTGCTCTCCAGAACTCATGGGCAAATTCCCTCTGGGGCCTATCTTGGTTTTCCTAAATCTGTAACTCAATTGTTTCTGTCTTTGTTTATTCTGGGGAATGCTTTCTTAGGGATTGTCCCCGTATCTAAATCAGCCTTGGGTTATTTTTACCCTGGGAGTCAATACCTTTTCATCAGTTTAAAGCCTGTGGGAAGTAGGAGGAGCCCAAAAGTAGTGGGCCAAACCATTCTTTGGTTTAGCCCCTCTCGGTATTTTTCTTCACAAAGCCAGACCTCCCTTTTGTTCTAAAGAAATACAACCTCACTTTCACCTTCTACCCACCAGCCCTGAGCTGCTGTAGTACACTAACTTCTTAAACGATTCTATATCATGTTGGAATCATTCTATCCAACTTAGTGGATAATCCTTGGGGCAGAGGCCAAGCTTCATGTAGAATGCAGCTGGTTGTAGCTTGTTCAGTAGCAACCAAAGACAGGTGGCTTGTCTTGCTACATATCTACAGATATTATTCGCCAATATAATAGCTATTCATAAGTCAGGAATGATCTTTTTTTAGTCACCAAATTTTTTTTCAGTGTTTCTGCATTACAATATTTCTTCATTTCTAGCAAATGAAAGTTAAAGCATAATTATTCATTCATTGTTGGTTTGTTTATTTGTTGTTTTTATGGACTGGGTTCAGGAATTTAAATTTTACATAGATTCATGGGGTTGGAAGTTCTTCAAAAAAACTATCCAATTAAGGATGGAGTAGTTTTACATTTTGCATTTTATTTTATTTTTAGAACTAGAAGGGAGAATCGAGTTTCTCATTTGAAAGATGGGGAAAAAAGCAACCACTACAACAATAATAGTAGCATTCATATAATTCTGTAAAGTTCATTGTTTTATATGTGAAATTTTGTTTGATCCTCACAATAACTCTGCATCCCTAATTTACAGATGAGGAAAGACCAAGTGACTGGGCCAGGATCACATAGCTAGAGAGTATCTGAGGTAGGATTTGGATATGGGAATTTGTAACTCAGTCTAGTGCTCTATTCATGGCATCTTGCTACCACTCGGAAAAAATGAAGAGGTTTGACTAAATGATTTCTAAGGTTTCTTCCAGAAATAAAATTCTATCATTATTATTATCTATGAATAAAATTTCAAATGACCAGAGTTTTCTAATATGACATTATTTTATGGAAGATAAGAATAAGCCAGGTAAAAAACATCACTACTTTATTTCCAATTGTCGTATACATTTTGCTGCTCTTAAATGCATGTCTTGTCCTCGATCTATACCTGAATTGGTGCCTCCAATGCCATTCCTTCTACTTTCTGAGTCTACCCAAGAGCCTACCCAATTGCATTATTGCTGCGAAATAGAAATTCTTAACCTAGGGTCCATGACCTTTTAAAAATGCATAACTATATAATTGGTTTCTTTTAAAGTCCTATATATTTTATTTTATACATTTATAAACTTTCTGTAAAGGTATTCGTAGACTTCACCAGACTGCCAAAAAGATCCATGATACCCAGAGGTTAAGAACCTCTGTGATAATAGTTTATATTTATGTTATAATTCTACAAAGAATTCATAGCATGGAGCACTGGAAAGAATGACTAATATATAATTAGGGAGGCTAAATGGCACAGTGGATAGTACAGAACTTTGATTCAGACACTTAGTAGCTATGTAATCCTGGACAAGTCACTTACCTCTTTTTGTCTCAATTGCTCATCTGTGAAATGAGAAAGAAATGGCAAACTACTCCGATATCTTTGCCAGGAAAACCCCAAATGGGATCATGAAGGCCAGACACAACTGAACAACAACAATACGAAGATAATTCATCCTATTAGATGTACTGACTATACATTGTGACCTGGACTGGAACTAGTTTCTAATCTGGGGGTAGCCTGAGCCACACTAAGCAGGCTAGAATCAGGAGAGTCAGAACACAAAAAAAAGTTTAATTAATTTCAGATTGAGGAAAAGATACCTGAAGGGGAAAGCCCACATCCTAAGAGGTCCTTAAAAGAGATCCATATACTTATCTATACAAGAAGACATATATTTATCTCTAATGATAAATTAAACATTACATTTCAAAAAAGTTTAAGTTAGTACCCCCCCCAATCAAGTTGGAATTAATCATTAAACTAGAATTCTGATCCTCTTTTAAAAAACTTTTAAATTTGTAGCAAATCGGTTAAACTGATACCATAAAGGTGGTCAGAGAAAAAGAAAAGAATATTTATGTTGTAAAATATTTATAATAGTTCCCTTTCTGATGGCAAAGAATGAGAGGATGCTAAAGTTGGTTGACAAATATGTTAAAGTAAAATGTGTCTATTCTGGATGAATGATATGATTCGATAAACACACCTAGAAACTACATTTTCCCAATTGAAAACAAAACAAAAACTCAATCTTCAGCTTGCTCATCTATATACTTAAGAGTACACTGGTATCAAAGATGAAATGAAAACAAGAAGTGAAGCCACAGGTATAAAGTCCAAACAAGTTTGGAATCACAGGTTGAGGGAAGGATCTTGGAGATCATGTAATTAGTCCAATCTTTTCCTTTTACAATATTTGAAATAATGGATCATCCAATCTTTGTTTAAAGGCTTCCAAGAACAGGGATTGCACAGAGTCATAGTGGAATTCATTTTATCTTTGGGCATCTTTATGGTCACAGCTATTAAACTATAAGATGTTAAGTATAAGATTAATCTGATTTTTTTTTAAATTGAATGCACTTGAACAATTTTTTAAAAGGAAAATTAGTACTGTGGGGCAGTTACTAGTACAGTAGATAGAGCATGAGCCCTGGATTCAGGAGGACCCAAGTTCAAATGTGACCTCCGATTCTTAACACTTACTAGCTATGTGATCCTGAGCAAGTCACTTAATACCAACTGCCTTGCCCCCAACTTTTTTTAAATAGTGCTTTAAGGAATTATTACATTCTTTGTGTGAGCTCAACTTACGTTTCATCTATCTTTAAAATGTTCTTTTGAAGACAAGAACAGAGACAAGGGTGATTAAAGTTAGAAGCTATTTCTTGGGTGAATAAATTTCAGCCATAGAAAATTCTTCTTCCTATAAGCCTCTTCTCATTTTGACTCAATATAGCAGGCAGAAATTTTATGAAAAATGGTTTCTAAAAATATAAAATATATAGGAAGACCATTATAATATAATGAAACTTGGCAAAAAGATGATGTATCCAAAGGGTTACTGAAGCATCCAAATGATCTTTTAATAGATGAGTTTACCAAAAATCCCAGCTTTGGGGATAAAAACTCACTATTTGACAAAAACTGCTGAGAAAATTGGAAACTAGCATGGCAGAATCTAGGCATTGACCCACACCTAACACCCTATACCAAGATAAGGCTGAAAAGGGTTCATGATTTAGTCATAAAGATTGATATTATAAGAAAATTAGAAGAATAAAGTATAGTTTACATCTCAGATCTGTGGAGAAGGAAGGAATTTGTGGCCAAAGAAGAACTAGAAATCAGTATTGAACAAAAATAGATAATTTTTATTATATTGTTAAAAAGTTTTTGTACAAATAAAACTAACGCAGACAAGATTAGAAGGGAAAACATTTTTAATTCAAGGGTTCTGATAAAGGCTTCATTTCTAGAATATATAGAGAATTGACTCAAATTTATAAGAATTCAAGCCATTCTCCAATTGATAAATGGTCAAAGGATATGAACAGACAATTTTTCAGATGAAGAAATTAAAACCATTTCTAGTCATATGAAAAGGTGCTCTAAATCACTATTGATCAGTGAAATGCAAATTAAGACAATTCTGAGGTACCTCTTAGATTGGCTAAGATGATAGGAAAAGACAATGACGAATGTTGGAGGGAATGTGAGAAAACTGGGACACTGATACATTGTTGGTGGAATTGTGAACAGATCCAATCATTCTGGAGAGCAATTTGGAACTATGCCCAAAAAGTTATCAAATTGTGCATACCCTTTGATCCAGCAGTGTTTCTACTGGGTTTATATCTCAAAGAGATCTTAAAGGAGGGAAAGGGGCCCTCATGTACAAAAATGTTTGTGGCAGCCCTTTTTATAGTGGCAAGAAACTGGAAACTGAATGGATGCCCATCAGGAGAGTCAGAACACAAACAAAAGTTTAATTAATTTCAGATTGAGGAAAAGACACCTGCAGAGGAAAATCCACATCTTAAGAGGTCCTTAAAAGAGATCTAGAATGGCTGAATAAGTTTTGGTATATGAATGTTATAGAATATTATTGTTCTGTAAGAAATGATCAGCAGGATGATTTCAGAGGGACTGGGAAAGATTTATATGAAGTGATGCTAAGTGAAATGAGCAGAACCAGGAGATTGTTGTGCATGGCAACTACAAGATTATTTGATTATCAATTCTGATGTATGTGGCTCTTTCCAGCAATGAGACAATTAAGGTCAGTTCCAATGATCTTGTAATGATGAGAGAGAGCCATCTATACTCAGAGAGAGGACTGTGGGAACTGAGTGTAGATCACAACATAGAATTTCCATTCTTTTTGTTGTTTGTTTGCATTTTATTTTCTGCCTCATTTTTTTCTTTCATTTTTGATTTGATTTTTCTTGTGCAGAAAAATAATTATATAAATATATATATATGTATATATATATATATATATATATATATATATATATATAACATTTTTCACCATGTTTAACATATATACTGCTACATGCTATCTAGTGGAGGGGGTAGGAGACAGAGGGAGAAAAATGGAACACAAGGTTTTGCAAGGGTTAATGCTGCAAAATTATTTATGTATACCTTTTGAAAATTAAAAAGCTTTAATTAAAAAAATAAAATCAATTTGATTATGAAAAAATATGTGGGTTTACCTATAAGTCTTTCCCTCAAATTAAATACCCCAGAGCAGGTATTTAATGGCAGCAATTTTCTTTTTTTTTTGCAGAGAAGGGTTCCAAAAAAAGAAATAAGACCCCCAAGTAACAAACTAATCTTGCCCTAACCCAATGTGAGAGTCACAGAGTAAATTCTTTTTTTCTATGACCTGGCCATTTGTAATACCTGATCCTCCTAGAGACCATGAAATATATTGTGATTATCATCTCTATTCCTTACCAGAAGCAGAGATCAAGGCCAACATTGAGCCAGTATTTTTAAGGCTTTAGAAATTACTACTATAAAAGAGTTCTGATATTTACTCCACTCAAGGAGTGGCTTTTTAAAAAAGAGAACAAAGGAAAGGAAGGAAGGAAGGAAAAGAAACTATCCCCCAAACCCCTCCCTTGTATTACCACAGAATAAAAAAAAGAGAGGCCATTGTCTTCAATGAAGTATTGTCAAATAAATCTATTTAGTTTACAACTGGAATTTTCAATTTTGCATGGTTTCTACTTTTCCACTCATAAGTAAATCTGTCTACTTATAATCAAATGCTGCTCTGTTGTATCTTTGTGGTCTGGATGTGATCCTTTGTTCTCAAAGACTGTGCCATTAGAATATAATTTCTGAGATAGCCAACAAATCTGGAAAAGCTGTATAGACAAAATGACATACTGCCATCTCAGAATCAAACTAGTTAAGTTTAGAAAGGCTCATCATCAAAGAGTAGCCACCAAGGAATGAGATTCTGACCACAGAAACTAATGAAATCATCTACTCAGAAATAGATTTTTAAAATTCAATTTTATTTTGTTTCCAGTTCTGAATTTTCTTCTTGCCTCCCTCTTCCCCACTCATTAAGAAGGCAAGGAAAACAAATACAAATATGCATAGTAAATATGTATAATTAAATATATACTGTATATAAGTATGCATAGTAAAGAAAAACAAATGAGAGGGCCGGGTGGTGGAATATACGTCAGCCAGTATTCTGAATCCATTATCTTACCCTCTGTCAGGAGTTGAGCAAAATATTTTCATTATGAGTTCTTTAGAATTTTGTTGGACTGTTGTATTGATCAGAGTTCTTAAATCTTTTGGAGTTGTTTCTCTTTATAACGTTATTATTGTTAAATTGTTCCCCTGGTTCTCTTCACTTTGAATTGTTTTTTACAAATCTTCCCAGGTTTTCTTTTTCTGTTTTGATTCTTCCTTTAAGTTTTAGATATCAAGATCTTAATTGTATCATGGAAGGAAATTGGTAAGATACCTTATTTTCATATTTTTTCAGTTTATGCAGTATTAAATTGTTTTTTAACTGTTTGGTAAAATTCACCTGGAAGCTAGGTGGCACAGTGGACAGAGAGCTGGCTATGGGAAAAGATTTGAGTTCAAATGTCAACTAGGACACGTATTATCTATGTGACCCTGGGGAAGTTACTTAACTTATTTGCCTAAGTTTCCTCAACTGCAAAATGGGGCAAGCAGCACCTACTGCACAGGGATTGTTGTGAGGATCAAATGAGATGATATTTGTTAAGTTCTTAGCACACTATCTGGCACATAGTAAATATTATATAAATGTTTATTCCCTTCCTTCCTCTCTTTTTTCCTTTGGGAGTTCATTTTTGGCTTGTTCAATTTCCTTTTCTAAAATAAGGCTATTAAAGTACTCTAGTTTCTATTCTGTTAATCCAGGCAATTTAATTTTGGTAAATGTTCATTCATTTAGCTTATATTTTAATTATATTAGAATATAGTTAAGACAAATAGCTAATAATTTATTTTTTGCTTCTTCATTGACAGTGAATTCATCTTTTTTGTTTTTGATATTACTAACTGATACTGAAAAAAAACCAAATCAAATCAAATTTCAGAAATTTCAAATGGGATCACATTTATTTAATTGTTTTTTTTAATCTCCATTGAGTTTTTGGATTTTTTTAAAAAAATAATTCAATATGGTCTTTCTTTTTAATATTGCTGTTTAGTTTTAGTTTTTTTTTAATTAATTCGATGAGGTCTTTCTTTTTAATATTGCTAGCAGTTGTTTTGATTTTCAGGATTTCTATTTTGGTGTTTAATTGGAGGTTTTAAATTTGTTAGTTTTCAAGAGTTTTTTTAATTTCCATATTCATTGGCTGATTTTCTCTCTTTTATTGATAAGTCTTTAAAAAGGTGAATTTTATTTTAAGTATTTTTTTTGTTGTATAATAGAAATTTGATATATTGTCCTATTGTCATTATCCTTAAAGAAATTACTATTTTTATGACTTGTTCTTTGACCCATTCAGTCTTTATGGATTTTTAGTTTCTAATTAATTTTACATTTTTGCCTAAAAGGCCCTTTATTGAAAATACTTTTATTTCATTATGGTCAGTAAAATATCACTGAAATATCACTGCTCTTCCACATTTATTAGTGAGGTTTTTCTACCCTAATACATTATCAATTTTTTTGTGAAGATACATTAAACAGTTGGAAAATAGATATATTCTTCTCCTTTTTTGTTTTTAAATTTATTTTAAATTTAAACACAAAATAAGAAAACAAAAAGAAAACATTGCCATATATACAGCAGAACATGAGAGGATTCAATAGAAAATAATAATTTTTCATTTCAAGAAAAATAAATAATAAATACTATAAGTTATTTCAAAGCTGTCCATCTTTTCTTTGTAGGCTTTGTTTTGTTCTTTTACTGTGTACTTTTTAGTCAATCTTTTCCCTCTCTCCTACCCTCCAAAGAAGACTATAATAAATATACACATATATATACACACATAAATATGTGTGTATACATATTTATATTATATATCCACACTCATATACATACATATAAGACTGCACTGTACTTATTTCTACCTGTCATCTGTTTCTTTCAAGATGTATAGAATCTTCATAAGTCCAAGTCTTTCAATGTTTTTTTAAATCAGCCAGCTCATCATTTTCTATAATATAGCAATATTCCACTCCAGTCACATTCAATTTGAGAGATTTGAAAAGTTTTCAATTTGAAAGTTTTCTCCCAGTTTTCTGCATTCTTTCTATTCTTAGCTAAATAGGTTTTATTTATAAAGGATATTTTAATTTGAAATAATCAAAATTATCGATTGTAGACTTCAACAATGTTCTCATTTTATAATATAGTTTAAGGTCTGATACTATTGAATCTGCTTCTTTTACATCATCTGGCCTCTGGTTTCTTTGAAGTTCTTGATCTTTTTATTCCTTCAAATGACCTTTGTTATTATTTTTAACTCAGTAAGATAAATTTTTAGTAATTTAATTAGAATGGCATTATGTAAATAGATCAGTTTAGTAAACTGTCATTTTTATTATATTGGCTTCACCTACTCATGAATAATAAATATTACTTCAATTATTTAGATGCAACTTTATCTGAGATCATGATTACTATGCATGCTTTTTTTACATAATAAATTCTACCCTTGACCTTTATTTTTGTTTGTGTATATCTCTCATTTTTATAGCATTTTCTGAAAATAGTATATTGTTGAATTCGAAATTTTAATCTACTATTAGTTTCCATTTTATGGGTAAATTCATCTCATTCACATTTTAAGCTATAATTACTTAAATATTTTTCTCCTTCCTATTTTTCCTCACTCTCCTTCTTACCCTATTCTTATTCCTCCTTAGTCCTCTAATTTATTTCTAAGTGCTACCCACTCCTCCAAGAATCCCTCCAATATCCTTTTCTCCAATCCTATCCCTTTCCCCTTTTATTCCTTTCTGAATTTAGAAAACTATTATATCCTTGTAGATATATGTTGTTCCCTCTTTCCCATTCCCTATGAGAGTAAGGTTTCAGCACTATCTGCCCTTTCCTCTATTAGTTTCTGTATCAAATTTTCCTTTTTTTAAACCTCATATGTATGAGATACTTGCTCCTTTTTAGTTCTCCCTATAGCTTCATTTTAGAATCACCCCATAATACTGAGCTCAGCCCAAGCCTTTCTTTCAAACTACCTAAATTAAAATGACACTCATAAAAGAACTGATATCTTCATATATATAAGTAAATGATTTGATCTTATTAAGTTCCTTATAATCAGTCTTTGTTGTTTACCATATATTTCTCCTGAATGTTATATGTTGAATTCTTTTCCCCTTAAGTTCTGCTATTTTTTCCCCACAAATATCTGAGTCTTTCAGTTCATTAAATGTCCAATTTTTCCCATTAAGCATTATACTTAACTTCACTGAGGAAATTACCCTTGGTCATAACCCCAGCTCTTTTGCTTGATGAAATATGATATTCCTCAACCTACAATCCTTTAAAGTATTAATGGCTAGGACTTGTGTAATCTCATTGTAGCTCTATGATATTTTAATTAGTTTTTTTCCCTTGTTGCTTCCAATATTTTCTTAATCTGAGAGCTTTGAAACTAGGCTATGATTTCCTGTAAGTTTTCCCCCTGGGATTTCTTTCAGGTGGTGATTGGTGGATTTTTCCTATTTTCGCTTTGGCTTCTTGTTCCAAAACTTCAGGGCAATTTTCCTTAATAAGTCCTTGTAATATTGGATAATGATTCCTTTTTTAATCATAATTTTCAGTTGGTTGAACTATTCTTCTATTAGTTCTCTCCAATCTATTCTCCAAATCAATTGTTTTTCTGACGTTTCACATTCTCCTCTTAGTTTTTCATTCTTTTAAATTTGCTTTATTATTTCTTTGTATCTTAGAACATCATTACCATCCCTTTGCTCAATTCTAGTTTTTAAGGAATTATCTTTTTAAATTTTTGAATCTCTATTTCAAGTGGTTCACTTTCTTTTCATAATTTTCTTTGATTTTCTTGGAGTTGCTCTTTTTTTCTATTTTTTCTCAATTTCTCTTATTTGATTTTTAAAATCCATTTTAAGTTCTTCCAAGAAAGTTTTTTGTGCTTCAGACCATTTGATGGTTCTCAATGAAAAAAAGGAATTTTTTAAAATTCCATCATCTTTCTTTGAATATGAACCCAGATCTTCTCTATCCTCATAGTAGCTATCTATGTTTGGGTTCTTCTTTGTTTATTCATTGTTGTTTATTTTTTGTGTTATTTTGTTTTTATCAGCTATTAAAATGATCAAATTTAAGCCCGGAGGTATGAGAAATAATGCCTCAAGCTCAAATCTTTCTTACTATTATTTTCTGAGGTTTTTACAGGACTCAGCCTTGGGCTCTCTTCTCCATGGGTCATACTGTCCTGTAAATGACCTTATTCTTTGCAGTTCCTCTGATGACAGCAAATTACAACTGTCCTCAATTCCCTGGAACTGAATCCTAGGACTCTGCTCTGCTGAAAGTGCCCATAGCCAGCAGGGTCCCTGCCCCGCTACTACTGCATTAACTAAATGTATACTAGTTCCTTCTTCCCACAACTACAGCCCAGCTAGTCTGGTCAGCACCACAGTGGTTGGCATTCCCCAACTGTGGGAGCTTATTCAATCTTCTCCCACTCAGCTGTCAGACTCTCACATTGTAGAGAGATGAAAGTTTATAAGGCTGAGGCTGCCTCTCAACTCCAGCTGCCCTGAGGGTTTATTGTTTGTTGATTCTGCAGAGTTGGCCTGAAGGTGTTTGCACTTCACTCAGGCTGAACCTCTGCCCCAGGAGGTCAGATCTTTCCTGAGTTTTTTATAGATTGTCTTAAGAGAACTGTTTTACCCAGTCTTTTGTTTATCTCCAATGCTCTATATTCCCTCTGATTCAATGTTTTATCTTTTTCTGTGGAAATTTGGAGAGCCTACTTTGCCATCTCCTCAGAATCCTGTTGTTACATTCCTTTCAATTCCAATTCAATATTTTCCAGATGTATATCATATAAAACTTTTCTAAAATTCTATTCAAGTTTCTCATTTATTTTTATTTATTTATTGGTTAGATTCATCTAGTTCTGAGAGAGATAAATTAAGGTTCTTAATTATTACAGTTCTATTGTCTACTTTTCTCTATAATTCATTTAACTTTTCCTTTAAGAAATTAGATACTATGTCAATTGGTACATATAAGTTTACTATTGCTATTAACTGACTGTCTATGATATCTTTTAGTAAAATATGATTTCTCTACTTATCTCTCTTAATTAGGTTTAGGTTTATTTTTGTTGTTGCATCATGATTGCTATCTGTGTAAATATATATGTATACACATATTTATTAAATCATAATAGTCTACTCTATCCATATATTTCTATTTCAAGTGTATTTCTAGTAAACAACAAATTGTTGGATTCTGGTTTCTAATCTATTCTGCCATCCTTTGTCATTTTATGAATGTGTATATTCCATCCACATTCACAATTATGATTACTAATTGTATATTCCCTCTATCTTATTTTTTTATATTTTCCTCTTTTTTCTGCTCCTTATTTAAGAGTTTATTGTGCTTCCAATCTCTCTCTTAATTTTTGTCCTTATTCCTCTCTTTTTTCCTTAAAACTATTCCTACCCTGTTTCCCCACTGGATAAGATATATTTCTATACTTAACTGTATATGTGTTCTTTCCTCTTTTGACCAGATCAGATGAGATTGAAAACAAGTGTCATCCACTTCCCTTCCCCTTCCCATTTCTTCTTTCTTATTGTTACTCCACGTATGTGAAATAATTTTCTCCATTCTTCCTGTTTTCCCCTACCCCTTCCACCTCATTACTAGTGTATTCTTCTTTCTCAGCCTTTTAATTCTTCTTTTAAGATCTGCAAAACAACACAATCACTCCCAACTATTACCCTTGATTATGATAGAATTCTGAGGAACTACATTTGTCATCTTCCATATAAGAATATAAATAGTGTCTCCCTTATGATTTTTTGCTCATTTTTACCTTTTTACATTTCTCTTAATTCCCTTATAAAATTTCTCTTCAGCTCTGCTCTTTTCATCAGGAATGGTTGGAAGTTGCCTGTTTCATTAGAGATTCATTTTTCTCCTACAGCATTATATGCAAGTTTTCTGGGTAAGTTAACTTTACTTTTAAACTTAGTTTTTTGCTTTCTAGAATATTATATTCTAATATCCACACTCCTTTATAATGGAGCTGCTGGCTCTTGTGCGATCTTGACTAACTCTTGAATACTTGAATTTTTTTTTTTTTTTTTTTTTTT